>OZ035873.1:48566689-48771689 GCA_964034865.1 Eristalis intricaria | reverse complement strand
CCTTCGACTGAGCTCGGAAGATAACTACTATATCGTAGCCGGGGACTTCAACTCGAGGCATATAGAGTGGGGCAACGTGGTGCATAACACCAGGGGAACCTCATTGTATAACTGGTTGGTAGAACACAATGTTGAGTTTATAGCTAGATTTGCTTGCAACCGATAGGTCATCGTATCCTAGAAGCGGGTCCTATCTGGATCTGATGCTTATAGACGAACGACTGACCATACTATACGTGGAAAGACGCACACGAAACTGTCTAACAGCTATTGAGTACGAGCGTGACCACTGCGGACTCTTCGCAGCTATTCAGCTCCCGAACGAGGTGGAAGGACTGGAGGAGTATGTCCAGAGGCACCCTTATAATTATAATAAGGCCCGCTGGCCACGCTTCTCCAGGACTTTATCCACAGAACTACGTTCGAGTGGGATCAATCCACTATCAAACAGAAACCTGACGAACGAAGAGGTTGACAGGTACCTCATACAAATGGACGACGTAGTCAAAAGTACGATGGACAGAACAATTCCGAAGGTAGTTCAAATCGATAATAGCGATGTTTATCGAAATGCTACCATCGATGCACTTCAAGTGCACAAAAGTAGGCTGCTGTCACGACTCAAGCTCTTGTACAGGCGGTTTACAGATCCGCAAAACGCGGAAGTCAGAGTATTGAAGTCGGAGATCAAGAACCTCCAACAATTAATTCGTATAAACTATAACTTGGCTATAAGCTTGCAAAATCCGGGGTGTACGTTCCAACAACCCGGGTATGTTCCCGCAAGTTAATAAAATATGTTGGAGGAAAAACGACAATCAAATCGTTATACTTCCCAGAAAGACAGACAACGAATACTTACTGACCGTTTGGTTGGAGGGCCTCTTCCTCAAGCTGGTCAGATTTGGCATAAGTAAACCATTCATATACATGGTCTATGACATAAAAACAGGTAGAAAGTTCGTTGTGAAAAATGGTGACGTAACTTCCACTATGGTCTTTAACATTAAAAACGGTCTACAACAGGGAGCCATCGGTTCCTCGATACTGTCTTTTATATTCACTGCAGATCTTATTGGTTCCATGCCGCAGTTAATTGCGTACGCCGACGACCTAGTTGTGTACAGATCAGGTCCGAAGATCGAGGTAATAAACATCTTGCTGCAGCGTGACTTCGAGGAAATTCAGCTATTTTGCGACGACTGGAAGTTGCTTATCAACTTCCAGAAGTGCGAAACTAGTCGTTTCCGGACCCCGCTGTACAGGGCACCGAGGGAAACGCGTCAAGACTGGCGTAATTTCGGCAAAGTTGACCCGCATGGACGGCCGTTATCTGTAAAAAGGGTAGTTAGATATCTAGGCATTTGGCTGGATCAATATCTGTATTTTGACAAATATATAGATATTTCATTTTTTCATTTCATTTCATTTTCATTTATTTATTATTAATATCTATCGCTGTACTTCAAGAATCATATGTTCTTTTACTAGTACAGGAACATTATAACATAAAATATTATTTTGTTTGACATGATTGAGATTAGTGATTTCAAGTTACTTCAATTATAATTTAAGAGTGTAGATTTCTAATTTTAAAATTTAATGTTATTAGAATACATATGTGTAGAGAAAGAGTTAAGACTGAAGTTACTAGGAATTATTTCAGTTCGAGCGGGAGAAATATGAGAAACAAGCGTTACAAAATTGTCTGTACTTGCTCTTAGACCGTACCTGTGAAGGTAGGTGATTCCATAAATGAACAGCATGAATGAAAAAGTGCCTACGTGACATTAAACAAGTATGATTGGAGGGTTTCAAGGTAATATTACGACTTGATCGACAGAAGGTGATCTTTTCATATAAATATGTTTACTGTTCTTGTGAATAATTTTGAAGAGTAATAAGCACGACCGGTAGCATAAGAATGCGTCCAGTTCGCATCCTAGGAGAATGCGACGTTGTTCCGAGACGTGATCAAATCTGCGGAGGTTAAAAACATACCGTGCAGCCGCGTTAATTGCTTTTGTCAATTTTAGGGAGGAGAATAATCACAGTCAGCGAACAACTCAGATCCATATGTCAAGATTGGCACTATGAGTGCTCTGGCAAGTTTTAATTTGATGTTCACAGGGAGAATGTATTTGCTGATTGATAAGCCTCTTAGGGATGTATACACCTTTGATACTACGCTATCAATGTGGTCAGTCCACGTTAGTTCACTATTGCACATTATTCCAAGGTTTTTTACACATGTAACATATTCAATTGCGGTCGAGTTCAGTTCTATTAGCGGGAAATTTGACAAGGAAGGCGGTTGTTTCGAGAGCGGGATGGCTTTGGTTTTGTAAGGATTGAGCATTAGACCATTTTGTGTTGCCCTGTTTTCAATAGAGCCCAAATCCTCGTTTATTTTAGCAACTGAGTCTTCAACCATACCAAGAGGGAAACTTAGGTAGATTTGGACATCGTCTGCATAGATATGGAATTTACAATAGGATAAAACAAGTGGAATGTCATTGATAAACATTGAAAATAATAAGGTACCGAGAATGGAACCTTGAGGCACACCATAGCGTACGTCACAAAAGGATGACAGCTTAGAGTTATGAAAAAATGCTTGGACTCGGTTAGTAAGATACGAGAAAATTAATTTATTAGTAGGATTACAGAAATCGAATTGGGTAGACAGTTTATGACAAAGTATTGTTGGGTCTACGCAGTCAAATGCGTATATCAAATGTGGCAAAAATGAGATCGTGATACAGAAACACAGGAACAGAAAGTTGGCTATAAGATTTCACCAAGCTCTTGTCATTAGTTAACATGACGTCGATCAATGACGGCGAGCAGTTTGGCTTGAAATGAGTGGGTTCGTCGGTATTTAAGAAACTCAAGTTGAGTGAACGCATTGTGCTGTTCAACAGAGAATTGGATGATATTTGAAGGAGATTTAGATTGAAGTCACCACAAATAATTAAATTTGGCCTTGACGAGGAAATCTCTTCAATAATTTCACAGATATTACTCGGGCGCGCAACGTCCGGTGGTAAATAGACTGTACCAACAACACACTTATATTCACCCGTTAGAATCTCGACAAAACAAAACTGACTAGCATGCGTGTCATTATCATTGGAGGATATTAGGTATTTCGTTTTTATATTTTTTCTTATGTATATAGCAACGCCTCCACCAATCCTAAGGAAGCGATCTGCCTAGAAGAGATTGAAACCTCTGAGAGAAAAGGCGTGGTCATTAACGCCTGGGTCGAACCATGTCTCGGAAACACAAATGATATCAAACATACTCTTCTCAAATATTAATTTAAATTCTTCAAACTTATTCACAAGACTTTGGGGATTAATGTGACATATATGCAAACCTTGATGTCTTTTACACAATATGTTCAGTAATATATTAGTAATTTCATTCACACACAGTACACACATATTTCTTTAACGAAAGCCAGAAAGGCCTTTGCTGTATCGTACATCCGAGTCTGAGTACAAGAAGTACTATCCTAATGAGTTCCTGTACAACGAGGCAAACGTGAATAGGGTAGATCATTTTATTATTATTAAGCTGATCAGAAGGCACACAGCACGAATAATGTCTTCATCCAACAGTCCCTTAACGACGAAAGAGTGATCGCCGGTGACTTCGTGGTGCCGGGTTCGAATCCCGAAGTGAAATTGAAATCCTTTTTTTTTAATTAAATAAAATACAGATACTTAGTGTGAAAAGAAAGTGCGATGGAGCCAGTGGAGCGACTCGAGCTCAAAAAATCGGGTGATGTACCGATGGCTGGGACATCAGACCCCCAGGTAACACAAGAAGCGGGGAGGAAGAAAAGGAGGAAGAAGCTTCAGCCTCAACCCAACCTCTTGAAGCGTCAATCCAGCCTTGGATCAGGCGATGCGAAAATTGCGGTAAAAGCCGCAATTACAGCAGCAGCAGCCAGAAGGCAGCAAAAAATAGTCGACAAAGTTGAGTACGAGTCGTCAGAAGGGGAAGGGAGATTCTCCTACAGTGGGAGAGGGAACCCCTTCCATACTCAAACGTCCTCTGAATCGGAGGACGAAGAGGAAGACGACCGGGAGCTGCTAGAGAAGAGCCAGCGAGAGAGGGAGGACCTGGACGCCCACATCCAAGCCCTCCAAACCAAATTAAGGGCGAGCAGAGTAGCTGAAGAGGCTGCCCAACAACACCAGCAGCTAATAAAACAGCAGTAACAACAACAGCAGCAGCCAAAGCTACAGCAGCAACAACATCATCAGATGCAGACCAAGGAGAAGAAACCGCAGTAGAAACAGCCAGCAAAAGCATCAACGTCTACGGACTGTCGGAGGCCGAGTTTATCTCGTACACTCCGAAAGGGGAAAAGGTGCAGTCCATGCTCCTTAAGGACGATGGCTTGGACATGCCGCGGCGAACTGCAACATGCAGTATCGCTGCGTCAAACGCGCAGGAACCCACAATCGTGGAGAATGTCCTTAAAGGACGGATAAAGTAGATGACAGGAGTAAGCTGACGTGCGTACTGTGCAAGACCAGCGGGCACCCTGCTAACTATCGGGGATGTCTTACGGTGCACGAAATCAGGAAAATCATAGAGGCCAAACGTTAGGAGAAAATGGTAGAAGCGAGGCCAGTGCCCCGTGCTCCAGCTACCACTGTTACACCGGCAATCTCCTATTCCCAAATGGTATCGGATAGGCGACCGGTTCACCAGACAGTGCCGAAAGTTACCCAGGTTCCTCTGGCTAGGCAACCTGAAGCGAATTTGGATGTGCAGACGATCCTGCTCTCTATTCAGAGGCAGATCGCTCGACTCCAAAACCAGTTCCAGAACCAGTTACAAGAACAAGCAACGCGAAAAGACCTCATCTATTCGACGCTGTTTGGCGACCCAAACGCAACATCGGTATAATGGCTGCGCAGGCAGCCTGCAACCTTAAAATTCTAGCAGTGAATGTGAATTCACTGATCCGCCTCAACGTCAATTAAATTTCGGTAACTTGTTGCAGACCCATAATCCTGATGTGTTGATGGTTTGCGAAACTAAGCTAAGCCAGACACACCCACTCAGGTACAAAAATTACAATATCATTCGAAGAGATCGAAGCCAACTAGCTGGTGGAGTCGCGCTCTTAAGAAAAAAGGCCTTTATCATAAGGTCGTGTATAGCAGTGAAGTGCGATGATTCCAGGCCGTAGAACGTGTATCGCACACATCCCCCTTCGGGGTGGTAAGCGGCTATATGTGATCGCTATCTATGCGTCTGACAAATCACGAATCAATCAATATTTCATTACAGAGCTCGATACTCATTTCACCAGCCTTCGACTGAGCTCGGAAGATAACTACTATATCGTAGCCGGGGACTTCAACTCGAGGCATATAGAGTGGGGACACGTGGTGCATAACACCAGGGGAACCTCATTGTATAACTGGTTGGTAGAACACAATGTTGAGTTTATAGCTAGATTTGCTTGCAACCGATAGGCCATCGTATCCTAGAAGCGGGTCCTATCTGGATCTGATGCTTATAGACGAACGACTGACCATACTATACGTGGAAAGACGCACACGAAACTGTCTAACAGCTATTGAGTACGAGCGTGACCACTGCGGACTCTTCGCAGCTATTCAGCTCCCGAACGAGGTGGAAGGACTGGAGGAGTATGTCCAGAGGCACCCTTATAATTATAATAATTCTCCAGGACTTTATCCACAGAACTACGTTCGAGTGGGATCAATCCGCTATCAAACAGAAACCTGACGAACGAAGAGGTTGACAGGTACCTCATACAAATGGACGACGTAGTCAAAAGTACGATGGACAGAACAATCCCGAAGGTAGTTCAAATCAACAACAGCGATGTTTATCGAAATGCTACCATGGATACACTTCAAGTGCACAAAAGTAGGCTGCTGTCAAGACTCAAACTCTTGTACAGGCAGTTTACAGATCCGCAAAACCCGGAAGTCAGAGTATTGAAGTCGGCGATCAAGAACTCCAACAATTAATTCGTTAAAACTATAACTTGGCTATAAGCTTGCAAAATCCGGGGTGTACGTTCCAACAACCCGGGTATGTTCCCGCAAGTTAATAAAATATGTTGGAGGAAAAACGACATTCAAATCGTTATACTTCCCAGAAAGACAGCCAACGAACACTTACTGACCTCAGTTGGCATCGATCCAGATGAGACAGTGCTAGATAATGACTTCTTTGCGGTCGAAGATCCCCAAGAGAAGGTTACAGCTATTGGTCAACGAGGTTAGTAGACCGAATCACGATCTGGAGAACAGAGCCCTGCTAAACCACTTCTATCTCCGCAATGAGATAAGTCAATGGCGATCAGAGAATCCAGATCTCACCAGGTTCAATGACAAAAATATGGCACATAGTGCCGTCGCCAACGATGAAAATCACATCTTGATTTCTCAAGAAGATCTCCAGGGTATCTTCCACTCGCTGAAGAAGAAAAAGTCAGTCTGAATCAATGGAATACCGAACGTTGTGCCTCGCCATCTTCCCCCCTAAGCGGCCCAAATTTACACAACCTTGTTCAACAATGCGCTGAGTAATGCACATTACCCGGTGTACTGGAAAACAGCTGTTGTTCAACCGATCCCTAAACGGGACAAAGATAAGTCCATTCCAACAAATCTTCGGTCGATCAGTCTTCCTCCCTGTATAAGCAAGGTTTTTGAGATGGTCATTCGAGTTTTGAAACAATGGGTTGATGAAAAGAAAATCATACCAGACAACCAGTTCGGATTCCGAGCGGGGCATGATACCATTAATGCCGCGTCAAAACTTGTCGGACACCAGTACAATGGAATAAAAACAAAAATCAGTGCACGGGTGTCTGTCTGATTGACTTGGAGAAGGCGATCGATACCGTTTGGTTGGAGGGCCTCTTCCTCAAGCTGGTCAGATTTGGCATAAGTAAACCATTCATATACATGGTCTATGACATAAAAACAGGTAGAAAGTTCGTTGTGAAAAATGGTGACGTAACTTCCACTATGGTCTTTAACATTAAAAACGGTCTACAACAGGGAGCCATCGGTTCCTCGATCCTGTCTTTTATATTCACTGCAGATCTTATTGGTTCCATGCCGCAGGTTATTGCGTACCCCGACGACCTAGTTGTGTACAGATCAGGTCCGAAGATCGAGGTAATAAACATCTTGCTGCAGCGTGACTTCGAGGAAATTCAGCTATTTTGCGACGACTGGAAGTTGCTTATCAACTCCCAGAAGTGCGAAACTAGTCGTTTCCGGACCCCGCTGTACAGGGCACCGCGGGAAACGCGCGAAGACTGGCGTAAGTTCGGCAATGTTGACCCGCATGGACGGCCGTTATCTGTAAAAAGGGTAGTTAGATATCTAGGCATTTGGCTGGATCAATATCTGTATTTTGACAAATATATAGATCTTTCTCTGACGAAAGCCAGAAAGGCCTTTGCTGTATCGTACACCCGAGTGTGAGTACAAGATGCACTATCCTAATGACTTCCTGTACAACGAGGCAAACGTGAATAGGGTAGATAATTTTATTATTAAGCTGATCAGAAGGCACACTGCATGAACTATGTCCTCTTCCAACAGTCTGGTCTTTGGTTCTTACCACCATTATAGTATGTACCATGAAAGGGTGCGCCTTAACGGCTTTATTCCTCCCGAAGCATTCCTCTATCTAGACACAATTTGCCTTATACAGGATCCACAAGGATGTCCTATCATCTTCCATGTCGTACGCCGAACAGTGGATAGGCGACTTCAATACGAACCGGATGTCGTTCGCACCCACGAGGATCTCCTCGAGTCTGCCAAAGAACTGCAATTTTACTGGTGGTTACACCAAAACCAGCCTCCGCCACCGCTAGCTTTCTCATAGGATCCGGTAGCTGACCATAGTGGCCAGCTTACATAGTTTTTAAGGTAGCTTTGAGGCAAAAGGTAAAAAAAAAATAATAAAACAAAAAATCCAAAAAAAAACAATATACGAAACAAACAAAAAAAGGTGCATCACGGCGTATACATTATATGTTAGGCATATACACAACATATACGCCCTGGTGCACGTGTCCGTACTATTACGGACATAGTTAAGATAGGCTTTAGTTTTATGTTAGATTAAGTTAGAATAAGGTAGTATAAGTAGTTAAGTTTAGCCAAGCTTATTACAAGTTTTCTTGGCAAATTAATAAAGAAATAAAAGATTGTCTTAGTGACTAAAAAAGCGTAGATTAAGATGAAAGGGACATTTGTCTAGCAACTAAGTAAAAATAGAATGAATTAAATAAAACTGCGTTAAAAAAAAAGAGTAATCGGCGGTGACTTCGTGATGCCGGGTTGAATCCCGAAGTGAAATTGAAATCCTTTTTTTTAAATTAAATAAAATACAGACACTTAGTATGAAGAGAAAGTGCGATGGAGCCAGTGGAGCGACCCGAGGTAACACAAGAAGAGGGGAGGAAGAAAAGGAGGAAAAAGCTCCAGCCTCAAACTAACCTCTTGAAGCGTCGATCCAGCCTTGGATCAGGCGATGCGAAAATTGCGGTAAGAGCCGCAATTACAGCAGCAGCAGCCAGAAGGCAGCAAAAAATAGTCCACGAAGTTGAGTACGAGTCGTCAGGATGGGAGGGGAGATTCTCCTACAGTGGGAGAGAGAAACCCTTTCATACTCTAACGTCCTCTGAATCGGAGGACGAAGAGGAAGAGGACTGGAAGCTGCTGGAGAAGAGTCAGCGAGAGAGAGAGGAGCTGGATGAGTAGAGCAGCTGAAGAGGCTGCCCAACAACAGCAGCAGCTAATAAAACAGCAGTAACAACAACAGCAGCAGCCAAAGCAGCAGCAACAACAACATCATCAGATGCAGACCAAGGAGAAGCAACCCTAGTAGCAACAGCCAGGAACGTCCCAACCGTTGCCAAAGGGGCAGCGACAGACAGCTGCCAAACAGGGAAAGCAGCAACAACAACATCAGCAGAAGCAGACCCAGCAGAAGACATCCCAGCAAAAGCAGCAACCAACCAACACGGAGAGATGGCCTCCAATCAACGTCTTCGGACTGTCGGAGGCCGAGTTTATCTCGTACACTCCGAAAGGGGAAAAGGTGCAGTCCATGCTCCTTAAGGACGATGACCATGAGCTCCCGATGAGATCCTCGCTATCGCGCCAAGGGCAGACCGACGATATTCAGGTCGTAGGGGTTAAGCCCTTCATCACTGCGGTATCGAGAATGGAGAACAGTAAACTTCCGTTCTTCCTGGTTGAGGTTACAGCAGGCAGCAGAATTGAGAGCCTAAAGAAAATAACCAATTTAGGCTCTCTGTCTGTTAAATGGGATACATTAAAACATACTAAGAACACACTCCAGTGTGCTCGGTGCCAGAGGTTTGGACATGCCGCGGCGAACTGCAACATGCAGTATCGCTGCGTCAAATGCGCAGGAACCCACAATCGTGGAGAATGTCCTTAAAGGACGGATGAAGTAGATGACAGGAGTAAGCTGACGTGCGTACTGTGCAAGACCAGCGGGCACCCTGCTAACTATCGGGGATGTCCTACGGTGCAAGAAATCAGGAAAATCATAGAGGCCAAACGTTAGGGGGAAATGGTAGAAGCGAGGCCAGTGCCCGTGCTCCAGCTACCATTGTTACACCGGCAATCTCCTATTCCCAAATGGTATCGGATAGGCGACCGGTTCAACAGACAGTGCCGAAAGTTACCCAGGTTCCTCTGGCTAGGCAACCTGAAGCGAATTTGGATGTGCAAACGATCCTGCTCTCTATCCAGAGGCAGATCGCTCAACTCCAAAACCAGTTCCAGAACCAGTTACAAGAACAAGCAACGCGAATAGACCTCATCTATTCGACGCTGTTTGGAGAGCCAAACGCAACATCGGTATAATGGCTGCACAGACAGCCTGCAACTTTGAAATTCTAGCAGTGAATGTGAATTTACTGATCCGCCTCAACGTCAATTAAATTTCGGTAACTTGTTGCAAACCCATAATCCTGATGTTTTGATGGTTTGCGAAACTAAGCTGAGACAGACGCACCCACTCAGGTACAAAAATTAGAATATCATTCGAAGAGCTTTATTCCTCCCGAAGCATTCTTTTATCTAGACACAAGTGGCCTTATACAGGATCCACAATTATGTCCTATCATCTTCCATGTCGTACGTCGAACAATGGACAGGTGACTCCAGTACGAACCGGATGTCGTTCGCACACACGAGGATCTCCTCCAGCTCAGTAGAGCTCGAGGGAGGAAAGAATCTGTCAAAGAACGGCAATTTTACTGGTGGTTACACCAGCCTCCGCCACCGCTTGCTATTCCACAGGATCAGATAGTTGACCATAGTGGCCAGCTTTAGTTTTTAAGGTAGATTTAAGAATAAAACAAAAATTAAATCAAAAAAAAAAAACAATCAAAAAAATTAATAAAACAAAAAATCAAAAAAAAAATATATAAGGGAAAAAAACGAAAAAAAGGTGCATCACGGCGTATAAATGATATATGTTAGGCATATACACAACATATACGCCCTGGTGCACGTGTCCGTACTGTTACGGATATAGTTAAAATAGTCTTAAATCTTATGTTAGGTTAAATTAGTATAAGGTAGCTTAAGTAGTTTAGTTTAGCCAAGTTTTTTATAAGTTTCATTGGCAAATGAGCAAAGAAATAAAAGATTGTCTTAATGACTACAAAAAAAAAGCGTAGATTAAGCCGAAAATCACATTTAAAACTGGATCAGACTAGCTTATAGTACCCGCATAGTTAGGTTAGTATTAAGAACATTTGCAAATTCTTAAGTTACTTAAGCTAGTTTTAAGTACTTTTTTCAAGCATGTAAGTAAAATTATTCCAAATAAAATAAAATTACTTATCCGAGGAAGAATTCGTTCAATACGTGTCGAATGGAGGGGAAGGCCTGTTCGCTGTCAGCAGCAACAGCTTTGACTCGCTCTCCTCCGCCACAGAAGATGAAGTTGAGCGGGTTTTTCGTATGAAAACTCAGCGACTCCTGCATGAAATCAGATAGCTGAAAGCTAAGACCATAGCGAGGAGAATGCTGGATCAGCAGAAAAAGCAACAACAAGTGGCAAATAAGCCGCCACAAAAAAAAAGCAGCAATAAAGGCCAAAGGCTTCACTGCAGCAGCAACAACCAGCAGCTGAACAATAACAACAGCTGCAAGAAACGCAACAACAACAGCGGACAGGAACTGCACAAATGCCAGCAACACAACAGCTGCCAGCAATTGAGCAACATCAGCGACCAGCAGCAATGAAGCGCCCGGCAACGAAACAGCGACGTCAAGAAGCAACACAACAGCAGCAATCACCAATCAGCAGCAGAAACCAGCAACTCAACAGCAGCGCAACAGCAGCAGGAGAAAGAAAAGGTGCCGCCAATAAATATCTACGAGGCGGATATTGAACAAACTGCCAGGATGTGTAATTTTTTTTATTGGTAGAAGAAAAGGCTTTGAAAAGTACGCAATCCACTGCAAGACATTGGATGACTACAATGTATTAAAAAGATTTTTAAATAGATCGACGTTGGAGTTCTTTTCGATCACTCCAAAAGGCAAAAAGTGCCAGTCCCGGCTGTTAAAGCTTACCTGCCCGCTCGAAGCGGAGAAGGTCCTCCAACTTCTCTCCCTCTCCAACGAGGGAATTGAGTACGTCAGGGTCAAGCCCTTCACCACAGTTAAGGCGAGGGGCGGATATCACCCTTCTATATTCAACAGGTTAGACCCACAAGCAAAATGGATAATCTAAAGAAAACTAAGCTCTTAGATTACCACAAGTGCGAGTGCGACAGTATAAGAAGGCGAGACAGCATTGCGCAATGCTTTCGTTACCAAAGGTTCGGGCACGCCGCATCGTACTGCCAAATGCAGCCGCGATGCGTCAAGTGCAGGAGAACCACAGTGGGGAGAATTTGTCCTCTGGGGCAAAAGGGAGCACTGGGAGTACGCGGCGCACACCGCTAACTATCGTGGTTGCCATAAATTCCAAGAGCGGAAAGCAAAAATGGTTCTGCAGACGCAGCCCCAGTGAAAAATCCACTTCGGGCAACCATACCCTTAACTCCTCAAATGACCAAATGAATACGGAAAAGCAGCAAATACCGAAGGTAGTGCCGCAACCTTCACTGCCAAGAGCACACGATCCAACGCCGGATTGGAAATCCTCCATTGAAAGGCGTATGGATCGGTTAGAGGAGCGGGTAGACCAAATCTTGGCGCTCCTGCAGAGGCAACCACGTCAACCGCTTTAATGGCTGCGCAGACGAACGAGTTTACTTACAAGACCCTTGCAGTGAATGCAAATTCATTGATAGGTATTCCTCGAAAAAACGAAAAGTTAGACGCAATACTGCAGCTGACAGACACAAACTAACAAACGGTAAACTGTTTGAATACCTTCGTGTATCTCAGTGACCATTGCGGACTCAGTGCCGAAATCAAGATCCCCAACGATATTGCGGAATTAGGAGAGCTTGTTGTTGATGGACACGCTTCTCCAGATAAATGACGAGAGTACTCTCTTCGAACGCGCTCCATATACCGTCCAATAGGAACTTGTCAAACGAAGAGATTGAAATGTATCTAATTCATTTGGACGAGACACTCAAATTAACGATGACCAGTACGATACCACGGTATTTACGTACTAATAACCACAACTTGTACCGCAATGCGACAATTGACGCACTCCACCAACAAAAAAGTAGACTCCTGACAAGATAAAACCTTGTACAGGCAGCTTACTGATAGACGTAGTGAGGAAATTAGGACAACAAGTAAAGCCATCTTCCGTGTCTTAAGCTCCCCAGAACGACGGACAAAACAAATACTGACTGCAGAAGGTATTGATCCAGACAACGCCGTACTCAAGGATAACTTCTTTGTGGTCGAAGATCCGCAAAAAAAGTGGAGGTATTAGGCGCGGTCTTTCAGGAAGTGTAGAAGGTGAATGAGAGTATTCGCCCGAACCAAGACCTGGAGAACCGCGTACTGGCTAAGAACACTCTTCTTCGTGAGGATCTGCAACAATGGCGATCTGAGAACACTGGTTTTGTCGTGTTTAATGATGATAACATGGCAGATAAAGCCATCGCCGACGAAGGGGTTCATCCCCCGTTCATATCGAAGACAGAACTCCAAGCTGTCTTCGAATCAATAAAGAAAAAAAATCAGTGGGAGTCGACGGGATCTCGAACATTGTGTTAAGACACATCCCCCTTTAAGTGGTTAATTTGTACACGATCCTATTTAACAATGCTCTGAATAATGCACATTATCCAGAGCATTGGAAAACTTGATTGTACAACCCATATCCAAGAGAAGAAAAGATTCTTCGAATCCTTTCAACCTCCGGTCAATTAGTCTCCTGCCGAATATCAGCAAGGTATTCGAGAAGGTGATAAATAGAGTTCTGATCAACTGGACTAAGGACAAAAATATAATTCTGGATAACCAATTCGGTTTCAAAGCGGGCATGACGCTATTCATGCAACGTCAAAACTGGTGTCGAATATCCAATGGAACAAGAGTAAGAAACAATGTACCGGTGCCTGCTTGATTGACCTGGAAAAGGCCTTCGACACCATATGGTTAGAAGGTCTGTTCTACAAGCTACTGTGTAACATGCTTACCGGTAGACGGTTCGTCGTAAAGAATGGCAACGTGACCTCCACAGGCATATATGAGGTAAAAAATGGTCTCCAACAGGGTGCCGTTAATTCGCCGATCCTGTTCAACATTTACTTGAGCGATCTGTTAAGTTCTCTTCCTCATGTAATTGCGTGTGCCGATGACTTGATCGTGTACAGATCAGACAAAAAGTTCAAGGAAAACACTACTCTCACGCAGGGCGACTTCGATTCATACATGAGAACTTGCGATGACTGGAAGTTGAGTATCAACTTTCGGAAGTCGGAAACTATTCTGTTCAGGACGCCGATGCATAAGGCCTCTGCGGATACGAAAAAGAATTGGCGAAAGTTCTCAATTATTGGACGACACGGTGAACAACTGGCGCAAAAGACTGTGGTCAGATACTTGGGGATCCGGCTAGATCAGTATCTATATTTTAACAAACATGTAGATGCTGCTCTGGCCAAGTCAGATCTCTGCCAGCGGCATGATCATTGAACATAAAAAGGCGACGGAAAGAAGCAATTTAGCATAAGAAAATAACGTTTGTCAGTGACTCCATCATGAAATGTAAAAGAAATGTAAAAGAAAAGAACGTAACATTACATGCATTTTCGGTAAATGAAAAGGTATATTAATGTTGTTGGGAAAGGACAGAAAGAGCATGCATTTTCGGTAAATGAAAGGTATATTGACGTTGTCGGGAAAGATAAAGAAACAGAACGGAAGGAGCTTACATTTTCGGTAAATGAAAGGATATATTGGTTTTGCGTCTTTTCTTTTGCGGATAGTAAAGTCATATTGTCACTAAGAAAAAAAGATAAGAGTCTGTATGTGATACGGATGGGTTAAAGGGGCTCTGGAAATACAGGGCGGGTTTCCTTAAGGTTATCTTCTAAGTTTGTATGATACTTTGGTGGATGAAGACATGTTCTGACGTTTCGTGTATGCTCTGGGTTTGGGTAATTAAAAATGATGATCAGTTTGCTTTATTTATGGGGATAAAATTGAGTTTATTGGGAACTAGTTCTATTTGGACCTTTTTAACATTCAATGTTTATAATGTTACAATTTCAGTTCTGTTATGAGAACAGTACAATAAGTTATTAAGTTGTTCTGATTAAGGGGCTTTATGTATACAAATAATATTATATTAAAAAAAATTGTTTTTAGAATATTAGAAAATTAACCATTTTTTTGAAAATTTTAATAAAAGATTTTTATTTTTCACTTAATTTTTATTTATCAATTCATTACGTATGGGCTTATATACTGGACAAAAATGCTTAAACTAATTGGACGAACAAAGATTATAATTTAACTTACTGGCCCTCGACGGGCTCTCTTAACTAAACTTAATATTAAACTATGTCTTTCGACTTAACCTAACAAGGCCTGTTTAACGAAATGAAAATCAATTTGAATGAAAAATTAATACTTTATATTAAGAAAATATGTCAAGAAACTTAATAAATTAACTGTTTTATTAAAATATGTATATACTAACTTACATACTACCTTAAAAATAACTTAAACTAACCTAAGCTAAACTATATACAAATGCATATGTATATATATGAAGATATATGTAAATGCATACCCATATACTAAAAAATATAAATTGTATACACATAAACATACACACTGGTGTATGCATGTGTATACTTTTTTTATTTTTTTTTATTTTTCATATTTTTATTTTTCTATATCTTAAAATCTACCTTACACTACACTAGACTATGTCGGTCGGCCATAGGTGACGGAGCGGTCGTGATTGAGTCGCCCATCCACAGTTCTACGGGCGGTATGAAAGAAGAGCGGTACCGCATTTATGTCTTGTGTCAGACCGTTCATGTTAAAATAGAGTAATGCTTCTGGGGCGACAAAGCCATTGTCATGAACCCTTTCGTGGTATTGGGGATTGGTTTAGTAAGCCCCAGAGATCAGATTATTGACCGAATTCATCGCTCTAGTTGTAGGACCTCGAGTCAACTTCAGCAGGAAATTTTCCATTTTTAACAGGTTTGCCCTGTTGTATAAGTCCTGATTGGAATAGAATTTTATGTAGTGGGACTCTGGAGTTCTATATAAGCGAAGGCAAGCCCTAAGACAAGCCCTCTCAAACAACCGAATCTTTTCCATTAAACTTGCACTTGAACCACACGGGACAGCCATAGGTGAGCATTGGCACAATTTTGGAGATCCCATCGACTCCAACAGACTTTTTTTTCTTTATTGATTCGAAGACCCCTTGGCGTTCTGTCTTCGATATGAACGGGGGATGAACCCCTTCGTTGGCAATGGCATTATCTGCCATGGTGTCATCATTGAGCACGACAAAGCCAGTGTTCTCAGATCGCCTTTGTTACAGATCCTCACGAAGAACAGTGTTCTTAGCCAGTAGGCGGTTTTCCAGGTCGTGGTTCGGGCGAATACTCTCATTCACCTTGTAGTAGTACCTCCACTTTTTCTTGCGGATCTTCGACCACAAAGAAGTTAGGGATCTTGATTTCGGCACTGAGACCGCAATGGTCACTAAGATACACAAAGGTATTCAAACAGTTTACCGTTTGTGAGCTTGTATCTGTCAGCTGCAGTCTTGCGTCTAACAGCAGCAGATCCAGATACAAGCCGCTTCTGGTATAGGACGAAATCTCTGTTACCTTCAAATCGAGTCTATACTCGATAGCTGGTCCCCCCTGCGATTGGAAACCATGTTCCCCCAATATCCATTTCGGGCAATTAAGTCCCCGGCCAAAATTAAAAAGTTCTCCTCCGAGTCCAAGCCTCGGACATCAAAAGAGTGAATCGAGCTCTGATATACTTGTTCTGGAACTAGGGTTGCCAGAGGAGTAGACCGACACCGCATACAACCTCCTTCCACTGCGGAGCGAAATGCACACGATGCAGGCCGCTAACTCATGAAACCTTCGTACTTCACCACTATACTCTACTTTATGTCTTATGTTATTTTTTCGTTTTTTCGAGGAATACCTATCAATGAATTTGCATTCACTGCATAGATCTTAAAAATGCTCTCCGTCTGCGCAGCCATTAAGACTTTTGACGTGGTTGGTTCGCAGGAGCGCCAGAATTTGGCCGACCTGCTCCTCTAACCGATCCATATGCCTTTCAATGCACGCTTTCCATTGGGGCGCTGTTTCGTGTGCTTTTGAACTGGGGCTTGCGGCACTACCTTCGGCAGTTGCTGCTTTTCCGTGCTCCTGACTAGACGCCATTTGGGCATGGGTAAACTGAGGGGTGACGGGTATGGCTGCCCCGAGTTGATTTTTCACTGGGGGCTGCTCTGCGGAACCATTTTTGTTTTCTGCTCTTGGAATTTAGGGCAACCCCGATAGTTGGTGTTGTGCCCCGCGTTCCCGCTGAGTACGCTCTTAAGCTGACTTTTGTCAGCTGCTCCCTCTTTCCCCATCGGACAGTCCTCAGCCTTGTGGTTTTCACTGCACTTCACGCATCGAGGCTGCATTCGACAGTTCGACACGGCTCACCCACACCTTTGGCAGCGAACGCATTGGAGAATGCCATCGCTCCTTTGTATGATCTCCCATATGCAATCTCAGATCTCTAATGTTTCGATGTCATATAATTACCGGTCTTGCTGTCTGGTGTCATCTGAACAATATAAAAGGGAAGTTTCCGCCCCTCCCTCTTTGCCTATGCTTTGGTGACGGGCTTGATCCCGACGATCTCGACACCACCACACACTTGCTCATTAAGCTGTTGGAAAACCTTTTCCGGTCCAAGCGGTACGGATAACTTCAGAAGCATTGTCTGAAGTTTTTCTATTTGCGGTGTGAATTTGTTATGCTGATTTCACTGCCTTGCAGCGGATTGCATCCTTGTTAACACCTTTATTCTTTTTTATGCTAAAATTACCACTACCTACGGCCGTCGTACATACCTGTGCCGTTGGTACATTTTCCTTTTTTGATGACTGTTGCAGTTATTGTTGTGCTGCTGACTGCTGTTGTTGCTGCGCTGCCGTCTTTTTCTGCTGCTTTGGCTTATCGTTTAGTGCTTGTTGTTCTTGTTTTTGCTGTTGAGCGCTGACTGCTTTCGGGCATTTGTCTTTTGTTGCTGCTTCTTCACCTTTTTTGCCGGTTGTTGTTGTTGTTGCTGCTTCTCGTTTTGCAGCTGATTGTGGTCAGGCAACTGTTGTTGTTGTTGCCCGACTCGTATAACACTTTGCTCTTCCTCCCTCTTTCTTCTCGTGAGAGTACTTTCACGGAGTTTTCTGATCTCGTGGAGGAGTTGCTTCTTCTCCTTCAGATCAATGCCCTTCGCTTCCTTGGAGCGAATTATTACCTCCACTTCTTCTTCAGTATCGGAGGGAATCGATTCGAAAACTACTTACTGCGAATCGCCCCTCCCACCCATCAGACACATATCAGTATGCATCATCTTCTGCATCGGCCTCGTGTGATGTCTCTTGCGATGACGTAGACGATGCGCTTTCTTCCTCTCGGGGTTTATTATATGACGGGACGGGGCTGCGCAGTTTTGAACTGGAGGAGGTCGGTTTTCTCTTCCTCCTCTTCGTGGTGCCATCTTTAGAACCCGTTGGTTGGTGGCTACTGCCACCGGTTGCTGGTTCTCGCCGTCCGTTTCTGGGCGAGCGGACTGCCCTTCCTTCTCCATAGTTTGCACTACCCTATACTAACTTACCCTAACATAAAACTTAATTCTATCTTGACTATGTCCGTAACATTACGAACACGTGCACAAGGGCGTATATGTATATGCCTAACATATATAATTTCTACGCCGTGGTGCACCTTTTTTGTTCTTGTTTCATACATATTTTTTTGGATTTTTTGTTTTATTAATTTCTTTTGATTTTATTGTTTTATATTTTTATTTTTACAAAAAATTACATTAAAAACTATGCAAGCTGGCCACTATGGTCAGCTACCAGATCATTTGGAAAAGCTAGCGGTGGCGGAGATTGGTTTTGTGCAACCACCAGTAAGATTGCCGTTCTTTGGCAGAATCTTTCCTATCTCGAGCGGGGATCGCTCTACTAAGCCGGAGGAGATCCTCGTGGGTGTGAACGACATCAGGTTCGTATTGTAGTCGCCCGTCCACCGTTCGGCGTACGGCATGGAAGATGATAGGACATCCTTGCGGATCCTGTATGAGGTAAATTGTGTCTAGATAAAGGAATGCTTCGGGAGGAATAAAGCCGTTAAGGCGCACCCTTTCATGGTATATAATATGTCCATGATATATATATATATAAATATAGCCCCAAAGATAAAACTCTTGAAAGAGGTCATAGCCCGTGCAGTGTGCCTTCTGATCAGCTTAATAATAAAATGATCTACCCTATTCACGTTTGCCTCGTTGTACAGGACGTCGTTAGTATAGTTCAGCTTGTACTTAGGCTCAGGTGTACGATACAGACGGAGACAGCTCCTAAGACACTGTCTCTCGAACACCCTCATCTTTTCCACGTTGACTCACGTTGAACCACAATGGACAACCGTACTCCATAATAGTGCCATGTAGCAGATTACCTTCACTCTGGTATCATGTTGGCTGCTGAAAAACAACCTCCTAGCCGCAGCAAAGGCTTTTCTGGCTCTCGTCAGAGCAATATCTATATGTTTGTCCAAATACAGATATTGATCCAGCCAAATGCCTAGATATCTGACTACACTTTTTACAGCTAACGGCCGACCATGCGGGTCAACTATGCCGAACTTACGCCAGTTTTGGCGCGTATCCCGCGATGCCCTGTACAACGGGGTCCGGAAAAGACTAGACTCGCACTTCTGGAAGTTGATAAGCAAAATCGCTGAATTTTATCGAAGTCACGCTGCAACAAAATGTTTATTACCTCGAACTTCGGACCTGATCTGTACGCAACTAGGTCGTCGGTGTACGCTATTAAGTGCGGCATGGAACCTATACGATCTGTAGTGAATATAGAAAACCAGATCGGGGACCGAGGGCCCCCTGTTGCAGACCGTTTTTAATGTTAAGGACCGTAGTGGAAGTAACGTCACCATTTTTCACAACTAACTTTCTACCTGTTATCATGTCATAGACCATGCATATCAATGCTTTACTTATGCCAAGCCTGACCAGCTTAAGGAAGATGCCCTCCAACCAAACGGTGTCGAACGCCTTCTCCAAGTCAATCAGACAGGCACCTGCGCACTGATTTTTGTTTTTATTCCATTGTATGTCGGACACCAGTTTAGACGCGGTATGAATTGCTTCAGAACTTGAATGACTATCTTTTTTAAAAACCTTGCTTATGCAGGAGAGAAGACTGATCGATCGAAGATTTTCTTATAATGAACTTATTATTTGTCCTGTCCAATGTACCGCTTAAAGTTCATTACACTGCGCATTGTTGAACAAAGTTGTGCAAATTTGGGCCGCTTCGGGGAGAAAATGGCGAAGTGCAATATTCGGTATTCCACCGATTCCCACTGACTTTTTCTTCTTCAGCAAGTGGAAGATACCTTGGAGATCTTCTTGAGAAATCAAGATGTGATTCGGCGGAGATAGAAATGATTTAGCAGGGCTCTGTTCTCCAGATCGTGATTCGGTCTACTAACCTCGTTGACCGTATACACTCTCTGGAACACTGCACCAATAGCTGTAACCTTCTCTTGGGGATCTTCGACCGCAAAGAAGTCGTTATCTAGCACTGTCTCATCTGGATCGATGCCAACTGAGGTCAGTAAGTGTTCGTTGTCTGTCGTTCTGGGAAGTATAACGATTTGAATGTCGTTTTTCCTCCAACATATTTTATTAACTTGCGGGAACATACCCGGGTTGGTGGAACGTGCAGCCGTGATTTTGTGCCACAGTGCAAGCTTATAGCCACGCTATAGTTTATACGAATTAATTGTTGGAGGTTCTTGATCTCCAATTTCAATACTCTGACTTCCGCGTTTTGCGGATCTGTAAACCGCCTGTACAAGAGTTTGAGTCTTGGCAGCAGCCTACTTTTGTGCACGTGAAGTGCATCAATGGTAGCATTTCGATTACCATCGCTGTTGTCGATTTGAACTACTTTCGGAATTGTTTTGTCCATCGTACGTTTAGTTACGTCGTCCATTTGTATGAGGTACCTGTCAACCTCTTCGTTCGTCAGGTTTCTGTTTATCGGCGGATTGATCCCACTCGAACGTTGTTCTGTGGATAAAGTCCTGGAGAAGCGTGGCCAGCGGTTCTTATTATAATTATAAGGGTGCCTCTGGACATACTCCTCTAGTCTTTCCACCTCGTTCGGGAGGTGAATAGTTGCGAAGAGCCCGCAGTGATCACTCTCGTAGTCAACAGCAGTTAGTCAGTTCCGTGTGCGTCTTTCCACGTATAGTATGATCAGTCGTTTGTCTATCAGCATCAGATCCAGATAGGACCCGCTTATAGGAAACGATGGCCTATCGGTTGCTAGCAAATCTAGCTATAAACTCAACATTGTGTTCTTCCAACCAGTTGTAGAATGAGGTTCCCCTGGTGTTATACGCCACGTTGCCCCACTCTATATGCCTCGAGTTCAAGTCCCCGGCTACGATATAGTATCTTCCGAGCTCAGTCGAAGGCTAGTGAAAAGAGTATCGAGCTCTGAAATGAAATATTGATTGATTCGTGATTTGTCAGACGCATAGATAGCGATCACATATACCCGCTTACCACCCCAAATTGGGATGCGTGCTATAAACGTTTCTATCGCCTGGAATCTTCGCACTTCACTGCTATACACGACCTTATGACAAAGGCCTTTTTTGAATAAGAGCGCTACTCCACCAGCTAGGTAGCTTCGATCTCTTCGAACGATATTGTAATTTTTGCACCTGAGTGGGTGCGTCTGGCTTAGCTTAGTTTCGAATTTTAAGGTTGCAGACTGCCTGCGTAGCCATTATACCGATGTTGCGTTTGGCTCTCCAAACTGCGTCGAATAGATGAGGTCTATTCGCGCTGCTTGTTCTTGTAACTGGTTCTGGAATTGGGTTTGGAATTGAGCAATCTGCCTCTGGATAGAGAGCAGGATCGTCTGCACATCCAAATTCACTTCAGGATACCATTTGGGCATAGGAGACTGCCGGTGTAAAAGTGGTAGCTGGAACACGGGGCACTGGCCTCGCTTCTACCATTTCTCCTTTACGTTTGGCCTCTATAATTTTTCTGATTTCTTGGACCTTAGTACATCCCCGATAGTTAGTAGAGTGCCCGCTGGTCTAACAGAGTACGCACGTCAGCTTGCTCTTGTCATCAACTTTATCCATCCCTAAAGGACATTCCCCGCGATTGTGGGTTCCTGCGCATTTGACGCAGCGAAACTGCATGCTGCAGTTCGCCGCGGCATGCACCAACCTCTAACAACGAGCACACTGGAGTGTGTTCTGTTGTTGTTGCTGCTGCTATTGTTGTTGCTGTTATTGTTGCTGCTGCTTCTTTGGTTACTGCTGTTGTTGTTGCTGCTGCTATTTTAGTAGCTGCTGCTGTTGTTGGGCAGCCTCTTTAGCTGCTCTCCTTGCCCTTAGTTTGGTTTGGAGGGCTTGGATGTGGGCGTCCAGGTCCTCCCTCTCTCGCTGGCCCTTCTCCAGCTGCTCCCGTCCCTCTTCCTCTTTGTCCTCCGATTCAGAGGACGTACGAGTATGGAAGGGTTTCTCTCTACCGTTGTAGGAGAATCTTCCCTCCCTTTCTGTCGACTCGTATTTGACGTCGTCGACCATTCTGGATGCTGCTGCTGTTGTTGTGGCTGCAGTTATTGTTGTTGCTGCTGCTGCTGTTATAAATGCGGATTTTGCCGCAATTTTCGCATCGCCTGATCCAAGGCTGGATCGGTGCTCACGAGGTTGGGTTGAGGCTGAAGCTTCTTCCTCCTCTTCTTCTTCCCCTCTTCGTTTGTTGACAGGTGGGCCGATGTCCCAGCTACTGGTTCAACATCACCCGATTTTTTGAGCTCGGCTTGGCTTTTGGCTCCATCTCACTTTTATTTCACACTATGTGTCATTATTTATTTTAATTTAAAAAAAAAATCTCTTTGTTTTCTTCGCGACTTGAACCCGGCATCGTGAAGTCATCGGCGATCACTGTACCGCGAAGCTATCGGGTTTTGCAATTTTTTCCTGCACTTAACAAACTTGACACTGTCTATGTTCGCACTAAGTGGAAACACGTCTGTACTTGGTGGAGATCTGTGAACAACTGATAGGCGACGTGCACTCTACCGATGCTTATTTTATTTCGACATTATTTACCGCACTTGATATTTTACTAACTCCGCAGTAAGTCGAAACACGTCTGCACTGGGTGGAGGTCTGTGAACGACTCCCGGCGATCACTCTACCGCGACGCTATCGATTCTTATATTGTTTCGGCGATATTTTTCTTACTTAATATTTCCGAATATCCGCACTAGGTCAAACACGTCTGCACTGGGTGGACTGTGAATCACTGAGGCTGTGAGCTCTACGCACTTGAGCACGCTCATATTGCGGATCCTTCTATCGGTTGCGCTACTTCACTTCACTAATGTTCTTGTTTGAATTTACACAGTCGAAACACTTGTGCACTGTTCCACGGTCTCTGAACGACTGATTATTTTCTCTTAATAAAATATAAAATGGAAAGAATGACAACCAAACAGCTAAAAATTGAGTTGGAAAGCCGAAACCTGTCAACGTAAGGCACCAAGAGGATTGTCTTGAACAGGTTTGTCCCATTTGACAAAACAAGCAGATGCCCAGGTAGCACATCACGAATCATCAAACGAAGATCAAAACAATTTCTTACATTTGGATCCAGTCATGAACTCAGGAATCGCAAGCCAAACATTTGATGACCATCAGCATACACGATCATCCTCAACATCCAGTATAGAAACTCCGGATGTCCTCAGAGACAGGGAATGGGACATAATTTGAAGGAAGAAGCATCTCAAAATCAAAAACAAAATTTACAAAAACCTAAGCTACGCCGGAGTCTTGGATAAATCGGGTTGAAGCTCTAAAAGCAATTTATGAATGCGACGGAAGGGCTCTTTTTATGGCCGCGACTTGGTGAGATAGTTGTAGAGACAACCGCGACTTAGGAACAGCTAGCGTCTGGATTAAGAGTAAGTTTCCCTCACCAGAATAGTGAAGTAGACATTCACCAAAAACTGATGAAAAATAAGAAAACCAAATGAGTCCATGGAGAATTATTGCTTCGAAATGAATATGCCAAGAAAAAGGATCCAGTTGACTGACAAAACTGATCCACAAATGAGCTCCAATCGGGCAAAAGGAAATTTCAGAAATGTAACAGAATTGATTGAAAAACTAAAATGGCTGGATAGCATTCGATGAAATTTACGATTAGAAACAAAAAGCATCATGAGACTTTATAATACCCAATGACTTGTAATGAACGAACGCACAAATTGGCAGCCGCAAAGAACAGTCCAGACTATTGCAAGAAATTTAGTCACATGTTATAATTGTAACCAAACAGGTCATTATGCAAGACAGTGTATGCAAACTAGAAAAAGACAATGGACACACGCAAGCCAAATAAATATGACAAACAAAAAATACCGCGTCAATATAATACATGATGAGACATCAGTAGATTGTTATCACAAGACCGTAACCATTAATAAGATTACAGTGGACTCCCCCTAAGTCGAATTGTCATGGGATACCAAAATTTGTTCGAGTTAGAGAGAGTTTGACTTAGAGAGAGGTTTTTGTATGCAAAGTTGAGGGAAATGTATGTAAAATATGGCGAAAAAGTTCGAGTAAGGGAAGGTTTCGACTTAAGGAGAGTTCGACTTAGGGATTCCTCCATGCTCTTGGTGGTGGAAAAAGTAAAGCAATTGGTGAGATCACATGCCAAATTCAAATAGACTCCTCAATGTTCACAGTGTGTGCCTTGATTGTAGAAAATTAATGCCTCGTCGAACCGGTATTGACGGAAAAGATGTTTTGAATTATTCTGTATGCGAGATCTAAAAATTAAGGCAGTAACCTGATATTGCGAAGAATTGTTAACGAAGAAAAAACGTCACAGGCGTCAGAGGTGGTTGCGAAAACTGTCAACATTAATAGTATGAACGAAATTGCTACTACAGATTTGCATGCAAGTGAAGGTGGTGAAATGAATACTTTGGTAGCTTTACTCAACAAATATCGGTCATGCTTCGCAATGAATCAGATCGAATAGGGTCGCACCCACTTGGTCCAAAGGTCAAGTCTCCAATTCCGTCAATGGAGGAGCAAATTAATATAATAATATATTCACAATTCTTGATTTGGAATCCGGATACTCTCAAATTCCTATAAAAAAAAAATAACACCCTCACTTTACATCATTTATGACTCCCGAGGACGTTTTGAATTCGTAACATTGCCGTTTGGATTAGTGAACACTCCAGCTGTGTTCCAATGGATGATGTACAGCGTTACACAGAAAATGAAATCAGACGCTATTGTATGCTACATGGACGACATCGTGTTGCCCACAAGAACTGTTAAGAGGGTATGCAGAAATTAGAAAAGTTTACATATAATTCTTTAAACTTTCTTTTTAATAATTCTTTAACTGAAAAACTCTTTGACAAATCAACCCGTGTTAGGACTCTATGACCCAAAAGCAGATAGTACATTGGCGCTAGTTTCAAAGGTATAGCTGCAGTTTTGATTCAGAGAGAAGAAAAATCCAGTCACCCAGTGGCGTATTTCAGTCTTAATAATTCACCCGAAGGATCTTTGTGTCATCGTAGAATCAACAGAGAGGTTTAGGCAATACCTCTTGGGCAAACATTTCGTTTTGGTAACGGATTGTGAGTCACTAAAAACAGGAAAAAAGTCCAGGAAAAAAGATGGCCCATTTCGATTCTCTTTCGCGACACCCATATGAAGAACATAAAGAACCTGCTGTGGTCTATATGGCTGTTCTCAAAGTCTGGATTAATGACAATGACTGGCTTTACTCGAAATAAAAAACATCTCTATAATTCTTCGAAAAGGTCCGACAACTGAAAAAGAAAAACAAATACATAACGATTAAGTACTACAGTAGGGATGCGTCTATCGTTTGTTCGAGGGTGAGCTGAGGCTTTTTGTACCGAAAGAATAGAGTTCTGAGAAATAGGCATGATCTTGTTGACCGCTTTTCAGAAAACAAAACGTTTAATCATGTCACAGCAAGATATTGGTTTCCACGGATGACCGAATTTGTAAAGAAATACCTGAGAGCGAGAAAAACAACCAAAGGGAGAGTTGCATATGATTGAAAAGATAAGTATTCCCTTTAACACCGTACACATCGACCATTTGGGCCCATTTGTTAAATCAATTAAAGGTAATACACACCTGTTAGTATTAGTTGAAACCTTCACAAAGTTTGCGATTATTAAAGCAATACAAAACACACAGGTAAAACCGACGTTATATTTCTTAACAGAGGTATTTCTTGCGACGACTTATATCTGACAGAGGCACAGCACTCACCGCCAAGGTTTTCGAAGATGTGATATCACATGTCATAAACGCAACAAAAACTCCTGGCGCTAGTGGTCAGGTTAAACGTTACAACCGAACCATCACGCATGCCCTTCTGACAACTGTGGAAGAAGACAATAAGTGGGACCAAAAAGTTAGAATGGTCCAGTGGGGCATCAATAACACCAAAAACGCTTCAACTGGAAAGATAGCACACCAGATGTTTATGGGATATCCGCCCGAGGCCCTTAAAATATGTCCTTAGTCAAAGCATAGCGTTGAATCAAACATACAAAACGACGAAATCCGTAGGGAAGGAGTTGACCTAATAATCAACACACAAAGTGCACAGAAACAAAATCACAACGCCAAACATCGTAAAGCAAAAAAGTACACTGTCGGAGAATTGGTGATGTCACTGAATGATGGTGCCTCTACTTCAGACACGTCACGTAAGTTGGAGCCACGGTATAGAGGACTTTACATAATAACAGCTGTCCTCCCACAAGAACGATATAAAGTTACAGATATGCCTCTTGCTTCAAGAACTCAAAAATCATCTTTCAGTATGGCCGAAAGAGAAAAGAGTGGTCCTTTAAATTTGGCAAATGTGGAACTCTCTTTTAGACCGTGGCCGTGAACGGCCATTTAAATTAATAAATGAGTTTAACTGAAGTGTTTTATTGGAAAGTTTTTAGAATTTCAGATTTATAGAACCATAAAATAAAGTGTGTTTCTCAAACCTTTTTTTTTAAATAAAGTGCGCAAACCTTGCTTTTTTTGTTTAGTTATTTAAATAAGTTTTTTTCCCTATTTAAGTCAGCGTCTATACTTAAGTAACTTGGCATTTCAAATCATAAGTTTCTCGCATTTTAGTTCGCCACTTTTCTCCGCTGTCGAAACTCTCAGCACACACACACCATGCTATCCACGAAATCGAAAACTTAAGAACCAAAAGCTGCTCTCTCAACTCCACCAGCTCGCTACAACTCTCCATCAACGAAGCAGGCTACCGAACAAAGCAGTCTTCCTTCTGCAGTAAGGGATCTTGATGGTCGTTTCAACTAACCTGAACTCTTTTTAAACGCATGAAGTGTCCAAAATACATAACGACCTTTTACTCAAAATCACCGAAATTGAGATGAACTTTTTGATTAAATTTGAAAGTCTGACTAATACTGGTACTGACATGCTTCGTCGCATTAAGAAAATTTAATCGGACAAAGTTCACAATACAACTGTGGTAAAAGAAGATCTCCGGTTATTGCAATTTCAGATAGATGCCTTAGAACGTTAAAACTTGACCGCGAAAGCTGTAATGTTTGGTGCTCCTGCACTACCGTAGGAAAATCGAATACATATGTTAATGCTCCTATGCTTAAACAAGTCTCCCGCTTTAAATCCAACAACAACTTCGACAGACCATCACCAATAATACTGAAATTCAATTCATCTCACGAGGGAAACTCTTTTCTTGGATCTGCCTCTCTCTACCGAAAAGCGCATAAACATCTCTCTCTTAGTGACATCGGCCTGGATTCAAACGGAAACAACAAATGCATAATATATGTTCATGAGAGCCTGACAAAGAACTATTGAGTCATCATACAGAAACGTCAAATCAAATGACTCTTGTGCACACAAAATTTGGATCTGCGTACGTTAAGTTCCCCGTTGAAAACAAAATCACTCTCGTTGAAGGCCTCGATTGCGTGGGTGTTCCGACTGCCACGATGACCTGATGACATCAAAGCCAACGTACTAAAGTGTTAACATCGATAATTTTGTTTTTTACCTTCTTATTTGTAAGTGATAATGGCCAATAGCTTCCTTATTTGTGCAATCCATTGTATTTTAACAAATGGCTTGCTTTCTTGTACCTTCTCAGTAACGTATCTTAAATTCGCAGCACAGTGGTCTTCATATTGTTCACATTAACGCAGATAGTTTGCGTCCAGAAATTGACGAGTTTCGGTACTTGGATCGATGTTATTTGTGTGACAGAAACCGTTCTTCCCGCATTTTCCTGACCAAGTATATAATTAAGATGGCTAAGGACTTAACAGTTCTAATAGGTTCTCTCGTGTAGGTCGTGGCGTGGCAATCTATGTTCGTCTCGGCATTAAATGCAAGTTGATTTCCAAATTTGAATCTGACTACCCGATTAATTATCTGTTTGTTAATTTTATGTGCAACTCTACCGATTTTCTTATAGGCTGTTTACACACCGAACGACTATTTCCAGTTATACCCGTCATATTGTTATCTTTGGCGACTTTTATTGCGACTATTTAGATGCCTCCAAGTCTTGTAATCTATCCGATTTCATGAGCTCTCTAAATCTCTTTTTTCTTATTTTATAAATAATACTACACCGACCCATCATTCCAACAATACCAGTACACCACTTGACTTGTTCTTTATTAGTGACTTGGACAAAATTCTACTCTACAACCAACTTCTAGCCCCTGGTTCCTCAAAACAAAAATTTCACTAAACGCTCTCACCTCCTTGAGTACCAATTAAGAGACTTTAATGATGGTGATTGCCTTCAGCTCTCACAAGACCTGCGGGGATCTAACTTCAACAAAATCTTGGTGATGCT
This sequence comes from Eristalis intricaria, assembly GCA_964034865.1. Taxonomy (NCBI): domain Eukaryota; kingdom Metazoa; phylum Arthropoda; class Insecta; order Diptera; family Syrphidae; genus Eristalis; species Eristalis intricaria. Next base: position 48,742,917 of record OZ035873.1, on the reverse strand, counting down.
GTGTGACCTATATCGGCAACTTCGAAATAATGTGGTTGGTGGGCACGTAAGGCAAAAGTACAATTTTATAACCACAAACTTGACCCAACCGCCGCAGGGATTGGGCAATTTCTGGAAAAAATTGCGGCAAATAGGAGTCGGTAAGCAAACACATAAGCTTCCAGATGACTTTGATTGCGATGCACTAAACAAAATATTTACAACATGTCCCTCTCCTCCCCCTACACTCACGTCTTCAATAATGGAGCCTATTGACATTAACAACAACTCAGGATGTTTCTCTTTACAACGATTTTTTGATCCTGATGTCGTAGAAGCGCTGTTGTCAGTAAGATCAAATGCAATTGGATTAGATGGGATACACCCTAAATTTATTAAATTAGCATTGCCGGTCTCCCTTATGTTTCTAAAATTTTTAATTTAATTTTGACTACTTCGGTATACCCCAAAGAATGGAAGAAGGATAAAATCGTACCCATACCAAAAAAGAGTAATAGCAACCAATAGCAATTCTGCCCTAGTGAGATAATTGGTCGTCTTATGTATCTATCAGTTGCCGTCCCGATATTGCAAATACTGCATCAAGGTTGGCGCAGTTTACTAATAATCCAAAAAGGTGTCACTGGCTTTCTGTTAAACGAGTTCTGAGGTATCTTGCTGGTACTACGTACTGCGGAGATAGGACTAGTATTTATAAGAACTGATAAGCCAATACGCTGTAAGCCAATTCGTCGTCAAGAATGGCAACGTAACCTCCACAGGTATATTTGAGTTAAAACATGATCTCCAACAGTCTGCCGTAATTCGCCGATCCTGTTTAACATTTACTTGAGCGATCTGATAAGTTCTCTTCCTCACGAAATTGCGTCTGCCGATGACTTGATCGTGTAAAAATCAGGCAAAAATATGGGGATCTGCCTAGATCAGTGTTTATATTGTTTGTCTTATTTAACAAACATGAAGATACCGCTCTGGCCAGGGGCCGAGGCTCTTTTGCCATTACAAAGACTGTTTTACAACAGCCAACTTGATGCGAGGGTGAAGATAATCTGCTACATGGCCCTCATCCGGCCAATGCTCACTTATGGCTGTCCCGTGTGGTTCGACGTGAGTGCAAACTTAAAGGAAACGATTCAGTTGTTCGAGAGGGCTTGTTTTAGGGCTTGCCTTCGCCTTTTAGAACTCCAGAGATGTCATACTGCTAGAGCGATGAACTCGGTCAATAACTTGATATCGGGGGCTTACTTCCCCAATCCAGAATACCACGAAAGGGTACGTTACAGTGGCTTCGTCCCCCCAGAAGCTTTTCTGCAACAAGACAAAAGCGAACTGAAATAAGATATTAATGCGGTACCGCTCATCTACCACATCGGCAGATCAACTGTGGATGGGCAACTCAACCACGACCGTTCCGTCGCACAACGAGCTGATGAGGATTTTCTCCAGTTCAGTACGACAGTCTCAAGACGATATCAGCGATGTTGCAATGCTACATCGAAAATTCTGATGGCTGGGGAGAGGAGGAACTCCCTCGTTGAACCCTTTAGACCCGGGGTAAAAAGGGTAGTTCCTGTCGCCGAATCGGGGAGTAATCGGTCCCTGTTTCGCAGTGGAATAGATGAAGGTCTGTCTGCTGCATCATTTTAGGTGTAATCTCAAGGTAGTCGTAAATTGTACATAAAAAAAGGAAAAAAAATATTAATAAAAAAACAAGGAACAAAAAAAAATATGTCTGGATTTTCTCCAGTTCAGTACGGCAGTCTCAAGACGATATTAGCGATGTTGCAATGTTACATCGAAGATTCTGATGGCTGGGGAGAGGAGGAACTCCCTCGTTGAACCCTTTAGACCCGGGGTAAAAAGGGTAGTGCCTGTCGCCGAATCGGGGAGTAATCGGTCCCTGTTTCGCAGTGGATTAGAAGAAGGTCTGTCTGCTGCATCATATAAGGGGTAATCTTAAGGTAGTCGTAAATTGTACATAAAAAAAGGAAAAAAATATTAATAAAAAAACAAGGAACATAAAAAAATATGTCTGGTATACATGTGTACACTTTTATTACTTATGTTTATGCATATACTTATGTTATGTATATATATATATATATATATATATATATATATGTAGATCGTCAGGAACCGTTGATAGAACTTTGTCACCTGCTCGTGTTCGACCTGTAGTTTGTCACATAACTTTTTTCTTTAATTCATTACATACATAAGTACAAAACCAAAAAAGCTAAGCTTAAACCCATCTATATATATATACACACACACACATATGTATATACCTTCATGTGTATCATATGTGTACACTCATATGTGTGTGTGTGTATATATATATATAGATGGGTTTAAGCTTAGCTTTTTTGGTTTTGTACTTATGTATGTAATGAATTAAAGAAAAAAGTTATGTGACAAACTACAGGTCGAACACGAGCAGGTGACGAAGTTCTATCAACGGTTCCTGACGATCTACATAACTATGTACATACTAATGGCACACGCATGTTTCTCTTTTTTATTATTTAGCTCTTAAATCATTCGTCATTGAATTCGGACGTATTCTTAAGTCTTAAACAATAAAGTACATATTCGTGAAGAGAACACTTAGTCTACTTTTATTTTCCCTTGGAACTTTTGAGGCACATAGACGGAACATCGTTTCGAAAGAACGATGTTGTCAAATGTACTTCTATTAACCTTTTTTTTCTAAGAGTATGGGTTTCTTTGTCCTCCAGTTTCTATCTAAAATATTATAAGCTGTTGCAAATTTCGTTAAATTATATAATACCTTAACAAATGCTTGTTTCTTAAAATGAAGTATATCTAAATGAATTACTTATTTTTCTGAAATGGAGTGCTAGCGTTTTTAACATGCATACATATTTTTCAATAGTTGTTCATGAAATTCCTGTAGTAGGCTCTTGCTCCTAAAATGACTTTCGGGCTTAGGAATTTTGAAATTTTTAATAACCAACATTTTTTGGATTTTATTTTACTCCTTCTTCGGTTAATATTTTCCCTAAGGGTATACATTTTTTCAAAAAGTAGCATTTACTTATTTCAAGTTTCAAATTATACTCTAGAGACTATCAACATATCATCGAGATATACCACAAGAATTTATGAAAGCCCTTAGGATATCATACGAACGTATTCATAGAGGCCGCATGATATATAATAAAAATTAATCAAAATGAAAATGAAAAATGTAGAGGCCGTATGGTGCCATGAAGGTCTGTCTATGGAATGTTTCATTCTGCCATTAATATTTGATACCATTTAGAGAGAGCCAAAGTACAGAAATATTGGGCTTTTTTCTCAAGTATACATTCCTTCTATGTTCGGTAATAAATATTTTTCATCCACAGTTAGTTGGTTTATTCTCCTATAATCTACCACCAATCTGTATTTTTCTATCTTTGTGTCGTCTAGTTTCTTTTTTACAAGTAAGGCTGGGGAGTTACATATATTTACAACTACTTTTCCTTATCATTCCTTGTCTCTTTAAATCCGTGACTTGTTGTCGTATTTCTTCCATCTTGTACAGAGAGTAATCTATATGTTCTTGAGTTACTTTGGTCGTCTCTACTTATCTTAACATCGTTTACTATTGAAGTTGTATTTGTTATCTTTTTCCTTATATCCAACATTTTTATATCTATGCAGGATACTATTATTTTTTTTTTTGCTGAGAAAGGTTTTCTAAGATATTTTCATCTGTGTCTAATGAGTGAATTTATCCTGCTTTTGCTGTCAAAAATTTTATGATAGATCCGTTACTTACATTACTTTTTTTGATACATATTTTACTTACACATCCTCACAAAATTATTCGCACAAGTCTTCATTTAACGAAATAAGCAAAATTCCAAAATTAAAAAAATAGAATTAGTTAAAGATTAAAAATTAGTACAAAAACATCAAATATTAATAAATCTAAGTAGGCAAAAACGAAAATAAACAAACTGACTTCAATTAAACGTAACACAAAATTATTCGCACAAAAATAAAAATAAAAATACATAAAATAAAATAGGTGAGTGGCACATCAGTATCTAGTTGCGTTTTGACATACTCCCGACAAGTTTCTTGCAAAAATCTGGGCGTAAAAGTTCCCATTCTCGTTGTAGAGCTTCTTTAAGAGAAGCTTTGCTGCTGATAGCTCGATTTCAAATGTATTTTTCGGGTCGAGTGACTGTGGAGGCGTTATGAGCTGCGAGCGAGCATTGAAAAGCAGCCGCATTTTGACATTGTGAGGAGTGTGCTTTGGGTCGTTGTCTTGTTGAAAGACATAATTTGACCCTAGACCCATTTTAGTAGCGCTTTGCTGCAAATTTCTTTTTACGATGTCGAGGTAGTCATATTGGTTCATTCTATAGTCAATGAACTCCATTTGACCAAACTGCCGAGCAGACATACACCCCCACATTATGATATTACCACCACATTCCTTCTATGTTCGGTAATAAATATTTTTCATCCACAGTTAGTTGGTTTATTCTCCTATAATCTACCACCAATCTGTATTTTTCTATCTTTGTGTCGTCTAGTTTCTTTTTTACAAGTAAGGCTGGGGAGTTACATATATTTACAACTACTTTTCCTTATCATTCCTTGTCTCTTTAAATCCGTGACTTGTTGTCGTATTTCTTCCTTCTTGTACAGAGAGTAATCTATATGTTCTTGAGTTACTTTGGTCGTCTCTACTTATCTTAACATCGTTTACTATTGAAGTTGTATTTGTTATCTTTTTCCTTATATCCAACATTTTTATATCTATGCAGGATACTATTATTTTTTTTTTTTGCTGAGAAAGGTTTTCTAAGATATTTTCATCTGTGTCTAATGAGTGAATTTATCCTGCTTTTGCTGTCAAAAATTTTATGATAGATCCGTTACTTACATTACTTTTTTTGATACATATTTTACTTACACATCCTCACAAAATTATTCGCACAAGTCTTCATTTAACGAAATAAGCAAAATTCCAAAATTAAAAAAATAGAATTAGTTAAAGATTAAAAATTAGTACAAAAACATCAAATATTAATAAATCCAAGTAGGCAAAAACGAAAATAAACAAACTGACTTCAATTAAACGTAACACAAAATTATTCGCACAAAAATAAAAATAAAAATACATAAAATAAAATAGGTGAGTGGCACATCAGTATCTAGTTGCGTTTTGACATACTCCCGACAAGTTTCTTGCAAAAATCTGGGCGTAAAAGTTCCCATTCTCGTTGTAGAGCTTCTTTAAGAGAAGCTTTGCTGCTGATAGCTCGATTTCAAATGTATTTTTCGGGTCGAGTGACTGTGGAGGCGTTTTGAGCTGCGAGCGAGCATTGAAACGCAGCCGCATTTTGACATTGTGAGGAGTGTGCTTTGGGTCGTTGTCTTGTTGAAAGACATAATTTGACCCTAGACCCATTTTAGTAGCGCTTTGCTGCAAATTTCTTTTTACGATGTCGAGGTAGTCATATTGGTTCATTCTATAGTCAATGAACTCCATTTGACCAAACTGCCGAGCAGACATACACCCCCACATTATGATATTACCACCACATTCCTTCTATGTTCGGTAATAAATATTTTTCATCCACAGTTAGTTGGTTTGTTCTCCTATAATCTACCACCAATCTGTATTTTTCTATCTTTGTGTCGTCTAGTTTCTTTTTTACAAGTAAGGCTGGGGAGTTACATATATTTACAACTACTTTTCCTTATCATTCCTTGTCTCTTTAAATCCGTGACTTGTTGTCGTATTTCTTCCTTCTTGTACAGAGAGTAATCTATATGTTCTTGAGTTACTTTGGTCGTCTCTACTTATCTTAACATCGTTTACTATTGAAGTTGTATTTGTTATCTTTTTCCTTATATCCAACATTTTTATATCTATGCAGGATACTATTATTTTTTTTTTTGCTGAGAAAGGTTTTCTAAGATATTTTCATCTGTGTCTAATGAGTGAATTTATCCTGCTTTTGCTGTCAAAAATTTTATGATAGATCCGTTACTTACATTACTTTTTTTGATACATATTTTACTTACACATCCTCACAAAATTATTCGCACAAGTCTTCATTTAACGAAATAAGCAAAATTCCAAAATTAAAAAAAAATTAGAATTAGTAAAAGATTAAAAATTAGTACAAAAACATCAAATATTAATAAATCCAAGTAGGCAAAAACGAAAATAAACAAACTGACTTCAATTAAACGTAACACAAAATTATTCGCACAAAAATAAAAATAAAAATACATAAAATAAAATAGGTGAGTGGCACATCAGTATCTAGTTGCGTTTTGACATACTCCCGACAAGTTTCTTGCAAAAATCTGGGCGTAAAAGTTCCCATTCTCGTTGTAGAGCTTCTTTAAGAGAAGCTTTGCTGCTGATAGCTCGATTTCAAATGTATTTTTCGGGTCGAGTGACTGTGGAGGCGTTTTGAGCTGCGAGCGAGCATTGAAAAGCAGCCGCATTTTGACATTGTGAGGAGTGTGCTTTGGGTCGTTGTCTTGTTGAAAGACATAATTTGACCCTAGACCCATTTTAGTAGCGCTTTGCTGCAAATTTCCTTTTAGGATGTCGAGGTAGTCATATTGGTTCATTCTATAGTCAATGAACTCCATTTGACCAAACTGCCGAGCAGACATACACCCCCACATTATGATATTACCACCGCCATGTTTCACCGTCGCTTGAAGATTAGCTTCATTCAGCTCAGTATTTGGTTTTCGCCAAAGCCTTTGCTTCCCGTCATTGCCAAATAAGTTAAACTTGCTTTCGTCACTAAAAATAACGGTGTTCCAAAGGTCTAGAGTCTTTGTTATTTTTGCAAATAAAGGGTTTGCGACGTGCAACTCCACCGTTAAAATTATTTGACCTCTGCCTTACTGTTTCGACAGAGAGTGGTTTTTTAATGATTCCTGATATCTCTGCGGTCAATAATTTTACTGGCGTCTAAGGGTTTTTCTTGATTTTGTTGACAATATGCCTCTCATTTGCCTCCGATAATATTTTTTTTTCGACCCCTACCTTTCTTATTTTCTGGACAACATCCCCAACTACGGTATAGGATCTTCCAACAAGTTCACCAGTCTCTTGGTACGTTTTGCCTTCGTAAGCTTACTTTAAAATAACCTTTCGCTCTTCTATAGAAGTTTCCGATTTTTTTCGTCCCATTTTGCTCTTTTTTCGTTTTTTTTTTTTATTTTCTCAGAAATATCCTCTATCCTTCTGCTTGTTGCCTCGATCCCAGCATTCAACCGCTCATTCGGTTATTATAACACAACGCTTGAGTTTGTGCGGATAATTTTGTGTCAGCTTTCCTCTTGCGGTATTCCGAGAAGTCGAAAAAAATACCCTTAGGGTTGATTGCATCAGTTTGAAACTTGAATATGACTATTGAATATATAGAGCAGATGTGTAATACAAAAAAACAGTTACTTTTTAAGTTGTACATAGAAAATATTAAATAAATTCGGCTGTAAAGTCTTTGTGCGAATAATTTTGTGAGGATGTGTACGTTTTTCTTCGCCCAGTCCATACATAACGGGATACCGAATGGTTTATTTATGTTGAGCAATGCCCCTAATTATAGAACAATTAAATTCTGCTGGTAGATATATTTACAACAAGTTTTGTAAATTCACTTTTGTTTCCTAAAATCGTTTTACTTGTATTTGCATGTTTTATAAAATAGTTATGGGGAATTTATCGATATTATTTTTCTTTGAATGTTGTTAGAGGATCCCGTGTCTAACAATCCTTTCAAGTTCTTATTGAAAAACGTTAATTCAATATAAATTTTAAATTTAATTTGTTTCATAAATTTACAAGAACATATTCAATGTATCAAATTAATATTAAACGGTTTAAGAAAATTAGAAAAGCAAATCTGAAAGTATTTCTCAATAATTCAGAATTCATGAGAAATGAAACTGAGTTCCTGGGTCATATCATCACTCTTGGCGGTATAAAGCCAAATCTCAAAAAAAATCATGTGATTCAAAATTGTCCAAAACCCACCAGATTGCACGAAATTCAATCATTTCTCAGATCAACAAAATATAATCATAAATGCATCCAAGATTATGTAACTCTGATTAATGAAGAACGAAAAAAAAAACAATGAAAGTTATATGAACGCATTTTTTAAATTAAAAACTATAATGACCGACAATATAATAAATAGACATCCTAACTTTTCAAAAGATTTTCTTCTACTGCCGATGCATCAAATTGCTACAGGCGCAGTACTTAGTCAATCACATTGAAATTGTAAAATTGAGCTTTGGAGAGAAATACTAAGCAAATTTACTTTTTACCTCTTCTATGGACGTTTCACCCGTCGCAGGTATAGAAGTTGATAGCGAATTATATATAAGTATGACAGTGTGGCCGATTGATGACACGAATGTAGCCACTTGAATATTTTATTTACAGCCACCTCGAAATATTGGTATTGTCGAACCACATCTTTATCGTGCACTATTATGAATGCTTTCGGCGGGCGAAGAAAATTTAACCATACAGTTCCCTTTATAAAAGTAATGGATTATATAATAGTTTGTAAGAGTAATAAAATAGGTAAGTACAGACATGTTCTCACTGGGCATTCTTTCCCCCTTCGGGTGAGAGAAAATAATATACCCGAGGTAGGCATGCCTGTCGTAAGAGGCAACTAAAAATCCATCCATCGTATTTGGGTTTAAATAGTTTACATAAAACATGCAATGAACAAAACAAACGGATTAACAAAATCAGGTGGGAGCCCAGTTACACTGGAGAATCTCCTCTCTTCAGAGAGACGCTATGGGCAGAAAATAGAGCCCTTAAGAGTTCAGAATGGAAAAAGGAGAATGAGGTCACCGCTTCTGTAACCAGTCCAAGGTACACAACGGACAAAGGAACTGGAACTGGAAACAAACTGGGCATCGAAGAAAACACAGAATGGAAAAAGGAAAATGAGGTCACCGCTTCTGTAACCAGTCCAAGGTACACAACGGACAAAAGAACTGGAACTGGAAACAAACTGGGCATCGAAGAAAACACCCAGTAAGAAACGCAAATGTAAAAATGGAATAAGAAAAAAATACAGTACACCGTTCAAAACAAGAGAGAAAGGCCACTCCACTCCAATAAGGAAGACACTATAGATGACCTTAACGTAAATGACTTGAAAATTAGTAAGTAAATCTACCCTGCGTAAAATGGAGGATAAGCCAGAGTCATCAAAGACTCTGACGTATGCCCAAGCATTATCGATAAATAAGAAAACCTGCCGATTCCGGTTGCGCAAGTGTTCGCCACGATTCTTGCTAAGCTTTGTTAAATTTTGACAAACTTAGCAAGCTTGAGCTTAAGCCTGGCAACACAGATCTTCTCGCAAAATATGAATATGGAGGGTACGATCAAATATAAAAATGGAACGCCAATGGAATAAAACAATAAAAGCAATGAACTGGAGATATGTTTGCGTAACAGTAACGTTGAAGTGTGCTTGATATCTGAAACCCACCTGACGAAGGAGTCCCAATTTAAAATAATAGGCTTTTATGCGTACCACGCTTTTCGTACCTCCGGAAGAGCCAGAAGGGGATCCTCCTCATTTATTAGAGACAATATAGAGCACTTCATGAATACAGTAATAGAACTCGACCAATTAGTGTCAGTTAAACTAAAATACAAGACATCGTATCTGACCGTAGCATCTGCATATTTTTCCCCGCGATGCGTGCCCACAAGGGATGACCTTGTGACCCCACCTCTTGGGGGCTCGCGTAGAAATTCAACGAAAGGAAGAATTTGTACAACATTTTCGTCGGTACGCGGAGTCGACATCCACTCATCAGGAAAACCGACATTGGCCCGCCAATACGGCAAAAGTACCTAATTTAGTAGATGTTTTTTATTATTAAAGGGGTACCTAAGAACTTCGTGAAAGTAGAAGAAAGCTTTAACCTCTCTTCCGACCATTCACCTGTAATCTTGACCATAAGCAATAAATTAAGGAAAGTAGAAGGTCTGCCGAGATTGACAGATAACAAAACTGACTGGGAAAGTTTTGGACATGACTGTGAGGAAAATATTAGTCTAAATGGGTCTTTTAACACAACTTTAGAGTAAGAACTCGAACTTGAAAAGTTTAATAGAAAGATCCAGAAAGCAGCCTGAAAAAATACTCCGCGCAGTAAGAAAATACCCAAATTTAATGAAACAAATCTTCCGCCAGAAATAAAATAACTTATCCTCGAAAAAAGAAAAGCGCGTAAGAAATGGCAGCAGTCTCGCGCCCCTCAACATAAAACATACCTAAATCGCCTGTGCAATAAACTAAAAAAATCTTTGCAAGTTTTTAAAAACCACGAGATATCGACTTATCTTGAAGGAATAACAAATGCAAAATGTGCAATTAAACGCTTTGGAATGAAGTAAAAAATGTCAAGAAGCCCCAAATGCAGGCCGCGCCAATCAAGAAAAACAATGATGACAAAGAAAAGGCGAGTCTCTTTGCGGTACATTTGGAGGAAACATTCCAGCCCTCTTATAGACAAATGTTGGAAGATGATCCAAGTGTAACTTCTATATCTGATAGCTATAGTATAGAAAGAGTATCGCTAAACGAACTCTGCCAGGCAATCAAAAATCTAAAAAACCACAAGGCACAGACACACCAGAAAAAATCCTGAAGAACTTGCCGAAAAAGTCGCTAATTAAATTCCTCTACTTAATTAACGCTTCCTTTATTTATGCTATGCTATTATATGTTCCAGACTCTTGCAAGGTTGCAGAAATGATTATGGTTCCAAAACTGGGCAAACCGTTGAACAACAAAAAGTCGTACGGACCCATATCGCTTTTACCAATAATATCCAAACATTTTTAAAAACTCTTATTAAAACGCATTCAAAAATGTATCAAAAAGAAGCAACTAATACCTGAACTTCAGTTCGGGTTTCGAGCGAAACACTAGACAATTGACCAGGTTTACAGAATAACGAATGAAATTGAAGGAGCATTAGAGGAGAAAATATCTGCTCCACTGATGAAGGCCTAAAATACAAACTCAGCAGGCTTCTACCGACAAGCTTGTATAAGATACTAGAATATTATCTCGATAACAGGATATTTAGAGTTTAACATGGAACTGAATACTCCGATTTCAAAGAGATCCGAGCAGGAGTCCCTCAAGGGACTGCCCTTGGCCCTACATTGTACCTGTTGTACACTAGAGACACACCTCAAACTGAGGGTACACTTCTGGCTACATTTGCGGATGACACAGCGATCCTTGCGACGGGACGTTCAGTTGAGTGAAAAACTGAAACGAGCTCTGGACAAAATAAACGAATGGTCAAAACGCTGGCGAATTGCTTACAATGAGACCAAATCAACGCACATAAATTTCACCTGCAGAAATATTGTAAATCTACCAATTTTCATTAATTCTGTACAAATACCATACGCTAATGAAGGAAAATATCTTGGTATGACACTCGATGCGAACTCAAAAAGAAACGGTATGAGCTCGAACACCGGTATAGAGATATTTACTGGTTACTTGGAAGGCACTCCATTTTAAGCATATACAACAAGCTGCAAGTACTGATACATTCAAGTACTGAAGCCTATATGGACTTACGGCATACAACTGTGGAGTTGTACTAAAGCAAATAACATAGGATTTATTCAGTCCTTTCAAAATAAAATCATACGGGATACGGAAAGCTGCCTGGCATCTCAGGAATTGTGCTATACAATAGCACTTAAGGATAACTACGGTCGACGAAGAAATAACAAACTCCGCTTGAATGCAACAATGCCATCATACAAACTTTGGACATGAGACGCTTAGTACGCCGGCTCCAGCGAACGAGGCCGCGCTACTAGAAAAGGGAACTTAGTTGTAGTAAGGAAAAACCAAAAGGAAAGGATGTTTTTATTCAGTAAAAATCGGACACTACTATGTAAACACGGGTCACATAGTGTCTTGTTGAAGATTTTCACCAACCCAAGTAACAAAAAAAAAAAAAAAAAACTGGGCAAGAAAGTGTTTGGCCTGTCAACTAACGAAGGCGTGGAAACACACAAGACCACCAATCCATGCTTATCCACTGACAGACTCCAAATTTGATCACATGAACTTCAACTTGCCCCTCCCAACCCACCGCACCTCCTGGCTGGTGGTAAAATATGTCTTATATGCTTCTAAGGCCACCGCAAGTTCATCGGCTGCACGTGGTATGTAAAGGGACATCGCATTCCAAGTGCAGAACCGAAATTCGCTGTCCTTATTTCATTGTCCATGGTCGTCAGTAGTAGGGTCATCCGCTTGTCGTCGTTTCTGAACTAAGCATTTTTTATACAGTGGGGAAGTTACCCCACCCGCAACCCCCTAGGATAAGGGGGCAGTTGCATACATTGGTTCACCTCTAAGCGGTTGCTGTAATAGCTATCCAGAGAGCATTGCGAGGATGCTGTATGTCAACCTGACCTGTGCATTTAACAGGCATAGTTGCTGACATCTCGCCAAGTTGAGAGCAGTCAACAACTTTGTCCTGGATGTTTTAAGAAAAGTTAGGTTTATGTGATTGCCACAACGGAAGCAGTTCTGGCCCACTTAGATCCTGATTGGATCCATTGCGATGTCACTAATCGGCAGCATACGTGCCGGTTCCTCTTTGGGTATTAACTTAATAACCTGAAGATTCCTGCTGGTATGCTAGTGGTATATCCTGAATGATGCACTCCTTTCCTGGGTTACAGCCAATTAGTACTTTTTTTATAAATTTTGCTATGTCCAGAATTTGAATGCCAGACATATCATTAAGGCTTTTGAATGAATAGCTGCCTAGCGTGCTTTTCCTTGTCCTTGCAAGTGCTGGACAGGTGCCGAGGTAGTGAAGCATAGTTTCTTCTTCCTATTCGTCCCAACAGCTCCTACAAAAGTAATTGTAGGGAGTTCCCATTCTCCTTGCGTGTGTGCCGAATAGGCAATGATCACTTATAATGCCAACTACATAGCTGATTTCCTTTCTATTTAGATTTAGAAGTGCGCTTGTTTTTTGGGATTTATGGAAGGCCATATTAGCCATGAAGTCCTGCAAGTATCTAATTCCACCCACCCCCGATTTTGCATTGCACCGCTATCTCCGCTATCTCATGACAGATAGACAGCAGAGTTTTACAATCTTTGATTTGATTGATGGTGTATCCAGAGCCTTGATGGCTCTGTATATAACGATAGATAGCCGGTCTATCGGGTTCATTGACAGTAAGCGGGCAGCCTTTTGGATAGCTTTTAATTCTGCCTGGAATATACTACAGTCGTTGGACTATCGACGGGACAGAGAGAAGGATATTTCTTGCGATGACGCAAATACTCCTAGTCCAGTCCAGTGTTCTTCTGTTTTGGATCCGTCTGTGTATACTTCCAGATAGGTAGCTGTTCTCACTACATCTGATGCCTTCTCTATGTCTTATTATTTTGGGTGTTTTATATACAAATTCAAAGCCTACGACGGGCGCAATATAATCTGTATGCTTTGGGATGTTCGCATTCTTGATAATTTCCATGTGACCTAAACTGTGCATTTTGCTCAGCGGTTGCGTTCGCTCAACCTTGGCAGCCGCCAACTTCCCGTAAGGTGTGAAGCGAAGTGCACCCGTAATGCAAATGCACGCAGATCCTTGTATACTACTTATATTTCTAAGATTGAATGATTGAATGTTTTATCATAAATTTATACAAGTTATACAAATATTATTAAACCATTAACACTCTGCTTAAAGACGAATGCCGAAATACAAATAAACGATGAAAGTTATATGAACGGACGTTTAAAATTGCAAACTCTGATGACCGACAATATAATAAATAGACATGTAGACTTTTCAAAAGATTTTTCTTCCACTGCCCATGAATCAAATTACTATAGGCGCAGTACTTAGTCAATAACATGGACCATTATATTTTGCATCAAGAACACTTAACAAACATGAGCAGAACTACTCCGTAATAGAAAAGAGCTATTAGCTTTTGGGTGGGCAGCAGAAGGTTCGTGATCTGAACCAACCACAGGCCATTGGATTAGGCTAGTACTTTCAAAGAACTTACTTCCAAGTTACAACCCTGGAAAATTAAGCTGGAAGAATATGACTTTAAAATGTAGTAGGTAATAGTAGTAATTACACTTATTTTTCATTTGTTAATATATTTTTTTATTTATACATATATATTATAACATATTATCTTACTACTGAGAAATGCATTAAATATAAATTGAGAATTTAATAACGGGCAGCATTCAAAGGAAAACAATGACAAAAACCCTTACTTAAATTTAAAAAAAGAAGAAAAAAATAAAAGAAAGGATAAATAAATAAGGTATGGTAGATATGCAATTTGTGATATGCATCGCTGTAAATGGCGATGTTATCTGAAAACATGGCAATATCACAGTTAGGAATATTGGGAAAGTCAGCAACAAATATAAAAAAAAGAACGGGGGCCAGTACAGACCTTTGATGAATTCTCCTAATTGTTGAATGGCTTTTATTAAGATGAAATGTGAACACTATTTTATCTAGAAAGCTTTTAAACAATTGATAAGATACATGGAAAAACCGAAATTCTGGAGCTTATAAAGAAGTCCATGGTGCCATATCGAGCTTGCTTTTCCACGTCAAGAAATATCAAGGATTGCTTGTTGGCAATCTTTATTTTGCTTTACATATTTACATATGCGATAGTACATCACAACTATGTCCTTTGAACTTGAGTATCCATACGGCTGGGGGTTGACAGGTAAAGGATTGTTGAAGTTGTTAGAGAAAGTTTCAGCGAACAGTTCACACTTTTCTTTATCAGTTATATGTACAAATGACGATGTTTGAATGTGGGGAATGAATTTATGGTTACATTCCAAAAGGACTTACTTATGCCAGGTAGGTTGCATTGGACCGCTATCTCCCTATCCTCCTTCCAGATAGGTAGTCCAAAAGGACTAACTAGTGTAATCAAATGTACAGAGTCGCTCATTCCAAGACGAATTTCTGAATTTAGATATTTCTGCTACTATTTGGTGTTTGAAAAAATTCATACGTACACGAAAAAAGTCAAGTTTAAAGCGCTGCCATCTCCTTCTAAAATAATTTCTTTCTTTGATTAAATTGAGTATGTATCTTGAAAGTAAGGAAGTTCGCACTGGTATGGCTTTTTTAGGCACTGCTTTCACACGGCTTTCCATTATCGAAAGAGTAAACTTCTCAATATTGTTTGGTGAGTGTCATTTACATCGTCTAGACAAAGAGAAATGTTTTGAAGACGGGAATTGAGGTTTCGAAAACGAAACCTCTTCCAGTTTCCATTGCTAAGATTTAAATAACACTTTTCTTCAAAAACACCTTGAAAATTAATCAAAATAATAAAAGTTGGCTGAGTTAATATTCCATTAGAATTTGTTATTATTAAATCTAAAACGGATGGTGAACCTCTATTGCACGGCGGGAAATATGAAGGATTTTTCGGGGTATCCCATGCGGAAATCACTCAAATCATTACCCCACTTCTTTGCTGTTAAGAAACCCCAAGAACGGTGGATGCTATTTAGTTCTCCTCCAATTGCAAACTTATCGCCATTCGAAATTAGTATTCTTAAATCGCTCTTAAAGTTTTCATTTCCTATTTTTTCCTGGTAAATAAACAGAGTAAGTTTTAATAGCTGAAGTATTAGCTACCTTGATTTCTTCTCCAACTGCCTCAATAAACTTTGTGTTAATGTAAGTTAGTAATTTATGTGCTAGTACATTTTCAGTCACAATGGCAACTCCTCCTCCCCGCCTATTACTACGATCTAGTCTATGATAAGTGTAATTATTGTGTCCAAATTGTATACTTTAATTTAGACTAGTTTCACATACAAGACATATATTGACATTATTTACACATAGAAAATTGATAAATTCTGTACTGTTGCTGCAAATCCCAAAAAAAGAAATTTTCAAACTTATAAAAATAAGTACCTGGAAACTCTTGAATATCAAAGAGTAAAACCGAAAGAAGAACAATTCTTCAGAAATCAACTAATTCAGAGTAGTTAATAATATATACATACATATGTACACAGAAATAAATTTTTACAATTGGTGTTTTCCTTAAAGATTTAGCAACGAATTAACAAATTTTAGATTTTTATAGAGAAAATATCAAACTATCGAACCATAATTTAAATGGTAAAAGGCTGCTCCACATAACCTACTTTTTTCCACAGAACACCATGAGTGCATGCATGAAACCCCTTTTGACATTGATCGAGATTTGGCACCATTGTGCGGCCCCACCGTTAATGACTCCAGCGACACCTAGTGGCGAACACCAACCTGAAAAATCCGAAATTGAGCTGGCTACGGACAACTCTTTTCTTTTCTGGACCTTTTTTTTTCTTTTTGCGATTGGATCGAATGCGATCGGACGAAATTGTCTTTTTGGTTAACAAATAAAATTTGTATTGTAAATTGAATTCACGGTTTCTCAATAACATTTTTGGTGCCTCCTGTGAGGAAATAGGCCTTTATGCTAGAGGATCTCGCATTTTTGGCAACATAAATTTCGTGAGGTTAAATTCGGTCGTAACTTCTGGTAAATTCCACTAATTTTACAGAAAACGTGATCATGGCGGAGTTGAATTTGAGAATGTCGGCGGTAACTGTCATCAAAAGAATCCATGAGCGTGTACACGGTGCTAACCTCAACGCATGTGACAGTGCCCAGTTGAACCAAGAGCTAAACTCACTTTCCTCACATTATAACCGGTTTGTGCGAAATCACGAGAAATTGGTTGGTGCTGCTAAGGAGGATGAATTGCCTGAACATGACCGACTATGGGAGCAGGTGGAAACACTTTACAATGAATCGTGTATACTGTTAAATCGAAATTTAGCTGCGGTGAAGTGTTCGAAGTCGTCCGAACCTTCAAAGTCAGTTGATACGATCGCCAGTGAATCGTCTAATTTCGATATACGATTGGACCCTGTCACAATTCCATCTTTCGACGGATCATACTCCAACTGGCTGGCATTCAAGGATATGTTTGAGACACTGGTACATAATGCTAATTTCCCAGAAGCATATGAACTTAGCAAGCTTCGGGAAGCAGTTTGTGCCAAGGATGTGCCATTGGTAGGTGGTTTATATGCGGGTGGATATGAAGACGTGTGGGCAGCGTTAAAAAATCGCTTTGATAACCCCAGGCTGCTGTCGGAGATACACGTATCTAGATTCCTGAACCTAAAGGCGGCAGTAGACGAATCTGCAAAGTCTCTACTTACGGTTGTCCATACGGTGCTAGAATCGCTTCGCGCTTTGAAGGTTATGCAGCTTCCAGTGGATCAATGGGATGCAATTGTGGTTCCAATCATTGTGTCAAAGCTACCGAACAACACGAAGCGAGAATGGTGCATGGGTTCGGATCCCAACCAAATTCCCACTGTAAAGCAACTGCTTGAATTCTTGGAAAGGAGGGCCCATAGTCTCTCCACTGAAGTTTTCCGAGTTGCACAACGCCCAGAAGCATCTGCAGGTAAGCCTCAGCATCGAAATCCAAATGTCAAATCCTGTTTGGTCGCAACGGATGGGCCACGGTGCTGCTATTGTCAAGGGCCTCACAGGGTGACACGGTGCCAATCCATTATCAATATGAAAGCGGGACAGAGCTTCGAGGCATTAAAGAATTGTGGTTTGTGCTTTAACTGCCTCAAAACTGGACACAACTCAAAGCAGTGCCCATCAGGTGGATGTCGACAATGTGGTCGGAAGCACCATACGCTATTTTGCCGTGAAACAAGTGGTCAAACTACAGTCTCCGCATCGTCGAATCTGCAATTCAAGGATACTTCAGCAGATGGGAAGTTGTCCCAACCGACTGCATGACTAGCCGACCCTGTAATAACATGCCTTACTCGAGGAGATCGTACGGTGCTGCTTGCTACTGCGCGCGCATATGCAAATGGTGATGGAAACGAACAACGCCTCGTTCGTCTCCTCTGCGATCCAGGGTCGCAGGTAAGTTTAATTTCTAATCGGATGGCTCGTTATTTGAATCTTCGCAGAACCAAATGTGAGTTGGAGGTCGAAGGAATTGGTACATTAACGCAGACTCGTACAAAGGAAAGTGTTTCATTGGAACTTAAGTCAATATACTCAGCATTTTTACTGCGCATATCTGCTTTGGTTGTTTCCTCGATCACGTCGATAACCCCAGCGGTGCAAGTCGATGTGGCTCTGTGGAAGCATTTGAAAGGTCTTCAACTGGCTGACCCAGCTTTTGGTACACCTGGCGGCATCGATGTACTCATAGGATCTGATGTGTAGGGTCTAGTTGTTCAAGGTGGCATCGTAAGCGGTTCAAGGAGGGTGAACCGCACGCTCAACAAACGAGATTTGGATGGGTTGTTTTTGGTCCAGCTTTGACCACATCTTCATCAGCGAACTCTGTACGCACACTCCGTGTCCAGGTAGCTGAAGGTGATGAACATTTAGAGAAGCTGTTACGGAGCTTTTGGCAACTTGAAGAATCCCGAGACGAGGCTCAAGACGACGAATGTGAGCGCATCTTCTCATCGACTCACTATCGAACCCCAGATGGCAGATATGTCGTCTACATACCATTTGGAGACGACGTTAACAGACTTGGGCACTCCTATCAAAACGCATTGCGGCAGTTCCATTACCTCGAACGTCGACTAACTGGTGATGACGATTTGCGAAGGCGGTACGTCGAATTTATGCGTGAATATTGCACACTAGGTCATATGGAAGATGCAGGCCAACTGAATGACCATGTAAGTGGATACTACATTCCCCATCACGCGGTGACCACAAAGTTTCGGGTAGTATTCAACGCTTCCGCTCGGACGAGTACTGGAATCTCTCTAAATGACGTTCAACTGGTCGGTCCAACAATACAGGATTCTTTGGTAGACATTATTTATCGATTTCGTCGCTACCCCGTCGCTCTGACCGCAGACATCGAGAAGATGTTCCGTCAAATCTTAGTGGCACCAGATCATCGAAAGCTCCAGCGTATTTTGTGGCGGGAGTCACCCGACGAAAAGATCAGGGTATATAATCTGAATACAGTGACGTATGGTATGGCGTGCAGCCCTTTCAATGCAGTGCGTGCATTACATCAATGTGCCCTCGATAACCATGGTGAAGTGGTTGATGGCAATCAGGCTTTAGCAGCGCGGGACAGGATTTTACGGTCGTTTTATGTAGACGACGACAAGATCCTTACCGCTGGACATTTCAAGCTTCGGAAATGGAATTCCAACCAGCTACAAGTTCTTCAAGCCATCAACGGCGAGGCACCCGTCAACGACGATTTGTTTTTCAACGTGGATCTTAAACAAGTAGTCAAACATTGTACAAAGAGTAGGGTCCTCAGTGAAATTGCACAATTGTTTGACCCTACTGGACTTCTCGCACCAGTCGTTGTCACCGGTAAAATATCCATCCAGACTCTGTGGTCTGCGGGGGTTACTTGGGATACCCCTCTACCAAAAGATCTAGCTGAAGAATGGAACTCATTCCGGAACGGTCTCCACGCACTCAACAATTTTCGTGTGCCCAGGTGGTTGGGTATGTCGTATAAGGAAGTAACCACAATCCACGGCTTTTGCGATGCGAGTTCACGGGCATATGCTGCCGTTATTTACACTAAGACAACTTGTCAAGATGCACCTGCTAATATTTCGCTTCTTACAGCTCGAACCAAGGTGGCTCCATTGAAGGGTGCAACAATACCTCGGCTGGAATTGTGCGCAGCACACTTATTGGCTGTGATGCTTCAACACGTCCGCAGCGCTTTGGGATTGCAGGACACACAATATCATCTGTGGTCGGACTCGAAGATTGCACTCTGTTGGATTCGCAAACATCCAACAACCCTAAAGCCATTCGTCTCAAATAGGGTTCGACACATTCAAGAACTCACATCTCCCGACCGATGGCATCATATTAGGTCAACTCAAAATCCGGCTGATTGTGCTAGTCGAGGAATTGAGGCAGAGGCATTATTAAAACATCGTTTATGGCTTCGTGGTCCAGAGTGGTTGATGGATGAGTCATTCAACTCCGAAGACGACATCACACTCAACGCAGCAGAACTTTCAACACTGCATGATGAAGAGAGACGTAGCGTACGTGCCCTACTGGTGAGCGTTGTTCCAGAACTCACAACACGAAGGAGAGACGGGCAAATAATTCCTCTTTGCGAGCGGTTTAGTTCCCTTCTTCGCCTTCTTCGAACTGTTGCTCGCATCAAACGTTGGACACCGCGACGAAGACATCTCTTACATAGTTTTGTAGTCGCTCCCGAAGAACTAGATGACGCATTGGAGACCTTAATTCGCTTGGAACAAGGTAAATGTTTTCCCAATGATATCCAGAAACTTCGGCATTCTTCCAGCTTATCACACTCCAGCCGCCTTCTTCCACTCAATCCATTTTTGGATGACAAGGGTATACTACGAGTTGGCGGTCGACTTAAGAACACCCCTTTGTCCCTTGACCATCGGTTCCCGATAATTCTGCCGAAATCAGGTGCTCTAAGTGGGCTTCTCATCCTACAAGCACACGAAACAATGCTGCATGGGGGAGCGCAATTGATGCTACAGACTCTCCGCCATCGGTACTGGATACTGCAGGCGAGGCAAGCGGTCCGAACCTGCTTGCACAGATGTGTGATTTGCCGACGTCAGCGGGGTGTTGTCTTCGTACAGCAAATGGCTTCGTTACCAAGGAAAAGGGTGACAGCTTCCCGTCCATTCAGGGCGTCAGGCGTTGACTATTGTGGCCCCTTCTTATTGTGTGTTGGAACGAAACGATCTCGCTCAACCATCAAGACGTATCTAGCGATTTTCATTTGCATGGTGACAAAGGCTGTTCATATGGAGGTGGTGGACGACCTTTCTTCTCAAGCCTTCCTTGCGGCTTTTACAAGGTTTATCAGTCGACGCGGACTATGTCGGGACTTGTACAGCGACAACGCCACTGCATTTGTAGGAGCAAATCGCATCTTGAAGGAGGACTTGGAAGCTTGGAGCAGTGAACCGAATCGGCAAGCATTGGCCAATATGGGAATTAGTTGGCACTTCATCACCCCCGGAGCTCCCCACCAGGGTGGATTATGGGAGGCGGCAGTGAAGTCGGCAAAACGTCATTTGGTACGGCTTGTAGGAGCCCAAACTCTTTGGTATAGCCAATTGCAAACCTTAGCAGTACGTATCGAGGCATGTCTCAATTCGCGTCCACTTGTACCGGTGCATGATGACCCAGATGACATACTGGCTTTGACCCCAGGACATTTCCTCATTGGGGCCCCGATCATCGCAGTTCCAGAACAGACCGTCACTGAAGTCCCAAGTAATCGCCTAAAGCTCTGGCAGTGGTTACAACAAGTTCATCAGCGATTTTGGCAACGGTGGAGTGATGAATACTTACAAACCTTACAAATTCGTGGCAAATGGCAGCGACGCGAGGACAACGTACGCGTTGGTGACGTAGTATTGGTCGGGCACGAAAATTTGCCTCCAACTCATTGGCGTTTGGGCCGTATTACAGAAGTGCAACCGGGCAGCGATGGACTTATACGCAACGCAACATTGAAAACAGCCTATGGTGTATGTTCGCGGCCAGTTCAAAAATTGTGTAGACTAGTGGAGTCTTTCGAACCATCTGGTTCGACCGGGCAGAATGATCGAGATTTGGCACCATTGTGCGGCCCCACCGTTAATGACTCCAGCGACACCTAGTGGCGAACACCAACCTGAAAAATCCGAAATTGAGCTGGCTACGGACAACTCTTTTCTTTTCTGGACCTTTTTTTTTCTTTTTGCGATTGGATCGAATGCGATCGGACGAAATTGTCTTTTTGGTTAACAAATAGAATTTGTATTGTAAATTGAATTCACGGTTTCTCAATAACAGACATTTTTAAATAGCTGTCTCTTTCGTCAGAAGGAGACGCATTTATACCTTTCAAATATAATTAAGGGTTCGATTACAAATCATTAAGGACTCGATGACATTCCGGGGCCCGTCTGAGAAGAAGGCCTTCGCCTTCCAAACTTTGATAACTTCACGTCGGCCATTCGAACAACTCCGTCTGGACCAGTGTAAACTTTCATAACACGACCCAAATGCCAAGCTGAGCATATCTCATTAGTTCGACAACAATGACAATGTCATCGACTTGAACCGGTTTCGTTTCCTTGAACCACTTTGATCGTTGCGTAATAGTAGGCAAGTATTCTTTGTACCATCGTTTTGTAATTTCGGCCACCAAATGTTGAGAACGGCGGTCTTCTATTTATTTGGCTTTGAGCCTCTATAAGGGCATTTCTTAAGACATCCTACATAGGAACAAGACTCTTAAGAACGAATTTGATGCTCCTTTTAGTGAATTGAAGCAGGCGCTCCCAAGCACCACCCATCCATGGAGAGTAAGCGGGTATAAAGGGCCAAAATATACCTTCATACCTTGAAGAATACTTGCAAAGGGCGGACTCCATCTCTTTAAGGTCTTTCTCGATCAAGTTTTTTGTTCCAATGAAGTTAAGACCGTTGTCACTGTAGAAGTATCTTGTTAGAACGCGGTTGATTAAAAAACGCCTTACAGCCTCTCGATCTGCACTGCCCTGAACGTAAGATACGTAAATATCATGCCATACCGCTCCACTGTGCCTCGACCAAACTTCACCAGCTTTGGCCCGAAACAGTCTACCCCTACATGAGTAAAGGACCTACAATCAAAGGCCAATCTGGCTTTTGAAAGCCGACCCATTATCGGCGTAATAGGCTTAGCGTTGAGACGTTTGCACAGAAAGCAACTTCTTCGTACTCTTTCTAAAGCTCCACGTATGCTTATCATCGAGGCAGATTCAGGAATTTCAGATATCACTGAGGCATCCTCTGATGATGATAATCGATGAAAAGATCGACCAAGGTGTGTTTGTTAGGAAGTATCACTGGATCTCTGGATGAATAGGAAGAGTGGTCTTTTGAGCCCTCGAGCTAAAATGTAACGTTCCATCTTCGTCCAGGAAAGGTGAGAGACTGAGAATTGAACTCGATCGGCGGAAAGGACTCTGCCTGAATCTTCCGAAACATCCATTCTTCGGCCTTACAGAACTCGAAAGGTGTGATGTACATCATCTGGTCGGTATGTTTTCCTAGGAGAATGTGTTTCAATCTCAGTAGAAAGGCAATAACTCGGACGGAAGATGCCCATCTCGCTTGAAATCTTGCCGACAAGCTCTCGAACGCGCCGTAATGGAGCTTCTTGCCATGAGCGTGAAGACAAATCTTGTTAATCGTATTAATTTTCTTCTCCTGTTGCGTAATTCCTATGCAAGGAGTAATGGGCGTAAGCGCCAACGTGGAACCATTCACTTGGAGAAGTCGAGTCTAGTATCTCACCAATTCTTGAAGCTATAAAATCATCATTGTCATTGTAAGCAAGACGAAAGTAAGCTACTGCTAAGCCTTTTCTGAAGCGTCTATGAAAACGATCAAACTTAATTTGCAGTCGTCTGGATTTTACAATGAATAGCGACGAGGAATCCTTATATCCGCTATCTGCTTCAGCACTTCGATAAAGTCCAGCCACGAACTACGCAAGAGAGATGAAACCGACTCGTCCCAATCAAGTCCTTCTCTCCAAACCTCTTGCAGAACAATCCGGCAACGAATTATGATTAGTGAGACCAGTCCTATCGGGTCGAAAATCTTCATGATTGTCTTCAGCATTTTCCTTTTGGTAATGACTGCATCCTCGGCCAACATGTCCGTTAAGATTTCAACGCCCGATTTGTTATATGAGAAGTGATCGGAGGAAGGATGTCAGTACATTCCTAAGATCTTAGAAACCCAACCGTCGTGTTCATTAGTATTAAGGCATACTAGACTAGTTTTCACATTAGAATCCGGTATTTGATGCAAAAGGTCCCGATTATTCGATTGGATTCCGACGAGATCGAAATTCGTCGAGTGACATATGCGAATGCCATCTTTCGTGACAGCGACTGCTTCTTCGACTGAATTGTGACTATTGTGCGTTAACCCATAGACAGCTTCGGAGCATTCATCTTTAAAGAGGTGGGCGTGATGATTTTTCACGTACTGTGCACAGGCTGGAGAGCATTTCGGACCAAACATCATGACCCGCATGATGTAAACGGCTGGTTGCCTAGTTGAAACCCCATTTCCCCAAAGAATGCGTTGACATTGCTGTTCTTCAGGCTTGATGCGAATTCTATAAACCATCTCTCTGACGTCACCATTTACCGCCACTTGACGCTCCTGGAACTTAAAGATGCCTGCATGTAGTCGAACTAGATTGTCCGGTGCCTTCAGCAAGTAAGTGTTCAAAGACACCCCGTTCACTTTAGCTGCCCCGCTACACATATAGATTTCGGTGGAAGTTTGCTTGGGTTCACGACCATGGTTGGTGCGTACCAGACCCTCGTCCAGTCCTGGTCCAACGCTTTGTGAAGCGATTCTGGCGTACCCTTTTTTTAACCAAGTCTCATAAGCAGTTGTCTTACCACTCCAATAATTGAGGTTCCTTTTTAAAAAATTTCTTCATAGAGACCAAGCGTTTGTAAGCCATACCATAACTGTCTGGAAGTCTGATGTCGTCTGAAGACCATAGAAGGCCAATTTCATATTGTCTCCCCTCCAACTTCAAAGAACGGTCCATTATGTCGACGGATCGACTCTCTTCTCAGCTAACCAATTCGCTTTTTGGGGG
Source organism: Eristalis intricaria (assembly GCA_964034865.1). Lineage (NCBI taxonomy): Eukaryota > Metazoa > Arthropoda > Insecta > Diptera > Syrphidae > Eristalis > Eristalis intricaria. Next base: position 48,718,095 of record OZ035873.1, on the reverse strand, counting down.
CATGACACCAAATTCCTCTGTGGTGAAATGACGTCGTACGTGGTCGTGCAGGTCTACTTCCTTCTTGATAGCTTCGTGGAACATAAGCTTCATTGATGGTTTTGACGCTGGCTCCAAGCAGGATACGTTCATCGACGGGGCTGATTTGCCATATACCATCCAGCCTAATAAAGTCTTCAACACGAGAGGCTCCTCTTCCTTACCATGCCGTTGACCATGGCCCAAAAGAAATTCGGCTTGATCCAACCCAAGCAAGATTTTTGGTCGAGCATCCACCAGATCAGCGAGCGGGAGACCTCTGAGATGAGGGTGTACGTTTTTGAAATGTGCGACATCCATAGACTGATTGGCGAGACCCAAGTTCTTAATTGTGTATACGTTCCGCAAAACATACCTCTTACGAGAATTCACACCAGACACCGAAACAGTAGTTCTTTTGCAATCATCGACACGAGAAACGCCCTTTGTCCATTGCAATGTGAGTTTTTCCGGTTCTTCATACAGGCCAAGATCGTGAAACAATTCCTCTTCAATCATAGACAACGACGAGCCGTCATCCAAGAAGGTATATGTATTCACAAATAAGTCGCCACTGCCAAAAATCCGGATCGGGACTATTTTGAACATGATCGAGACATCAGCCCCAACGTGAGAAGAGTGAATATGTGGTTCTGGGACGAACGGCATTGCTGCTGAATTTAAATCCGGGCTGCTGGTACTGGATGACGTATGCAACAACGAATGATGACACCTGTTGCAACCTTCGGTCCCACATGAACGTTTCTTTGCACATGCTTTCCGCTGGTGTCGAGACGGATCCAGACATGTGAAACAGATTGACTTGTCCTTAGCAAATGTCTGTCTTTGCATTGGTGTTAACGCTAAGAACTGTTCAAATTGAGCTAATACATGCCGCTTTTTATTGCATTTGCAACACATATCGATGCTAGGCACGGAAACGGGATGATGTAGAAGAACACGAGATGTTTTGTTGCCACCTAATTGTGGTTTCTTCTGTTCAGATGCACACTTCAACAGATCAGGGGGGAGATCGAATACTTTTTTCCATAAGAAACTCAGCAAAGTGGTGGAAGTTGACGTTCGATAAACAGGACTTCCTTTTCTGCCAGTCTTGATAGAGACCTGCACCTAACCTAGAAGCTAGACTAGCTTAAACATAGCCATTCTCCTCTTCCCTGTTCATGGATTTCAGGTCAGTAACAAAACCATTAACTTTCACTGCCCATACACGGAGCTTCGGATCGCACTTTGATGAGAGTTTCGGAAGGCTTAAAAGTTCTGAAGTTAAGTCATGCACCAAAACATCACCACGTCCATACATTGAGCGAAGAGAGTCCATTATAGCGTCAGCGTCAGACGAGTACTTCAGGCGATCACTTACCATATGATACGCATCTCCCTTCAATGCTTTACGCAAACGTGCAACATTCTCTTTGCAACTGTATCTGCCCTCAATCGTTGTTGATTTGAAGACCTCTTCAAAATACGGCCACTCTCTTTTGTTCTCGCCAGAGAAATGCGGTATTGCTACGATTAAGAATCGTTAAAAAATTTGCCATGTCTTGATCTCGGAACGAGTTCTTACTCTCATCTGAATTATGGTTGGGAGTTTCTTGAAATGGCGTAGAGAAATGACGTGGCTGTTGATCGGAATTCTGTTTCAATGTACTACCCAAAGGCTCTTGATGGTTCGCTTGTATTTGTTTTATTATCTCCAGCTTAGACTTGAGCTCAGTGCGTTGTTGCGGGAGGGAGCGGATTGTTTCTTAACAACATCAGACACTTTAGACAATTTTAACGCTCGCAATTCCATCAGCTCCTTGTCACGCTGGGCAACAACGGCTTGCGCCACTGCAGCTGCTTCAATAACTAAGTCGATATTATCTTCAACATCATCAGCTGCAGGCGCTGTCGCCAACGAATCTCTGCTACTCGTTTGATCATCTTGAGCAGCGCTATCCTCACGAAATGCACAATCTTCCTCCTCGCAAAACCATGGAGTTCATGTGTCGAATTTATCGGCATCAAAACTATGACAATCATAGTGCCACCAGCGTTTGCACTTGTCAGAAGCCACCATTAAATCATCATCGGGCTTTCTGCACGCAGACGAAGCACAACTGCGAATTACATTTTCAATGTTGTATTGGCAGGAATTTGTGTTGAAACAATTGAAATAAAATAATGTTGCTGCAAATCCCAAAAAAAGAAATTGTCCAACTTATAAGAATAAGTACCTGGAAGCTTTTGAATATCAAAGAGTAAAACAGAACGAAGAACAATTCTTCAGAAATCAACTAAATTCTATTTCCTGTAAATCGGAGTAGTAAATAATATATACATATGTACACAGGAATAAATTCTTACAATTGGTGTTTTCCTTAAGGATTGAGCAACGAATTAACAGATTTTAGATTTTTATAGAGAAAATATCAAACTATCGAACTTTAATTTAAATGGGAAACGGCTGCTCCACATAACCTTCTTTTTTTCCACAGAACACCATGAGAGCATGCATGAAACCCCTTTTGACATTCTTATATAGCTGTCTCTTTCGTCAGAAAGAGACGTATTTATACCTTGCAATTATAATTAAGGGTTCGATGACACATCATTAAGGACTCGATGACATGTACATTTGTTTCTGATGCCTCTTGCATTCCAACATATAACAATAAGTGCAGAATTAATTGACATTAGAGAAGAGAAATTTTTGATATTGCTCAAACTTAGTTTGACGCTGTCTTAACTTAGTGATTATCTCCATAGTGAGAGCACATAATTCCACTTGAGTGAAAAGATCACTCTCGTTGTTCACTCTTACATTCGGAGTTAGGAGACACCTGCTAATGTCTTAGGCCGTAGTGCTGCTTTTCTTTATAGTTTTGCTAGGAAGAGAAGGAAAATCGCTTGTGCTTTTGATATTCGGTGCACTGAAATAATTGTACTTTAAGTGAGAATGCGAATTTATTGTTTGCAGTCTCTCTTATTTGACAATACATTACGCGACTAGGACAACAGATATATGTCGATTAAGGGTTATCTTTGCAATTATCACATTTCAATAAACCATTGGATATACACTCGGATGTTTTATGGCTTCCAGCACAGTTCGCGCAGAAGGTTTTTACACGGCAATTTCGTTCACGGTGACCGTACATTTGGCAGTTATGGCACTGAGTAACTCTGTTCTTCATTTGTCTTTGGAGTTCCCATCGCACTTGGGTAAGAAAAATTGATTTAATGCTGCTCCGTAAGTCAGCAAGCTTGACAGAGCCATTCACTAGAGAAACTATGTAAATGATGTCTATAATGTTCGTTTTTTCTTTATTAGCTTGATATCTTTGCACTGTAAACCTAATTTGAGAAGTTCACTTTTAAGACTTTTAAGAAGAGATGTATCACATATAAAAAGAACAACCTTGAACGCTCTTTCCTTTTTGGAACCGGGTGTGAAGAATTGTAATTTTTGTTCATTTAGTTCATTGCAAACTATTATAGGATTCAACGGATTCACAGATAAGTTTGATTCCGATAGATATCATTTTTACAATAGCCAGACACACTAATACGTTTCATGAGAGCATGGACGAATTCACCACTTATATTCAAAATCTTTATTGCTGGCATCACTACTTTTTCGCTTTTATTTGAGCTTTAAGGTAACATTCCGGCGTCGTGATCAAAGTCCAGCAAATTCGCAGAGGGGCAAAAACGTTAGGATCCTGCGGTGGAGAATTCATGTTTTAAGTTTCCTTTCTTGTTTTTGAAGATCTAAGAATCTCACTCAGACTTCGTGCACGTTTGTAAATTTTGTTTTTGATTTTGGATATAGACAGAACAATACATCTTACTCGCACTACAGAGAGAAGGGGACAGATGACTTTAAAATTAAGTAAACGATCCAACGCCGGATTGGAAATCCTTCATTGAAAAGCATATGGATCGGTTTGAGGAGCGGGTAGACCAAATCCTGGTGCTCCTGCATAGCCAACTACGTCAACCGTTTTAATAGCTGCGCATACGAACACGTTTACTTACAAGATCCTTGCAATGAATGCAAATTCATTGACTTTTGGATGATCAAAGCCCAGACGTGATGCAGATTACCAAAACCAAGCTCACTCGGAGAGGCATACTGGAGCACAGTACTTGTAACATCATTAGAAATGACGGACCCAACTCCAGTGATGGAGGCGGTATTGCCATCTTTATTAGAAATAACATAAAACATAGAGTAGTGTATAGTGGTGAAGTTAGGCCTGAATCGTGTGCATTTCGCTCCGCAGTGGTAGTAGGGTGTATGCGGTGTCGGCCTACTCCTCTGGCAACCATAGCTCCAGAACAACTATATCAGAGCTCGATTCACTCTTTCGATGTCTAAGGCTGGAATCGGAGGAGAACTATTACATGGGTATTAGGAGTATAGGCTCGATTTGAAAGCAACAGAGATCTCGTCATTCCCCAGGAGCGGCTCTTATCTCCTGCTCTTAGACGCAAGACTGCAGCTGACAGACACAAACGGTAAACTTTTTGAACACTTTCGTGTATCTCAGTAACGATTGCGGACTCGGTGCCGAAATAAAGATCCCCAACGGTATTGCGGAATTAGGAGAGTATGTTCAAACGTACCCCGACAATTACAGTCGGGCTCGATGGACACACTTCTCCAGACAAATAACAAGATCACTCTCTTCGTACGCGTTCCACGACATTCTTCGTTTCTGGTTGTAGTTTCCTTAAAAAATTCTTTGTAAGTTTTATTAGATGCACAGTGAATATCGTTGTCATTTGTCATCGTTTCCACTCCACTGAAGATCCGCTAGCGTGACATGGGAAGCAAGCGACCATCTTTCAGGATTTTTTTACTATGGTACTACCGGATATGATCCATCCAAATATAGTTTGCTAAACTATTAGTGTTTCTGGTTTTCCCTTTATAAATCCTTCCTGAAGTATTTCTGCCAGGACTCCTGCTCCTAGTATCATATCAATATGTTTGATCTGCAAGCATTAAATTCTGCAAAGGTTCTCATTTACTTGGCTTGAGTTCAGTGTGTGGAAGTGTTCGGGTCAGATGTTTGAGTACATATGCTATTGAACTTATACTCGGATCTGCACTTAGAGTGATATTCACTTTATATTTGATGGTGGATACTTCGTGAGAAGTCACTGTTGTCTACCTTGGTTTTGTGGAGTTGTAGTTTATTCACGATATCTTCCGTAACAAAGGATGCCTTGGAGCCTTGATCTATGATTACTCTAATTTGACGGATGTTGCTTGATCCGTTGATTATTATTATCGCTGTAGCCAAAAGTACATTGTTGTCGATTGTAAAATTGTGTGATTGTATCCCAGCAGCAGTTGATTCATTTGAGATATAATTTCTAGGTGTTGACCGATTTGGAGGTGCTTCTCTATGTAGAGTTGAGTAATGTTTTCTTTAACAACTAAAGCAGCGCCCCTTTGATGCGCATTGTGTGGCCATGTTCCCTGGGCGTAGTGAGTTTGGATTAACCTCTGTTCCCTTACGAAGTCGTTTCGTTGCTTAACATCTTTGTCTATATACTGTTTACATGTATGCAAATAGTGACTACCATTGCACTGCACACATTTACATGTCTGTAGTGCTGAGTGGCATGCCTTGGTGGATATGGCCCTTCGGTGTGATCTTTCTGTCGCTTCAATTGACTGGAACCTATTTTCAACTGTTCATATAGTCTTTGGGACTCCCTGCCCATTTTTTAATGTACTAGATAGGCATCAAATGTTCCCCAGTTTGAAACATCGATTCCTAAGTTTCTGATTGCTGACAAGCATTCTTTTGTGGTGTCCAGCAATCGTTTTAAAGATGTAGTCTCATAGTTATCAGCTGTTACTTGAAAGTGCTTGATTATATTCCCTTGTGTTTCAGTCAAGTTTTTTTTCATGTATTGCATTTTCTGCACTGAGTTTAGTGCTTTGTTCTTATGTACCTACGTTTTAAACATGTCATAGAATGATGGCCATGTTTCATAACGTCGATCAAATATTGGTATGTTTATTCTTTCCAAAATAGTGTCATTGTGGCTTATACCTTGGCTTCGGGCGCTCACAATTATGGTACATGTTTTGATACTTTGGAACTGATCTTCTTTGAGATAAATTAAGGACAAAGACCGTTTTTTATTTTATTTTCCCTCTATGAGGGACTTTATTTAAATTCAAACCCGATCTTGAGTCGATCACTGCTTTCTTAAAACTGAACTACTTTCCTTAACCTATTCTTATTGCTCTATGTCGATGAGCAATGGCCTTGACAAAATTGCGTCTCACGATGGATGATCGGCGACGCTCACGCAGTGGTGTCGGCTTGCAACGCTGTGCCTGGTTCCACGGTTTGCTTGGCTCGAAACGCTGACCTAGTGTCTGGCTGTTTGCACACCTTTTGTTGTCAGGCTTTTCTAACACCTTCCGGCGTCTGGCTGTTCGCTCAAATTTGTAATGTGAGAGCGTGTTGACTGCTCCCCCTCTCTAGCGATGTCGTCCTCGGCTTCGGGAAGACTTTTGAAGGCATCGGTTGTTGCTAACTCGTTCACCATTTCAAGGGCTAGTTGTTCTTCTACTACAATTTCACGCTGTAGAAATGAAGCTTGTTGAAATTTCACCAGATAAGGTCCATTGAAGTTATGTGCCTCTCCATCAATCACAATAGTGCCTTCAAACCGATTAAGCAAAATGCTGACCGGTTCAATTTCGTCGACAACTCGTATGTGTTGGCATGTCCAATTATGGCCTTTTAAAAGTTTCGGAATACAGGATGAATTTGTTATATCTATTAGCTTACGTTTATTACATATTGAAATTGTATTATATGTATTAGAATTATTACTTAATCTATAATATTTTTCGTTACATACTAGCACATAATTATTGGCATTTTCGGAAATTTTTATTATTTTTTATTTTTGGTATTTTACTAGGTTTCACAAGAAGTTTTTCACTATTTACATCTTTTGGCAATAGAATGTTTAAAGTATAATATAATATTTGTAAAAATCTTCACTTGAGAAAAATCCACAGCTTCCTCTATATTAGTGTAAGGTACTCTATTTTTATTGAGAGCATTGATAACATTTTCAATTTTTTAATTGATAAAATTATAGAGTTAAGAATGCCAGCCTTAGCCCAATGAATTGCATATTTTATAATTCTTCCTTAACTAATCTTATTCGATATTTAAAGCTTAATACTAAGTCCTCTATTATAATGCTATTTTTTGTATGGAATTTAAAATTTTATTGATTACAGACGAAAGGTTGTTAATTTGATCATTATACATTTTATTAAAATATTGTTCTATCTAAGATTACTTTTATGGATTGTTTTATTGCCCAAGGTACTTTTGAATAATCTTTTCAATAAACAATTTTGTAAAATTATTCCCTATTCGTTTATTAGTCCTAACAAACACCTTTTCACCCGGCAGATGAAACCTTTCTACCTGCCCGTTTGTTGTGCTGTGGAAGGGTGATGTGGTGAAAGTGGTCACACCAAAGTGAACTCTAAGTATTGTCTGAATAGTCCTGGAGTTCAATGATCTCTCGTTATCGCAAACGATCATTTTAGAATTTTTGAAAAAGTTAAGGATTTCCAAAAGGGGTCTTTAATGTCAACAATAGGGCGGGAACTAATGGGTTTAACTATTGCAAATTTTGTAAATTTATCCACGCATGTAAGAAAATGGGATCTATCCGTTGAATAGATATCTATATGAAGAATTTCTCCGGGATGCCGGTGTATAGGGGATTCTCCGATCATTGGTTTTGGTGGATGTCTTTGATACTTTGCCTCATGACAAATCTTACAATTGGAAACTATTTCCTTCAACTTTTTGTGCATTTCGGGGAAGTAATAATCTTTGAATATCTGTTGCATATTTTCGCGAGCGGATCGGTGAGCTCGATTGTGCTCGTTTATAGGAATTTCTATTTGATATTTTTTATTAAAAATGTCTGCTGCATGATTTTGTGTGTGAAGGAATTTAATAAAAGGTAATATTTTCAAAAGTTCGTCCTGAATTCTAGCTAGGGTTAGAAGGTCACAAAGTATAGCATTAACAATGTCGGGATTCACAGACTCCTTAATAGTTTCCAGAAGGTCATCTATGGTAACAAAAGTAATAATACGCCTGATCCGGGACTTAAATATTATTTTTGTTACTTTTGCTGTTTCTGGTCCCTTTTCTAGAATGACCTGATTCCTAAAGCAATTTACAGGAAAATTCTTCCACAAACGCCCTCCACCGTTTAATTTTTAATTGTTGTCTGAAATGGCAAAAGTCAAAGGCTAATGGTCAGTAAAGATGCTCAATGATCCTCGATAACTAAGGAAATGGCTGCTCCACATAACCTTCTTTTTTCCACAGAACACCATGAGAGCATGCATGAAACCCCTTTTGACATTCTTATATAGCTGTCTCTTTCTTCAGAAAGAGACGTATTTATACCTTGCAATTATAATTAAGGGTTCGATGACACATCATTAAGGACTCGATGACATGTACATTTGTTTCTGATGCCTCTTGCATTCCAACGTATAACAATAAGTGCAGAATTAATTGACATTAGAGAAGAGAAATTTTTGATATTGCTCAAACTTAGTTTGACGCTGTCTTAACTTAGTGATTATCTCCATAGTGAGAGCACATAATTCCACTTGAGTGAAAAGATCACTCTCGTTGTTCACTCTTACATTCGGAGTTAGGAGACACCTGCTAATGTCTTAGGCCGTAGTGCTGCTTTTCTTTATAGTTTTGCTAGGAAGAGAAGGAAAATCGCTTGTGCTTTTGATATTCGGTGCACTGAAATAATTGTACTTTAAGTGAGAATGCGAATTTATTGTTTGCAGTCTCTCTTATTTGACAATACATTACGCGACTAGGACAACAGATATATGTCGATTAAGGGTTATCTTTGCAATTAGCACATTTCAATAAACCATTGGATATACACTCGGATGTTTTATGGCTTCCAGCACAGTTCGCGCAGAAGGTTTTTACACGGCAATTTCGTTCACGGTGACCGTACATTTGGCAGTTATGGCACTGAGTAACTCTGTTCTTCATTTGTCTTTGGAGTTCCCATCGCACTTGGGTAAGAAAAATTGATTTAATGCTGCTCCGTAAGTCAGCAAGCTTGACAGAGCCATTCACTAGAGATACTATGTAAATGATGTCTATAATGTTCGTTTTTTCTTTATTAGCTTGATATCTTTGCACTGTAAACCTAATTTGAGAAGTTCACTTTTAAGACTTTTAAGAAGAGATGTATCACATATAAAAAGAACAACCTTGAACGCTCTTTCCTTTTTGGAACCGGGTGTGAAGAATTGTAATTTTTGTTCATTTAGTTCATTGCAAACTATTATAGGATTCAACGGATTCACAGATAAGTTTGATTCCGATAGATATCATTTTTACAATAGCCAGACACACTAATACGTTTCATGAGAGCATGGACGAATTCACCACTTATATTCAAAATCTTTATTGCTGGCATCACTACTTTTTCGCTTTTATTTGAGCTTTAAGGTAACATTCCGGCGTCGTGATCAAAGTCCAGCAAATTCGCAGAGGGGCAAAAACGTTAGGATCCTGCGGTGGAGAATTCATGTTTTAAGTTTCCTTTCTTGTTTTTGAAGATCTAAGAATCTCACTCAGACTTCGTGCACGTTTGTAAATTTTGTTTTTGATTTTGGATATAGACAGAACAATACATCTTACTCGCACTACAGAGAGAAGGGGACAGATGACCTTAAAATTAAGTAAACGATCCAACGCCGGATTGGAAATCCTTCATTGAAAAGCATATGGATCGGTTTGAGGAGCGGGTAGACCAAATCCTGGTGCTCCTGCATAGCCAACTACGTCAACCGTTTTAATAGCTGCGCATACGAACACGTTTACTTACAAGATCCTTGCAATGAATGCAAATTCATTGACTTTTGTATGATCAAAGCCCAGACGTGATGCAGATTACCGAAACCAAGCTCACTCGGAGAGGCATACTGGAGCACAGTACTTGTAACATCATTAGAAATGACGGACCCAACTCCAGTGATGGAGGCGGTATTGCCATCTTTATTAGAAATAACATAAAACATAGAGTAGTGTATAGTGGTGAAGTTAGGCCTGAATCGTGTGCATTTCGCTCCGCAGTGGTAGTAGGGTGTATGCGGTGTCGGCCTACTCCTCTGGCAACCATAGCTCCAGAACAACTATATCAGAGCTCGATTCACTCTTTCGATGTCTAAGGCTGGAATCGGAGGAGAACTATTACATGGGTATTAGGAGTATAGGCTCGATTTGAAAGCAACAGAGATCTCGTCATTCCCCAGGAGCGGCTCTTATCTCCTGCTCTTAGACGCAAGACTGCAGCTGACAGACACAAACGGTAAACTTTTTGAACACTTTCGTGTATCTCAGTAACGATTGCGGACTCGGTGCCGAAATAAAGATCCCCAACGGTATTGCGGAATTAGGAGAGTATGTTCAAACGTACCCCGACAATTACAGTCGGGCTCGATGGACACACTTCTCCAGACAAATAACAAGATCACTCTCTTCGTACGCGTTCCACGACATTCTTCGTTTCTGGTTGTAGTTTCCTTAAAAAATTCTTTGTAAGTTTTATTAGATGCACAGTGAATATCGTTGTCATTTGTCATCGTTTCCACTCCACTGAAGATCCGCTAGCGTGACATGGGAAGCAAGCGACCATCTTTCAGGATTTTTTTACTATGGTACTACCGGATATGATCCATCCAAATATAGTTTGCTAAACTATTAGTGTTTCTGGTTTTCCCTTTATAAATCCTTCCTGAAGTATTTCTGCCAGGACTCCTGCTCCTAGTATCATATCAATATGTTTGATCTGCAAGCATTAAATTCTGCAAAGGTTCTCATTTACTTGGCTTGAGTTCAGTGTGTGGAAGTGTTCGGGTCAGATGTTTGAGTACATATGCTATTGAACTTATACTCGGATCTGCACTTAGAGTGATATTCACTTTATATTTGATGGTGGATACTTCGTGAGAAGTCACTGTTGTCTACCTTGGTTTTGTGGAGTTGTAGTTTATTCACGATATCTTCCGTAACAAAGGATGCCTTGGAGCCTTGATCTATGATTACTCTAATTTGACGGATGTTGCTTGATCCGTTGATTATTATTATCGCTGTAGCCAAAAGTACATTGTTGTCGATTGTAGAATTGTGTGATTGTATCCCAGCAGCAGTTGATTGATTTGAGATATAATTTCTAGGTGTTGACCGATTTGGAGCTGCTTCTCTATGTAGAGTTGAGTAATGTTTTCTTTAACAACTAAAGCAGCGCCCCTTTGATGCGCATTGTGTGGCCATGTTCCCTGGGCGTAGTGAGTTTGGATTAACCTCTGTTCCCTTACGAAGTCGTTTCGTTGCTTAACATCTTTGTCTATATACTGTTTACATGTATGCAAATAGTGGCTACCATTGCACTGCACACATTTACATGTCTGTAGTGCTGAGTGGCATTCCTTGGTGGATATGGCCCTTCGGTGTGATCTTTCTGTCGCTTCAATTGACTGTAACCTATTTTCAACTGTTTATATATTCTTTGGGACTCCCTGCCCATTTTTTGATGTACTAGATAGGCATCAAATGTTCCCCAGTTTGAAACATCGATTCCTAAGTTTCTGATTGCTGACAAGCATTCTTTTGTGGTGTCCAGCAATCGTTTTAAAGATGTAGACTCATAATTATCAGCTGTTACTTGAATGTGCTTGATTATATTCCTTTGTGTTTCAGTCAAGTTTTTTTTCATGTATTGCATTTTCTGCACTGAGTTTAGTGCTTTGTTCTTATGTACCTACGGTTTAAACATGTCATAGAATGATGGCCATGTTTCATAACGTCGATCAAATATTGGTATGTTTATTCTTTCCAAAATAGTGTCATTGTGGTTTATACCTTGGCTTCGGGCGCTCACAATTATGGTACATGTTTTGATACTTTGGAACTGATCTTCTTTGAGATAAATTAAGGACAAAGACCGTTTTTTATTTTATTTTCCCTCTATGAGGGACTTTATTTAAATTCAAACCCCATCTTGAGTCGATCACTGCTTTCTTAAAACTGAACTACTTTCCTTAACCTATTCTTATTGCTCTATGTCGATGAGCAATGGCCTTGACAAAATTGCGTCTCACGATGGATGATCGGCGACGCTCACGCAGTGGTGTCGGCTTGCAACGCTGTGCCTGGTTCCACGGTTTGCTTGGCTCGAAACGCTGACCTAGTGTCTGGCTGTTTGCACACCTTTTGTTGTCAGGCTTTTCTTACACCTTCCGGCGTCTGGCTGTTCGCTCAAATTTGTAATGTGAGAGCGTGTTGACTGCTCCCCCTCTCTAGCGATGTCGTCCTTGGCTTCGGGAAGACTTTTGAAGGCATCGGTTGTTGCTAACTCAAGGGCTAGTTGTTCTTCTACTACAATTTCACGCTGTAGAAATGAAGCTTGTTGAAATTTCACCAGATAAGGTCCATTGAAGTTATGTGCTTCTCCATCAATCACAATAGTGCCTTCAAACCGATTAAGCAAAATGCTGACCGGTTCAATTTCGTCGACAACTCGTATGTGTTGGCATGTCGAATTATGGCCTTTTAAGAGTTTCGGAATACAGGATGAATTTGTTATATCTATTAGCTTACTTTTATTACATATTGAAATTGTATTATATGTAGTAGAATTATTACTTAATCTATAATATTTTTCGTTACATACTAGCACATAATTATTGGCATTATCGGAAATTTTTATTATTTTTTATTTTTGGTATTTTACTAGGTTTCACAAGAAGTTTTTCACTATTTACATCTTTTGGCAATAGAATGTTTAAAGTATAATATAATATTTGTAAAAATCTTCACTTGAGAAAAATCCACAGCTTCCTCTATATTAGTGTAAGGTACTCTATTTTTATTGAGAGCATTGATAACATTTTCAATTTTTTAATTGATCAAATTATAGAGTTAAGAATGCCAGCCTTTGCCCAATGAATTGCATATTTTATATTAATCAATTCTTCCTTAACTAATCTTATTCGATATTTAAAGCTTAATACAAAGTCCTCTATTATAATGCTATTTTTTGTATGGAATTTAAAATTTTATTGATTACAGACGAAAGGTTGTTAATTTGATCATTATACATTTTATTAAAATATTGTTCTATCTAAGATTACTTTTATGGATTGTTTTATTGTCCAAGGTACTTTTGAATAATCTTTTCAATAAACAATTTTGTAAAATTATTCCCTATTCGTTTATTAGTTTATAACAAACACCTTTATACCCGGCTGATGAAACAATTCTACCTGCTGTGGAAGGGTGGTGTGGTGAAAGTGGTCACACCAAAGTGAACTCTAAGCATTGTCTGAATAGTCCTGGAGTTCAATGATTTCTCGTTATCGCAAACGATCATTTTAGAATTTTTGAAAAATTTAAGGATTTCCAAAAGGGGGTCTTTAATGTCAACAATAGGGCGGGAACTAATGGGTTTAATTATTGCAAATTTTGTAAATTTATCCACGCATGTAAGAAAATGGGATCTATCCGTTGAATAGATATCTATATGAAGAATTTCTCCGGGATGCCGGTGTATAGGGGATTCTCCGATCATTGGTCTTGGTGGATGTCTTTGATACTTTGCCTCATGACAAATCTTACAATTGGAAACTATTTCCTTCAACTTTTTGTGCATTTCGGGGAAGTAATAATCTTTGAATATCTGTTGCATATTTTCGCGAGCGGATCGGTGAGCTCGATTGTGCTCGTTTATAGGAATTTCTATTTGATATTTTTTATTAAAAATGTCTGCTGCATGATTTTGTGTGTGAAGGAATTTAATAAAAGGTAATATTTTCAAAAGTTCGTCCTGAATTCTAGCTAGGGTTAGAAGGTCACAAAGTATAGCATTAACAATGTCGGGATTCACAGACTCCTTAATAGTTTCCAGAAGGTCATCTATGGTAACAAAAGTAATAATATGCCTGATCCGGGACTTAAATATTATTTTTGTTACTTTTGCTGTTTCTGGTCCCGTTTCTAGAATGACCTGATTCCTAAAGCAATTTACAGGATTTTGTACTGTCGTGATCGTTTTAGTTAAAGACTCTTCGCTATGTGCTGTTAGATAATCAAAATCGAGCGATTGCTCTAAAATATTCATATGTTGCCTAGACAAAGCGTCGGCAACGAAATTTTCTTTTCCGGGTTTATAAAAGAATTTTGGGGAAAATTCTTCCACAAACGCCCTCCACCGTTTAATTTTTAATTGTTGTCTGAAATGGCAAAAGTCAAAGGCTAATGTCAGTAAGGATGCTCAATGATCCTCGATAGCACTAGGTGACGGGTTCTGATTAAGTAATTAATTCTCTGAATTTTCGTAACGGGTTGTCCGTCTGATTCATAACGCCTTTTTTGAATTCTATTCTGCGGGTAAAAACTTATAGGTCTCTGATTTGAATTGGGATGTGGATAATTATTGGAATAATGCGAAGAATTATTTATTTGATCTTGAAAATTTTTGGAGTTTTGAGTTGAACTATTGAGTCATCTTAGAGAACAACCTGGATTCTTATAATGAACACGGGATGAACCCAAGTCGGCCTTGGTTGGATTTGGTTAGCGGTAACCTGTCTGTAGTTAGGTGAACGAGAAGGATTATACTGGTTATAATCGTAAATCTCTCTAACTGGTAAGAAGTTGTTTGGGCGTTCATTTATGGCAGAAAATGAGTTAGCAAAAATGTGGCGTGTGCGATTTGATTGCAATTCTTGTGCAAGTGCAAGTGCGCTTGGCATGTCGGAAGGACGTGACGCAAATTAGATATCACACATTGGTTTTAGTAAGCCCGAAATAAAAATGCTTAAACCATCCTTTTGACTGAGTGAGTCAATGAGTGGTTTATTCCCCTCATGTACCATAATCGGTTTGTTTATAATTAGGGTCAATTTTTTCTCTACCTCATCAAAAAATTGACGAAATGACATTCTGCTTTGCTGCAACGTGGACATTTCCTGCTCTATCAAATAAAAAGGCTTATCACCGTAAGTGAAATCCAAACGCGATATTAAAGCACTGAAATTAAGCACTGCATTAAAGGAAGATAAAACTTGGTCAGCTTGGCCAATAATCTTGTTTCTTATGATATCCACAGCTTGGTAGTGTCTGGAACTACCTGCATGAGCTCCAAGCAAGCATGACGCCATAAAACATAACATACCTGTTCACCACTAAATTCAGGCAGTGATTTTACAATGTCTAACGATTCCTCACATTGCCTACCTGGTATAATTGTAACAGCCTTGTATTCCTCTACAACTGTGGGAGCCTCTAGTGCTCTAAGTCGTGCGGTCAGTTCAGCGACTTGATTGCGGAAGATTTCTGCAGTATGATTGTACCGCTGCGGTAATCACTGCAGTTAGCTGAACGTTATTCATTTTGAAATATTAACTACAACAATTTATTGCATTCCAGTTTCTATTGTTATTAACTTAAATCTAACTTCATTAATCAATAAAAAATTGCTAACAAAAAAAAATATCTTTATCCTCTGGGTTGATTTCAGCTTATTTTTATATGTGTGTTGTGTTCGTTTTATTCGAACTATTTTATTTCGAAATTTTAACTTCGCAATTTAACTGTTCTTTCATTCAGAAACACATTTCCTCAACTTAGCTTTTTTCACTATATTTTCGTAATTATATTTCGAAATTCTAACTGCACAATTTCACTGTTCTTTCATTCAGTTTCACAGTTCCACAAACGAGTTTCGAGTTTTTCACTATATTTTCATATTAAGGTAACAGTTTTCGCCTTCTATGAAGCTACATTTAATATGACCGGCAGGTTATTTCTCTTAATTATCTCTTATCCGATACGTTGGATAAGACACACTGCGAATTACACTTTCCATGTTGTATTGGCAGGAATTTGTGTTGAAACAATTTTGAAAATAAAATAATGTTGCTGCAAATCCCAAAAAAAAGAAATTTTCCAGCTTATAAAAATAAGTACCTGGAAGTTTTGAATAAAAAGAGTAAGAGTAAAACAGAACGAAGGACAATTCTTCAGAAATCAACTAAATTTTATTTCCTGTAAATCGGTGTAGTTAATAATATATACATATGTACACAGGAATAAATTCTTACAATTGGTGTTTTCCTTAAGGATTGAGCAACGAATTAACAGATTTTAGATTTTAATAGAGAAAATATCAAACTATCGAACTTTAATTTAAATGGGAAACGGCTGCTCCACATAACCTTCTTTTTTCCACAGAACACCATGAGTGCATGCATGAAACCCCTTTTGACATTCTTATATAGCTGTCTCTTTCGTCAGAAAGACAGGCATTTATACCTTTCAATTATAATTAACATATAACAATAAGCGAAGAATTAATTGACATTAGAGAAGAGAAATTTTTGATATTGCTCAAACTTAGTTTGACGCTGTCTTAACTTAGTGATTATCTCCATAGTGAGAGCACATAATTCCACTTGAGTGAAAAGATCACTCTCGTTGTTCACACTTACATTCGGAGTTAGGAGACACCTGCTAATGCCTTAGGCCGTAGTGCTGCTTTTCTTTATAGTTCTGCTAGGAAGAGAAGGAAAATCGCTTGTGCTTTTGATATTCGGGGCACTGAAAGTGCCATACATTTGGCAGTTATGGCACTGAGTAACTCTGTTTTTCATTTGTCTTTGGAGTTCCCATCGCACTTGGGTAAGAAAAATTGATTTAATGCTGCTCCGTAAGTCAGCAAGCTTGACAGAGCCATTCACTAGAGAAACTATGTAAATGATGTCTATAATGTTCGTAATTTTTCTCTATTAGCTTGATATCTTTGCATTGTAAACCTAATTTGAGAAGTTCACTTTTAAGACTTTTAAGAAGAGATGTATCACATATAAAAAGAACTTTTAAGAAGAGATGTATCACATATAAAAATAACAACCTTGAACGCTATTTCCTTTTTGGAATTGGGTGTGAAGAATTGTAATGTTTGTTCATTAAGTTCATTGCAAACTATTATAGGATTCAACGGATTTACAGATAACTTTGATTCCGATAGACATCATTTTTATACAATAGCCAGACACACTAATACGTTTCATGAGAGCATGGACGAGTTCACCACATATTCAAAATCTTTATTGCTGGCATCACTACTTTTTCGCTTTTATTTGAGCTTTAAGGTAACATTCCGGCGTCGTGATCAAAGTCCAGCAAATTCGCAGAGGGGCAAAAACGTTAGGATCCTGCGGTGGAGAATTCATGTTTTAAGTTTCCTTTCTTGTTTTTGAAGATCTAAGAATCTCACTCAGACTTCGTGCACGTTTGTAAATTTTGTTTTTGATTTTGGATATAGACAGAACAATACATCATACTCGCACTACAGAGAGAAGGGGACAGATGACTTTAAAATGAAGTAAACGCATTGTGTGGCCATGTTCCCTGGGCGTAGTGAGTTTGGATTAACCTCTGTTCCCTTACGAAGTCGTTTCGTTGCTTAACATCTTTGTCTATATACTGTTTACATGTATGCAAATAGTGACTACCATTGCACTGCACACATTTACATGTCTGTAGTGCTGAGTGGCATGCCTTGGTGGATATGGCCCTTCGGTGTGATCTTTCTGTCGCTTCAATTGACTGGAACCTATTTTCAACTGTTCATATAGTCTTTGGGACTCCCTGCCCATTTTTTAATGTACTAGATAGGCATCAAATGTTCCCCAGTTTGAAACATCGATTCCTAAGTTTCTGATTGCTGACAAGCATTCTTTTGTGGTGTCCAGCAATCGTTTTAAAGATGTAGACTCATAATTATCAGCTGTTACTTGAATGTGCTTGATTATATTCCTTTGTGTTTCAGTCAAGTTTTTTTTCATGTATTGCATTTTCTGCACTGAGTTTAGTGCTTTGTTCTTATGTACCTACGGTTTAAACATGTCATAGAATGATGGCCATGTTTCATAACGTCGATCAAATATTGGTATGTTTATTCTTTCCAAAATAGTGTCATTGTGGTTTATACCTTGGCTTCGGGCGCTCACAATTATGGTACATGTTTTGATACTTTGGAACTGATCTTCTTTGAGATAAATTAAGGACAAAGACCGTTTTTTATTTTATTTTCCCTCTATGAGGGACTTTATTTAAATTCAAACCCCATCTTGAGTCGATCATTGCTTTCTTAAAACTGAACTACTTTCCTTAACCTATTCTTATTGCTCTATGTCGATGAGCAATGGCCTTGACAAAATTGCGTCTCACGATGGATGATCGGCGACGCTCACGCAGTGGTGTCGGCTTGCAACGCTGTGCCTGGTTCCACGGTTTGCTTGGCTCGAAACGCTGACCTAGTGTCTGGCTGTTTGCACACCTTTTGTTGTCAGGCTTTTCTTACACCTTCCGGCGTCTGGCTGTTCGCTCAAATTTGTAATGTGAGAGCGTGTTGACTGCTCCCCCTCTCTAGCGATGTCGTCCTTGGCTTCGGGAAGACTTTTGAAGGCATCGGTTGTTGCTAACTCAAGGGCTAGTTGTTCTTCTACTACAATTTCACGCTGTAGAAATGAAGCTTGTTGAAATTTCACCAGATAAGGTCCATTGAAGTTATGTGCTTCTCCATCAATCACAATAGTGCCTTCAAACCGATTAAGCAAAATGCTGACCGGTTCAATTTCGTCGACAACTCGTATGTGTTGGCATGTCGAATTATGGCCTTTTAAAAGTTTCGGAATACAGGATGAATTTGTTATATCTATTAGCTTACTTTTATTACATATTGAAATTGTATTATATGTAGTAGAATTATTACTTAATCTATAATATTTTTCGTTACATACTAGCACATAATTATTGGCATTATCGGAAATTTTTATTATTTTTTATTTTTGGTATTTTACTAGGTTTCACAATAAGTTTTTCACTATTTACATCTTTTGGCAATAGAATGTTTAAAGTATAATATAATATTTGTAAAAATCTTCACTTGAGAAAAATCCACAGCTTCCTCTATATTAGTGTAAGGTACTCTATTTTTATTGAGAGCATTGATAACATTTTCAATTTTTTAATTGATCAAATTATAGAGTTAAGAATGCCAGCCTTTGCCCAATGAATTGCATATTTTATATTAATCAATTCTTCCTTAACTAATCTTATTCGATATTTAAAGCTTAATACAAAGTCCTCTATTATAATGCTATTTTTTGTATGGAATTTAAAATTTTATTGATTACAGACGAAAGGTTGTTAATTTGATCATTATACATTTTATTAAAATATTGTTCTATCTAAGATTACTTTTATGGATTGTTTTATTGTCCAAGGTACTTTTGAATAATCTTTTCAATAAACAATTTTGTAAAATTATTCCCTATTCGTTTATTAGTTTATAACAAACACCTTTATACCCGGCTGATGAAACAATTCTACCTGCTGTGGAAGGGTGGTGTGGTGAAAGTGGTCACACCAAAGTGAACTCTAAGCATTGTCTGAATAGTCCTGGAGTTCAATGATTTCTCGTTATCGCAAACGATCATTTTAGAATTTTTGAAAAATTTAAGGATTTCCAAGAGGGGGTCTTTAATGTCAACAATAGGGCGGGAACTAATGGGTTTAATTATTGCAAATTTTGTAAATTTATCCACGCATGTAAGAAAATGGGATCTATCCGTTGAATAGATATCTATATGAAGAATTTCTCCGGGATGCCGGTGTATAGGGGATTCTCCGATCATTGGTCTTGGTGGATGTCTTTGATACTTTGCCTCATGACAAATCTTACAATTGGAAACTATTTCCTTCAACTTTTTGTGCATTTCGGGGAAGTAATAATCTTTGAATATCTGTTGCATATTTTCGCGAGCGGATCGGTGAGCTCGATTGTGCTCGTTTATAGGAATTTCTATTTGATATTTTTTATTAAAAATGTCTGCTGCATGATTTTGTGTGTGAAGGAATTTAATAAAAGGTAATATTTTCAAAAGTTCGTCCTGAATTCTAGCTAGGGTTAGAAGGTCACAAAGTATAGCATTAACAATGTCGGGATTCACAGACTCCTTAATAGTTTCCAGAAGGTCATCTATGGTAACAAAAGTAATAATATGCCTGATCCGGGACTTAAATATTATTTTTGTTACTTTTGCTGTTTCTGGTCCCGTTTCTAGAATGACCTGATTCCTAAAGCAATTTACAGGATTTTGTACTGTCGTGATCGTTTTAGTTAAAGACTCTTCGCTATGTGCTGTTAGATAATCAAAATCGAGCGATTGCTCTAAAATATTCATATGTTGCCTAGACAAAGCGTCGGCAACGAAATTTTCTTTTCCGGGTTTATAAAAGAATTTTGGGGAAAATTCTTCCACAAACGCCCTCCACCGTTTAATTTTTAATTGTTGTCTGAAATGGCAAAAGTCAAAGGCTAATGTCAGTAAGGATGCTCAATGATCCTCGATAGCACTAGGTGACGGGTTCTGATTAAGTAATTAATTCTCTGAATTTTCGTAACGGGTTGTCCGTCTGATTCATAACGCCTTTTTTGAATTCTATTCTGCGGGTAAAAACTTATAGGTCTCTGATTTGAATTGGGATGTGGATAATTATTGGAATAATGCGAAGAATTATTTATTTGATCTTGAAAATTTTTGGAGTTTTGAGTTGAACTATTGAGTCATCTTAGAGAACAACCTGGATTCTTATAATGAACACGGGATGAACCCAAGTCGGCCTTGGTTGGATTTGGTTAGCGGTAACCTGTCTGTAGTTAGGTGAACGAGAAGGATTATACTGGTTATAATCGTAAATCTCTCTAACTGGTAAGAAGTTGTTTGGGCGTTCATTTATGGCAGAAAATGAGTTAGCAAAAATGTGGCGTGTGCGATTTGATTGCAATTCTTGTGCAAGTGCAAGTGCGCTTGGCATGTCGGAAGGACGTGACGCAAATTAGATATCACACATTGGTTTTAGTAAGCCCGAAATAAAAATGCTTAAACCATCCTTTTGACTGAGTGAGTCAATGAGTGGTTTATTCCCCTCATGTACCATAATCGGTTTGTTTATAATTAGGGTCAATTTTTTCTCTACCTCATCAAAAAATTGACGAAATGACATTCTGCTTTGCTGCAACGTGGACATTTCCTGCTCTATCAAATAAAAAGGCTTATCACCGTAAGTGAAATCCAAACGCGATATTAAAGCACTGAAATTAAGCACTGCATTAAAGGAAGGTAAAACTTGGTCAGCTTGGCCAATAATCTTGTTTCTTATGATATCCACAGCTTGGTAGTGTCTGGAACTACCTGCATGAGCTCCAAGCAAGCATGACGCCATAAAACATAACATACCTGTTCACCACTAAATTCAGGCAGTGATTTTACAATGTCTAACGATTCCTCACATTGCCTACCTGGTATAATTGTAACAGCCTTGTATTCCTCTACAACTGTGGGAGCCTCTAGTGCTCTAAGTCGTGCGGTCAGTTCAGCGACTTGATTGCGGAAGATTTCTGCAGTATGATTGTACCGCTGCGGTAATCACTGCAGTTAGCTGAACGTTATTCATTTTGAAATATTAACTACAACAATTTATTGCACTCCAGTTTCTATTGTTATTAACTTAAATCTAACTTCATTAATCAATAAAAAATTGCTAACAAAAAAAAATATCTTTATCCTCTGGGTTGATTTCAGCTTATTTTTATATGTGTGTTGTGTTCGTTTTATTCGAACTATTTTATTTCGAAATTTTAACTTCGCAATTTAACTGTTCTTTCATTCAGAAACACATTTCCTCAACTTAGCTTTTTTCACTATATTTTCGTAATTATATTTCGAAATTCTAACTGCACAATTTCACTGTTCTTTCATTCAGTTTCACAGTTCCACAAACGAGTTTCGAGTTTTTCACTATATTTTCATATTAAGGTAACAGTTTTCGCCTTCTATGAAGCTACATTTAATATGACCGGCAGGTTATTTCTCTTAATTATCTCTTATCCGATACGTTGGATAAGACACACTGCGAATTACACTTTCCATGTTGTATTGGCAGGAATTTGTGTTGAAACAATTTTGAAAATAAAATAATGTTGCTGCAAATCCCAAAAAAAAGAAATTTTCCAGCTTATAAAAATAAGTACCTGGAAGTTTTGAATAAAAAGAGTAAGAGTAAAACAGAACGAAGGACAATTCTTCAGAAATCAACTAAATTTTATTTCCTGTAAATCGGTGTAGTTAATAATATATACATATGTACACAGGAATAAATTCTTACAACTGGTGTTTTCCTTAAGGATTGAGCAACGAATTAACAGATTTTAGATTTTAATAGAGAAAATATCAAACTATCGAACTTTAATTTAAATGGGAAACGGCTGCTCCACATAACCTTCTTTTTTCCACAGAACACCATGAGTGCATGCATGAAACCCCTTTTGACATTCTTATATAGCTGTCTCTTTCGTCAGAAAGACAGGCATTTATACCTTTCAATTATAATTAACATATAACAATAAGCGAAGAATTAATTGACATTAGAGAAGAGAAATTTTTGATATTGCTCAAACTTAGTTTGACGCTGTCTTAACTTAGTGATTATCTCCATAGTGAGAGCACATAATTCCACTTGAGTGAAAAGATCACTCTCGTTGTTCACACTTACATTCGGTGTTAGGAGACACCTGCTAATGCCTTAGGCCGTAGTGCTGCTTTTCTTTATAGTTCTGCTAGGAAGAGAAGGAAAATTGCTTGTGCTTTTGATATTCGGGGCACTGAAAGTGCCATACATTTGGCAGTTATGGCACTGAGTAACTCTGTTTTTCATTTGTCTTTGGAGTTCCCATCGCACTTGGGTAAGAAAAATTGATTTAATGCTGCTCCGTAAGTCAGCAAGCTTGACAGAGCCATTCACTAGAGAAACTATGTAAATGATGTCTATAATGTTCGTAATTTTTCTCTATTAGCTTGATATCTTTGCATTGTAAACCTAATTTGAGAAGTTCACTTTTAAGACTTTTAAGAAGAGATGTATCACATATAAAAAGAACTTTTAAGAAGAGATGTATCACATATAAAAATAACAACCTTGAACGCTATTTCCTTTTTGGAATTGGGTGTGAAGAATTGTAATGTTTGTTCATTAAGTTCATTGCAAACTATTATAGGATTCAACGGATTTACAGATAACTTTGATTCCGATAGACATCATTTTTATACAATAGCCAGACACACTAATACGTTTCATGAGAGCATGGACGAGTTCACCACATATTCAAAATCTTTATTGCTGGCATCACTACTTTTTCGCTTTTATTTGAGCTTTAAGGTAACATTCCGGCGTCGTGATCAAAGTCCAGCAAATTCGCAGAGGGGCAAAAACGTTAGGATCCTGCGGTGGAGAATTCATGTTTTAAGTTTCCTTTCTTGTTTTTGAAGATCTAAGAATCTCACTCAGACTTCGTGCACGTTTGTAAATTTTGTTTTTGATTTTGGATATAGACAGAACAATACATCTTACTCGCACTACAGAGAGAAGGGGACAGATGACTTTAAAATGAAGTAAACGATCCAACGCCGGATTGGAAATCCTTCATTGAAAAGCATATGGATCGGTTTGAGGAGCGGGTAGACCAAATCCTGGTGCTCCTGCATAGCCAACTACGTCAACCGTTTTAATAGCTGCGCATACGTACACGTTTACTTACAAGATCCTTGCAATGAATGCAAATTCATTGACTTTTGGATGATCAAAGCCCAGACGTGATGCAGATTACCAAAACCAAGCTCACTCGGAGAGGCATACTGGAGCACAGTACTTGTAACATCATTAGAAATGACGGACCCAACTCCAGTGATGGAGGCGGTATTGCCATCTTTATTAGAAATAACATAAAACATAGAGTAGTGTATAGTGGTGAAGTTAGGCCTGAATCGTGTGCATTTCGCTCCGCAGTGGTAGTAGGGTGTATGCGGTGTCGGCCTACTCCTCTGGCAACCATAGCTCCAGAACAACTATATCAGAGCTCGATTCACTCTTTCGATGTCTAAGGCTGGAATCGGAGGAGAACTATTACATGGGTATTAGGAGTATAGGCTCGATTTGAAAGCAACAGAGATCTCGTCATTCCCCAGGAGCGGCTCTTATCTCCTGCTCTTAGACGCAAGACTGCAGCTGACAGACACAAACGGTAAACTTTTTGAACACTTTCGTGTATCTCAGTAACGATTGCGGACTCGGTGCCGAAATAAAGATCCCCAACGGTATTGCGGAATTAGGAGAGTATGTTCAAACGTACCCCGACAATTACAGTCGGGCTCGATGGACACACTTCTCCAGACAAATAACAAGATCACTCTCTTCGTACGCGTTCCACGACATTCTTCGTTTCTGGTTGTAGTTTCCTTAAAAAATTCTTTGCAAGTTTTATCAGATGCACAGTGAATTTCGTTGTCATTTGTCATCGTTTCCACTCCACTGAAGATCCGCTAGCGTGACATGGGAAGCAAGCGACCTTCTTTCAGGATTTTTTTTTACTATGGTACTACCGGATATGATCCATCCATAAATAGTTTGCTAAACTATTGGTGTGCCTGGTTTTCCCTTTATAAATCCTTCCTGAAGTATTTCTGCCAGGACTTCTGCTCCTAGTATCATATCAATATGTTTGATCTGCAAGCATTAAATTCTGCAAAGGTTCCCATTTACTTGGCGTGAGTTCAGTGTGAGGAAGTGTTCGGGTCACATATTTGAGTACATATGCTATTGAACTTGTACTCGGATGTGCACTTAGATTGATATTCACATTATATTTGATGGTGGATACTTCGTGAGAAGTCACTGTTGTCTACCTTGGTTTTGTGGAGTTGTAGTTTATTCACGGGGGAGCCTTGATCTATGAGTACTCTAATTTGACGGATGTTGCTTGATCCGTTGATTATTATAATCGCTATAGCCAAAAGTACATTGTTGTCGATTGTAGAATTGTGTGATTGTATCCCAGCAGCAGTTGATTGATTTGAGATATAATTTCTAGGTGTTGACCGATTTGGAGCTGCTTCTCTATGTAGAGTTGAGTAATGTTTTCTTTAACAACTAAAGCAGCGCCCCTTTGATGCGCATTGTGTGGCCATGTTCCCTGGGCGCAGTGAGATTGGATTAACCTCTGTTCCCTTACGAAGTCGTTTCGTTGCTTAACATCTTTGTCTATATACTGTGACTTTGTCCAATAGTGGCTACCATTGCACTGCACACATTTACATGTCTGTAGTGCTGAGTGGCATTCCTTGGTGGATATGGCCCTTCGGTGTGATCTTTCTGTCGCTTCAATTGACTGTAACCTATTTTCAACTGTTTATATATTCTTTGGGACTCCCTGCCCATTTTTTGATGTACTAGATAGGCATCAAATGTTCCCCAGTTTGAAACATCGATTCCTAAGTTTCTGATTGCTGACAAGCATTCTTTTGTGGTGTCCAGCAATCGTTTTAAAGATGTAGACTCATAATTATCAGCTGTTACTTGAAAGTGCTTGATTATATTCCTTTGTGTTTCAGTCAAGTTTTTTTTCATGTATTGCATTTTCTGCACTGAGTTTAGTGCTTTGTTCTCATGTACCTACGTTTTAAACATGTCATAGAATGATGGCCATGTTTCATAACGTCCATCAAATGTTGGTATGTTTATTCTTTCCAAAATAATGTCATTGTGGTTTATACCTTGGCTTCGGTCGCTCACAATTATGGTACATGTTTTGATATTTTGGAACTGATCTTCTTTGAGATAAATTAAGGACAAAGACCGTTTTTTATTTTATTTTCCCTCTATGAGGGATTTTATTTAAATTCAAACCCGATCTTGCGTCGATCACTGCTTTCTTAAAACTAAACTATTTTCCTTACCCTATTCTTATTGCTCTATGTCTATGAGCAATGGCCTTGACAAAATTGCGTCTCACGATAGATGATCGGCGACGCTCACGCAGTGGTGTCGGCTTGCAACGCTGTGCCTGGTTCCACGGTTTGCTTGGCTTGAAACGCTGACCTAGTGTCTGGCTGTTTGCACACCTTTTGTTGTCAGGCTTTTCTAACACCTTCCGGCGTCTGGCTGTTCGCTCAAATTTGTAATGTGAGAGCGTGTTGACTGCTCCCCCTCTCTAGCGATGTCGTCCTCGGCTTCGGGAAGACTTTTAAATGCATCGGTTGTTGCTAACTCCTTCACCATTTCAAGGGCTAGCTGTTCTTCTACTACAATTTCACGCTGTAGAAATGAAGCTTGTTGAAATTTCACCAGATAAGGTCCATTGAAGTTATGTGCCTCTCCATCAATCACAATAGTGCCTTCAAACCGATTAAGCAAAATGCTGACCGGTTCAATTTCGTCGAAAACTCGTATGTGTTGGCATGTCGAATTATGGCCTTTTAAAAGTTTCGGAATACAGGTTGAATTTGTTATAGCTATTAGCTTACTTTCATTACATATTGAAATTGTATTATATGTATTAGAATTATTACTTAATCTATAATATTTTTCGTTACATACTAGCACATAATTATTGGCATTATCGGAAAGCCTTATTATTATTTATTTTTGGTATTTTACTAGGTTTCACAAGAAGTTTTTCACTATTTACATCTTTTGGCAATATAATGTTTAAAGTATAATATAATATTTGTAAAAATCTTCACTTGAGAAAAATCCACAGCTTCCTCTATATTAGTGTAAGGTACTTTATTTTTTAATTGATAAAATTATAGAGTTAAGAATGCCAGCCTTTGCCCAATGAAATGCATATTTTATATTAATCAATTCTTCCTTAACTAATCTTATTCGATATTTAAAGCTTAATACTAAGTACTCTATTATAATGCTATTTTTTGTATGGAATTTAAAATTTTATTGATTACAGACGAAAGGTTGTTAATTTGATCATTATACATTTTATTAAAATATTGTTCTATCTAAGATTACTTTTATGGATTGTTTTATTGTCCAAGGTACTTTTGAATAATCTTTTCAATAAACAATTTTGTAAAATTATTCCCTATTCGTTTATTAGTTCTAACAAACACCTTTATACCCGGCTGATGAAACAATTCTACCTGCTGTGGAAGGGTGGTGTGGTGAAAGTGGTCACACCAAAGTGAACTCTAAGCATTGTCTGAATAGTCCTGGAGTTCAATGATCTCTCGTTATCGCAAACGATCATTTTAGAATTTTTGAAAAATTTAAGGATTTCCAAAAGGGGGTCTTTAATGTCAACAATAGGGCGGGAACTAATGGGTTTAACTATTGCAAATTTTGTAAATTTATCTACGCATGTAAGAAAATGGGATCTATCCGTTGAATAGATATCTATATGAAGAATTTCTCCGGGATGCCGGGGTATAGGGGATTCTCCTATCATTGGTTTTGGTGGATGTCTTTGATACTTTGCCTCATGACAAATCTTACAATTGGAAACTATTTGTTTCAACTTTTTGTGCATTTCGGGGAAGTAATAATCTTTGAATATCTGTTGCATATTTTCGCGAGCGGATCGGTGAGCTCGATTGTGCTCGTTTATAGGAATTTCTATTTGATATTTTTTATTAAAAATGTCTGCTGCATGATTTTGTGTGTGAAGGAATTTAATAAAAGGTAATATTTCAAAAGTTCGTCCTGAATTCTAGCTAGGGTTAGAAGGTCACAAAGTATAGCATTAACAATGTCGGGATTCACAGACTCCTTAATAGTTTCCAGAAGGTCATCTATGGTAACAAAAGTAATAATATGCCTGATCCGGGACTTAAATATTATTTTTGTTACTTTTGCTGTTTCTGGTCCCTTTTCTAGAATGACCTGATTCCTAAAGCAATTTACAGGATTTTGTACTGTCGTGATCGTTTTAGTTAAAGACTCTTCGCTATGTGCTGTTAGATAATCAAAATCGAGCGATTGCTCTAAAATATTCATATGTTGCCTAGACAAAGCGTCGGCAACGAAATTTTCTTTTCCGGGTTTATAAAAGAATTTTGGGGAAAATTCTTCCACAAACGCCCTCCACCGTTTAATTTTTAATTGTTGTCTGAAATGGCAAAAGTCAAAGGCTAATGGTCAGTAAAGATGCTCAATGATCCTCGATAGCACTAGGTGACGGGTTCTGATTAAGTAATTAATTCTCTGAATTTTCGTAACGGGTTGTCCGTCTGATTCATAACGCCTTTTTTGAATTCTATTCTGCGGGTAAAAACTTATAGGTCTCTGATTTGAATTGGGATGTGGATAATTATTGGAATAATGCGAAGAATTATTTATTTGATCTTGAAAATTTTTGGAGTTTTGAGTTGAACTATTGAGTCATCTTAGAGAACAACCTGGATTCTTATAATGAAAACGGGATGAACCCAAGTCGGCCTTGGTTGGATTTGGTTAGCGGTAACCTGTCTGTAGTTAGGTGAACGAGGAGGATTATACTGGTTATAATCGTAAATCTCCCTAACTGGTAAGAAGTTGTTTGGGCGTTCATTTATGGCAGAAAATGAGTTAGCAAAAATGTGGCGTGTGCGATTTGATTGCAATTCTTGTGCAAGTGCAATTGCACTTGGCATGTCGGAAGGACGTGACGCAAATTAGATATCACACATTGGTTTTTGTAAGCCCGAAATAAAAATTCTTGAGCCATCCTTTTGACAGAGTGAGTCAATGAGTGGTTTACTCCCCGCATGTAACATAATCGGTTTGTTTATAATTAGGGTTAATTTTTTCTCTACCTCATCAAAAAATTGACGAACTGACATTCTGCTTTGCTGCAACGTGGACATTTCCTGCTCTATCAAATAAAAAGGCCTCTTATCACCGTAAGTGAAATCCAAACGCGATATTAAAGCACTGAAATTAAGCACTGCATTAAAGGAAGATAAAACTTGGTCAGCTTGGCCAATAATCTTGTTTCTGATGATATCCACAGCTTGGTAGTGTCTGGAACTACCTGCATGAGCTCCAAGCAACCATGACGCCATAAAACATAACATACCTGTTCACCACTAAATTCAGGCAGTGATTTTACAATGTCTAAGGATTCCTCACATTGCCTACCTGGTATAATTGTAACAGCCTTGTATTCCTCTACAACTGTGGGAGCCTCTAGTGCTCTAAGTCCTGCGGTCAGTTCAGCGACTTGATTGCGGAAGATTTCTGCAGTATGATTGTACCGCTGCGGTAATCACTGCAGTTAGCTGAACGTTATCCATTTTGAAATATTAACTACAACAATTTATTGCACTCCAGTTTCTATTGTTATTAACTTAAATCTAACTTCATTAATCAATAAAAAATTGCTAACAAAAAAAATATCTTTATCCTCTGGGTTGATTTCAGCTTATTTTTATATGTGTGTTGTGTTCGTTTTATTCGAACTATTTTATTTCGAAATTTTAACTTCGCAATTTCACTGTTCTTTCATTCAGAAACACATTTCCTCAACTGAGCTTTTTTCACTATATTTTCGTAATTATATTTCGAAATTCTAACTGCACAATTTCACTGTTCTTTCATTCAGTTTCACAGTTCCACAAACGAGTTTCGAGTTTTTTCACTATATTTTCATATTAAGGTAACAGTTTTCGCCTTCTATGAAGCTACATTTAATATGACCGGCAGGTTATTTCTCTTAATTATCTCTTATCCGATACGTTGGATAAGACACACTGCGAATTACACTTTCCATGTTGTATTGGCAGGAATTTGTGTTGAAACAATTTTGAAAATAAAATAATGTTGCTGCAAATCCCAAAAAAAAGAAATTTTCCAGCTTATAAAAATAAGTACCTGGAAGTTTTGAATAAAAAGAGTAAGAGTAAAACAGAACGAAGGACAATTCTTCAGAAATCAACTAAATTTTATTTCCTGTAAATCGGTGTAGTTAATAATATATACATATGTACACAGGAATAAATTCTTACAATTGGTGTTTTCCTTAAGGATTGAGCAACGAATTAACAGATTTTAGATTTTTATAGAGAAAATATCAAACTATCGAACTTTAATTTAAATGGGAAACGGCTGCTCCACAACCTTCTTTTTTCCACAGAACACCATGAGTGCATGCATGAAACCCCTTTTGACATTCTTATATAGCTGTCTCTTTCGTCAGAAAGACAGGCATTTATACCTTTCAATTATAATTAACATATAACAATAAGCGAAGAATTAATTGACATTAGAGAAGAGAAATTTTTGATATTGCTCAAACTTAGTTTGACGCTGTCTTAACTTAGTGATTATCTCCATAGTGAGAGCACATAATTCCACTTGAGTGAAAAGATCACTCTCGTTGTTCACACTTACATTCGGTGTTAGGAGACACCTGCTAATGCCTTAGGCCGTAGTGCTGCTTTTCTTTATAGTTCTGCTAGGAAGAGAAGGAAAATCGCTTGTGCTTCTGATATTCGGGGCACTGAAAGTGCCATACATTTGGCAGTTATGGCACTGAGTAACTCTGTTTTTCATTTGTCTTTGGAGTTCCCGTCGCACTTGGGTAAGAAAAATTGATTTAATGCTGCTCCGTAAGTCAGCAAGCTTGACAGAGCCATTCACTAGAGAAACTATGTAAATGATGTCTATAATGTTCGTAATTTTTCTCTATTAGCTTGATATCTTTGCATTGTAAACCTAATTTGAGAAGTTCACTTTTAAGACTTTTAAGAAGAGATGTATCACATATAAAAAGAACAACCTTGAACGCTATTTCCTTTTTGGAATCGGGTGTGAAGAATTGTAATGTTTGTTCATTAAGTTCATTGCAAACTATTATAGGATTCAACGGATTCACAGATAAGTTTGATTCCGATAGACATCATTTTTATACAATAGCCAGACACACTAATACGTTTCATGAGAGCATGGACGAGTTCACCACATATTCAAAATCTTTATTGCTGGCATCACTACTTTTTCGCTTTTATTTGAGCTTTAAGGTAACATTCCGGCGTCGTGATCAAAGTCCAGCAAATTCACAGAGGGGCAAAAACGTTAGGATCCTGCGGTGGAGAATTCATGTTTTAAGTTTCCTTTCTTGTTTTTGAAGATCTAAGAATCTCACTCAGACTTCGTGCACGTTTGTAAATTTTGTTTTTGATTTTGGATATAGACAGAACAATACATCTTACTCGCACTACAGAGAGAAGGGGACAGATGACTTTAAAATGAAGTAAACGATCCAACGCCGGATTGGAAATCCTTCATTGAAAAGCATATGGATCGGTTTGAGGAGCGGGTAGACCAAATCCTGGTGCTCCTGCATAGCCAACTACGTCAACCGTTTTAATAGCTGCGCATACGTACACGTTTACTTACAAGATCCTTGCAATGAATGCAAATTCATTGACTTTTGGATGATCAAAGCCCAGACGTGATGCAGATTACCGAAACCAAGCTCACTCGGAGAGGCATACTGGAGCACAGTACTTGTAACATCATTAGAAATGACGGACCCAACTCCAGTGATGGAGGCGGTATTGCCATCTTTATTAGAAATAACATAAAACATAGAGTAGTGTATAGTGGTGAAGTTAGGCCTGAATCGTGTGCATTTCGCTCCGCAGTGGTAGTAGGGTGTATGCGGTGTCGGCCTACTCCTCTGGCAACCATAGCTCCAGAACAACTATATCAGAGCTCGATTCACTCTTTCGATGTCTAAGGCTGGAATCGGAGGAGAACTATTACATGGGTATTAGGAGTATAGGCTCGATTTGAAAGCAACAGAGATCTCGTCATTCCCCAGGAGCGGCTCTTATCTCCTGCTCTTAGACGCAAGACTGCAGCTGACAGACACAAACGGTAAACTTTTTGAACACTTTCGTGTATCTCAGTAACGATTGCGGACTCGGTGCCGAAATAAAGATCCCCAACGGTATTGCGGAATTAGGAGAGTATGTTCAAACGTACCCCGACAATTACAGTAGGGCTCGATGGACACACTTCTCCAGACAAATAACAAGATCACTCTCTTCGTACGCGCTCCACGACATTCTTCGTTTCTGGTTGTAGTTTCCTTAAAAAATTCTTTGCAAGTTTTATCAGATGCACAGTGAATTTCGTTGTCATTTGTCATCGTTTCCACTCCACTGAAGATCCGCTAGCGTGACATGGGAAGCAAGCGACCTTCTTTCAGGATTTTTTTTTACTATGGTACTACCGTATATGATCCATCCAAATATAGTTTGCTAAACTATTGGTGTGCCTGGCTTTCCCTTTATAAATCCTTCCTGAAGTATTTCTGCCAGGACTTCTGCTCCTAGTATCATATCAATATGTTTGATCTGCAAGCATTAAATTCTGCAAAGGTTCCCATTTACTTGGCGTGAGTTCAGTGTGAGGAAGTGTTTGGGTCACATATTTGAGTACATATGCTATTGAACTTGTACTCGGATCTGCACTTAGATTGATATTCACATTATATTTGATGGTGGATACTTCGTGAGAAGTCACTGTTGTCTACCTTGGTTTTGTGGAGTTGTAGTTTATTCACGATATCTTCCGTAACAAAGGATGCCTTGGAGCCTTGATCTATGATTACTCTTATTTGACGGATGTTGCTTGATCCGTTGATTATTATAATCGCTGTAGCCAAAAGTACATTGTTGTCGATTGTAGAATTGTGTGATTGTATCCCAGCAGCAGTTGATTGATTTGAGATATAATTTCTAGGTGTTGACCGATTTGGAGCTGCTTCTCTATGTAGAGTTGAGTAATGTTTTCTTTAACAACTAAAGCAGCGCCCCTTTGATGCGCATTGTGTGGCCATGTTCCCTGGGCGTAGTGAGTTTGGATTAACCTCTGTTCCCTTACGAAGTCGTTTCGTTGCTTAACATCTTTGTCTATATACTGTTTACATGTATGCAAATAGTGGCTACCATTGCACTGCACACATTTACATGTCTGTAGTGCTGAGTGGCATTCCTTGGTGGATATGGCCCTTCGGTGTGATCTTTCTGTCGCTTCAATTGACTGTAACCTATTTTCAACTGTTTATATATTCTTTGGGACTCCCTGCCCATTTTTTGATGTACTAGATAGGCATCAAATGTTCCCCAGTTTGAAACATCGATTCCTAAGTTTCTGATTGCTGACAAGCATTCTTTTGTGGTGTCCAGCAATCGTTTTAAAGATGTAGACTCATAATTATCAGCTGTTACTTGAAAGTGCTTGATTATATTCCTTTGTGTTTCAGTCAAGTTTTTTTTCATGTATTGCATTTTCTGCACTGAGTTTAGTGCTTTGTTCTCATGTACCTACGTTTTAAACATGTCATAGAATGATGGCCATGTTTCATAACGTCCATCAAATGTTGGTATGTTTATTCTTTCCAAAATAATGTCATTGTGGTTTATACCTTGGCTTCGGGCGCTCACAATTATGGTACATGTTTTGATATTTTGGAACTGATCTTCTTTGAGATAAATTAAGGACAAAGACCGTTTTTTATTTTATTTTCCCTCTATGAGGGATTTTATTTAAATTCAAACCCGATCTTGCGTCGATCACTGCTTTCTTAAAACTAAACTACTTTCCTTACCCTATTCTTATTGCTCTATGTCTATGAGCAATGGCCTTGACAAAATTGCGTCTCACGATAGATGATCGGCGACGCTCACGCAGTGGTGTCGGCTTGCAACGCTGTGCCTGGTTCCACGGTTTGCTTGGCTTGAAACGCTGACCTAGTGTCTGGCTGTTTGCACACCTTTTGTTGTCAGGCTTTTCTAACACCTTCCGGCGTCTGGCTGTTCGCTCAAATTTGTAATGTGAGAGCGTGTTGACTGCTCCCCCTCTCTAGCGATGTCGTCCTCGGCTTCGGGAAGACTTTTGAAGGCATCGGTTGTTGCTAACTCAAGGGCTAGTTGTTCTTCTACTACAATTTCAAGCTGTAGAAATGAAGCTTGTTGAAATTTCACCAGATAAGGTCCATTGAAGTTATGTGCCTCTCCATCAATCACAATAGTGCCTTCAAACCGATTAAGCAAAATGCTGACCGGTTCAATTTCGTCGAAAACTCGTATGTGTTGGCATGTCGAATTATGGCCTTTTAAAAGTTTCGGAATACAGGTTGAATTTGTCATAGCTATTAGCTTACTTTCATTACATATTGAAATTGTATTATATGTATTAGAATTATTACTTAATCTATAATATATTTCGTTACATACTAGCACATAATTATTAGCATTATCGGAAATTTTTATTATTGTTTATTTTTGGTATTTTACTAGGTTTCACAAGAAGTTTTTCACTATTTGAATCTTTTGGCAATAGAATGTTTAAAGTATAATATAATATTTGTAAAAATCTTCACTTGAGAAAAATCCACAGCTTCCTCTATATTAGTGTAAGGTACTTTATTTTTTAATTGATAAAATTATAGAGTTAAGAATGCCAGCCTTGGCCCAATGAATTGAATATTTTATATTAATCAATTCTTCCTTAACTAATCTTATTCGATATTTAAAGCTTAATACTAAGTCCTCTATTATAATGCTATTTTTTGTATGGAACTTAAAATTTTATTGATTACAGACGAAAGGTTGTTAATTTGATCATTATACATTTTATTAAAATATTGTTCTATCTAAGATTACTTTTATGGATTGTTTTATTGTCCAAGGTACTTTTGAATAATCTTTTCAATAAACAATTTTGTAAAATTATTCCCTATTCGTTTATTAGTTCTAACAAACACCTTTATACCCGGCTGATGAAACAATTCTACCTGCTGTGGAAGGGTGGTGTGGTGAAAGTGGTCACACCAAAGTGAACTCTAAGCATTGTCTGAATAGTCTTGGAGTTCAATGATCCCTCGTTATCGCAAACGATCATTTTAGAATTTTTGAAAAATTTAAGGATTTCCAAAAGGGGGTCTTTAATGTCAACAATAGGGCGGGAATTAATGGGTTTAACTATTGCAAATTTTGTAAATTTATCTACGCATGTAAGAAAATGGGATCTATCCGTTGAATAGATATCTATATGAAGGATTTCTCCGGGATGCCGGGGTATAGGGGATTCTCCTATCATTGGTTTTGGTGGATGTCTTTGATACTTTGCCTCATGACAAATCTTACAATTGGAAACTATTTCTTTCAACTTTCTGTGCATTTCGGGGAAGTAATAATCTTTTAACATCTGTTGCATATTTTCGCGAGCGGATCGGTGAGCTCGATTGTGCTCGTTTATAGGAATTTCTATTTGATATTTTTTATTAAAAATGTCTGCTGCATGATTTTGTGTGTGAAGGAATTTAATAGAAGGAAATATTTTCAAAAGTTCGTCCTGAATTCTAGCTAGGGTTAGAAGGTCACAAAGTATAGCATTAACAATGTCGGGATTCACAGACTCCTTAATAGTTTCCAGAAGGTCATCTATGGTAACAAAAGTAATAATATGCCTGATTCGGGACTTAAATATTATTTTTGTTACTTTTGCTGTTTCTGGTCCCTTTTCTAGAATGACCTGATTCCTAAAGCAATTTACAGGATTTTGTACTGTCGTGATCGTTTTAGTTAAAGACTCTTCGCTATGTGCTGTTAGATAATCAAAATCGAACGATTGCTCTAAAATATTCATATGTTGCCTAGACAAAGCGTCGGCAACGAAATTTTCTTTTCCGGGTTTATAAAAGAATTTTGGGGAAAATTCTTCCACAAACGCCCTCCACCGTTTAATTTTTAATTGTTGTCTGAAATGGCAAAAGTCAAAGGCTAATGGTCAGTAAAGATGCTCAATGATCCTCGATAGCACTAGGTGACGGGTTCTGATTAAGTAATTAATTCTCTGAATTTTCGTAACGGGTTGTCCGTCTGATTCATAACGCCTTTTTTGAATTCTATTCTGCGGGTAAAAACTTATAGGTCTCTGATTTGAATTGGGATGTGGATAATTATTGGAATAATGCGAAGAATTATTTATTTATTTGATCTTGAAAATTTTTGGAGTTTTGAGTTGGACTATTGAGTCATCTTAGAGAACAACCTGGATTCTTATAATGAACACGGGATGAACCCAAGTCGGCCTTGGTTGGATTTGGTTAGCGGTAACCTGTCTGTAGTGAGGTGAACGAGGAGGATTATACTGGTTATAATCGTAAATCTCCCTAACTGGTAAGAAGTTGTTTGGGCGTTCATTTATGGCAGAAAATGAGTTAGCAAAAATGTGGCGTGTGCGATTTGATTGCAATTCTTGTGCAAGTGCAAGTGCACTTGGCATGTCGGAAGGACGTGACGCAAATTAGATATCACACATTGGTTTTTGTAAACCCGAAATAAAAATGCTTAAACCATCCTTTTGACTGAGTGAGTCAATGAGTGGTTTATTCCCCTCATGTAACATAATCGGTTTGTTTATAATTAGGGTCAATTTTTTCTCTACCTCATCATGAGCTCCAAGCAACCATGACGCCATAAAACATAACATACCCGTTCACCACTAAATTCAGGCAGTGATTTTACAATGTCTAAGGATTCCTCACATTGCCTACCTGGTATAATTGTAACAGCCTTGTATTCCTCTACAACTGTGGGAGCCTCTAATGCTCTAAGTCGTGCGGTCAGTTCAGCGACTTGATTGCGGAAAATTTCTGCAGTATGATTGTACCGCTGCGGTAATCACTGCAGTTAGCTGAACGTTATCCATTTTGAAATATTAACTACAACAATTTATTGCACTCCAGTTTCTATTGTTATTAACTTAAATCTAACTTCATTAATCAATAAAAAATTGCTAACAAAAAAAAAATATCTTTATCCTCTGGGTTGATTTCAGCTTATTTTTATATGTGTGTTGTGTTCGTTTTATTCGAACTATTTTATTTCGAAATTTTAACTTCGCAATTTCACTGTTCTTTCATTCAGAAACACATTTCCTCAATTAAGCTTTTTTCACTATATTTTCGTAATTATATTTCGAAATTCTAACTGCACAATTTCACTGTTCTTTCATTCAGTTTCACAGTTCCACAAACGAGTTTCGAGTTTTTTCACTATATTTTCATATTAAGGTAACAGTTTTCGCCTTCTATGAAGCTACATTTAATATGACCGGCAGGTTATTTCTCTTAATTATCTCTTATCCGATACGTTGGATAAGACACACTGCGAATTACACTTTCCATGTTGTATTGGCAGAAATTTGTGTTGAAACAATTGAAATAAAATAATGTTGCTGCAAATCCCAAAAAAAGAAATTTTCCAGCTTATAAAAATAAGTACCTGGAAGTTTTGAATAAAAAGAGTAAGAGTAAAACAGAACGAAGGACAATTCTTCAGAAATCAACTAAATTTTATTTCCTGTAAATCGGAGTAGTTAATAATATATACATATGTACACAGAAATAAATTCTTACAATTGGTGTTTTCCTTAAGGATTGAGCAACGAATTAACAGATTTTAGATTTTTATAGAGAAAATATCAAACTATCGAACTTTAATTTAAATGGGAAACGGCTGCTCCACATAACCTTCTTTTTTCCACAGAACACTATGAGAGCATGCATGAAACCCCTTTTGACATTCTTATATAGCTGTCTCTTTCGTCAGAAAGAGAGGCATTTGTACCTTTCAATTATAATTAACATATAACAATAAGCGAAGAATTAATTGACATTAGAGAAGAGAAATTTTTGATATTGCTCAAACTTAGTTTGACGCTGTCTTAACTTAGTGATTATCTCCATAGTGAGAGCACATAATTCCACTTGAGTGAAAAGATCACTCTCGTTGTTCACACTTACATTCGGAGTTAGGAGACACCTGCTAATGCCTTAGGCCGTAGTGCTGCTTTTCTTTATAGTTCTGCTAGGAAGAGAAGGAAAATCGCTTGTGCTTTTGATATTCGGGGCACTGAAAGTGCCATAAATTTGGCAGTTATGGCACTGAGTAACTCTGTTTTTCATTTGTCTTTGGAGTTCCCATCGCACTTGGGTAAGAAAAATTGATTTAATGCTGCTCCGTAAGTCAGCAAGCTTGACAGAGCCATTCACTAGAGAAACTATGTAAATGATGTCTATAATGTTCGTAATTTTTCTCTATTAGCTTGATATCTTTGCATTGTAAACCTAATTTGAGAAGTTCACTTTTAAGACTTTTAAGAAGAGATGTATCACATATAAAAATAACTTTTAAGAAGAGATGTATCACATATAAAAAGAACAACCTTGAACGCTCTTTCCTTTTTGAAATCGGGTGTGAAGAATTGTAATGTTTGTTCATTAAGTTCATTGCAAACTATTATAGGATTCAACGGATTCACAGATAAGTTTGATTCCATCATTTTTATACAATAGCCAGACACACTAATACGTTTCATGAGAGCATGGACGAATTCACCACTTATATTCAAAATCTTTATTGCTGGCATCACTACTTTTTCGCTTTTATTTGAGCTTTAAGGTAACATTCCGGCGTCGTGATCAAAGTCCAGCAAATTCGCAGAGGGGCAA
Source organism: Eristalis intricaria (assembly GCA_964034865.1). NCBI lineage: Eukaryota > Metazoa > Arthropoda > Insecta > Diptera > Syrphidae > Eristalis > Eristalis intricaria. The sequence goes on along the minus strand of OZ035873.1, from coordinate 48,679,524 downwards.
AAACGTTAGGATCCTGCGGTGGAGAATTCATGTTTTAAGTTTCCTTTCTTGTTTTGGAAGATCTAACAATCTCACTCAGACTTCGTGCACGTTTGTAAATTTTGTTTTTGATTTTGGATATAGACAGAACAATACATCTTACTCGCACTACAGAGAGAAGGGGACAGATGACTTAAAAATGAAGTAAACGATCCAACGCCGGATTGGAAATCCTTCATTGAAAAGCATATGGATCGGTTTGAGGAGCGGGTAGACCAAATCCTGGTGCTCCTGCATAGCCAACTACGTCAACCGTTTTAATAGCTGCGCATACGAACACGTTTACTTACAAGATCCTTGCAATGAATGCAAATTCATTGACTTTTGGATGATCAAAGCCCAGACGTGATGCAGATTACCGAAACCAAGCTCACTCGGAGAGGCATACTGAAGCACAGTACTTGTAACATCATTAGAAGAGACGGACCCAACTCCAGTGATGGAGGCGGTGTTGCCATCTTTATTAGAAATAACATAAAACATAGAGTAGTGTATAGTGGTGAAGTACGGCCTGAATCGTGTGCATTTCGCTCCGCAGTGGTAGGAGGGTGTATGCGGTGTCGGCCTACTCCTCTGGCAACCATAGCTCCAGAACAACTATATCAGAGCTCGATTCACTGGGTATTAGGAGTATAGGCTCAATTTGAAAGCAACAGAGATCTCGTCATTCCCCAGGAGCGGCTCCTATCTCCTGCTCTTAGACGCAAGACTGCAGCTGACAGACACAAACGGTAAACTTTTTGAACACTTTCGTGTATCTCAGTAACGATTGCGGACTCGGTGCCGAAATAAAGATCCCCAACGGTATTGCGACAATTACAGTAGGGCTCGATGGACACACTTCTCCAGACAAATAACAAGATCACTCTCTTCGTACGCGTTCCACGACATTCTTCGTTTCTGGTTGTAGTTTCTTTAAAAAATTCTTTGCAAGTTTTATCAGATGCACAGTGAATTTCGTTGTCATTTGTGATCGTTTCCACTCCACTGAAGATCCGCTAGCGTGACATGGGAAGCAAGCGACCTTCTTTCAGGATTTTTTTTTACTATGGAACTACCGGATATGATCCATCCAAAAATAGTTTGCTAAACTATTGGTGTGCCTGGTTTTCCCTTTATAAATCCTTCCTGAAGTATTTCTGCCAGGACTTCTGCTCCTAGTATCATATCAATATGTTTGATCTGCAAGCATTAAATTCTGCAAAGGTTCCCATTTACTTGGCGTGAGTTCAGTGTGAGGAAGTGTTTGGTTCACATATTTGAGTACATATGCTATTGAACTTGTACTCGGATCTGCACTTAGATTGATATTCACATTATATTTGATGGTGGATACTTCGTGAGAAGTCACTGTTGTCTACCTTGGTTTTGTGGAGTTGTAGTTTATTCACGATATCTTCCGTAACAAAGGATGCCTTGAAGCCTTGATCTATGATTACTCTAATTTGACGGATGTTGCTTGATCCGTTGATTATTATAATCGCTGTAGCCAAAAGTACATTGTTGTCTATTGTAGAATTGTGTGATTGTATCCCAGCAGCAGTTGATTGATTTGAGATATAATTTCTAGGTGTTGACCGATTTGGAGCTGCTTCTCTATGTAGAGTTGAGTAATGTTTTCTTTAACAACTAAAGCAGCGCCCCTTTGATGCGCATTGTGTGGCCATGTTCCCTGGGCGTAGTGAGTTTGGATTAACCTCTGTTCCCTTACGAAGTCGTTTCGTTGCTTAACATCTTTGTCTATATACTGTGACTTTGTCAAATAGTGACTACCATTGCACTGCACACATTTACATGTCTGTAGTGCTGAGTGGCATTCCTTGGTGGATATGGCCCTTCGGTGTGATCTTTCTGTTGCTTCAATTGACTGGAACCTATTTTCAACTGTTCATATAGTCTTTGGGACTCCCTGCCCATTTTTTGATGTACTAGATAGGCATCAAATTTTCCCCAGTTTGAAACATCGATTCCTAAGTTTCTGATTGCTGGCAAGCATTCTTTTGTGGGGTCCAGCAATCGTTTTAAAGATGTAGTTGATTCTTGTATCAAGTTTGGCTTATTTATGAGTTTGTGAAGATATGTGTTATAAATAAGTCTCTTATTTTCATAACGGTGATCCACTAAACTCGAAGCGGTCTCATAGTTATCAGCTGTTACTTAAAAGTGCTTGATTATATTCCCTTGTGTTTCAGTCAAGTGTTTTTTCATGTATTGCACTTCTGCACTGAGTTTAGTGCTTTGTTCTTATGTACCAACGTTTTAAACATGTCATAGAATGATGGCCATGTTTCATAACGTCCATCAAATGTTGGTATGTTTATTCTTTCCAAGATAATGTCATTGTGGTTTATACCTTGGATTCGGGCGCTCACAATTATGGTACATGTTTTGATATTTTGGAACTGATCTTCTTTAAGATAAATTAAGGACAAAGACCGTTTTTTATTTTATTTTCCCTCTATGAGGGACTTTATTTAAATTCAAACCCGATCTTGCGTCGATCACTGCTTTCTTAAAACTAAACTACTTTCCTTAACCTATTCTTATTGCTCTATGTCGATGAGCAATGGCCTTGACAAAATTGCGTCTCACGATGGATGATCGGCGACACATTTGTAATGTGTGAGCGTGTTAACTGATACACCGATCCATCTATACTGACAGCATGGGCAATCATTTCGTCATGTGTCAGTACGATGTCTCTTCAGTACTGATCCAAGGTAGATGTGACTTGATGGGGATTCTCGTTGCGAATTCTTCAGCTTGTGATACAAACGTGAAGTGAAGTTATATTATTCTCCTGAAGCGTGTATCGTTGTAGTTGTGGAACTTGTTAATCGAACTTGATTTGATTGGATGAATCTTGCTCCTTTTTGTTAGCTTCAGCACTCAACTTATGACTTTGAACGTGTCCTTGGCATTCTTCTTCAATTGCTGACTTCATTCCTTCGTATGCTTGACTTTTTCGAAGTAATTTTCTTCGAAATATGAATGCATTTTTTTTGCGAAGAACTCGTTAATGACCGTGTTATTAGCTACGAACTTTGTCCATAAATCTTTCAACGCTTGCCGTTGTTTATTTAGATAATCCACAGCGTTTCGGATTTTTGGCGCTTTATTGAAATTTCGTAGGAGAGAGTAGAGTAGATGGTTTCTCCAATTTCTTTTTGCGTTGCCAATAAATCCTCTATTATTATTTTTTTTATATATATATATTCATATATATTTTTTTATATATATATATATATTTTTTTTTAACCCCAAGAACGCTGGTGACGAAACACTTTCTTTGGTTGAGCCCCCCAAAATATTGAATTGGGTGATTGGGGAAATGGGGATAGCTATTCAGAGAAGAAGAAAACTGCTTCAGTGTTGTACTTATTCCATATTGGTCGCTGGTTATTTGAAACCTCTTGTATTCGTCTGCCATCGATCACGGGAACGTGAAAATAAATGCTCTGTCCCCATATTAGTCGTTTTTTTGGTGTATTTATACTTATGTGGGAAAAAATGCTCCGTCTGCAAATTAGTCGATTGTTTGTGTGTCGCAATTTGTGGAAATGAATGCACTGTCTGCAAATTGGTTATTTTTCCTGCGTCTTACACACCGTCCAATAGAAACTTGTCAAACGAAGAGATGGTATACACACACAAACGAGAGTTTTCGCCCGAACCACGAGCTGGCTAATAACATTCTTCTTTGAGAGGATCTGCAATAGTCGCAATCTGAGAACACTGGCTTTGTCGTGTTCAATGATGAAAACATGGCAGACAATCCCATCATCCCGTTCATATCAAAGACAGAGCACCTAGCGGTCTTCCAATCACTAAAGAAGAATAAGTCAGTGGGAGTCGATGGAATCACGAACATTGTGCTAAGATACCTCCCTCTTGAAGTGGTTAAAATGTACGTAATTCTATTTAACAATGCTCTGAATAATGCACACTATCCAGAGCATTGGAAAACTGCTTGTGCTTGTGCAACCCATATCCAATTGAAGAAAAGATTCTTCGAATTCGTGCAAACTCCTGTCAATTAGTCTCATTCCGAACATTAGTAAATATTTGAGAAGGTGATCAGTAGAACTCTGATCAACTGGACTAAGGACGAAAATATAATTCCGGATAAAAAATTCGATTTCAAAGCGGACATGCAGCGTCGAAACTGGTGTGGGATACCCAATGGAACTAGAGTCAGAAACAATGTACGGGTGCCTGCTTGTTTGACCTGGAGAAGGCCTTTGAACCCGGATAGTTAGAACGACTTTTCTACTAGCTCAATCGGCTAGATATTAGCAAACCACTGCTATACCTACTGTGTAACACGCTTACCGAAGGACGGTTCGTCGTTAACACAACGTGACCTCCCCGATTCATTACACTACCCTTTTCACTGCACTACCCTTTTAACTCCAAATCTAAGGGGTTCAACGAGGGAGTTTCTTTTCCGCAGCTATCAGAATTTTCGATGTAGCAATTTGCAACATGATTTTGCAAATTGCAACATGATGCGAAGGCAAGCTCTACGACAAGCATTCTCGAACAACTGAATCTCTTCCATTAAGCTTGCACTCACGTCGAACCACACGGGACAGCCCTAGGTGAGCATTGACCGGATGAGGGCGATGTAGTAGATTATCTTCACCCTCGCATCGAGTTGGCTGTTGTAAAACAGTCTTTGTAAGGACAAAAGCACCTCGGACCCTGGCCAGAGCGGCATCAAAATGATTGTTAAAATATAGATATTGATCAAGCCAGATCCCCAGATATCTGACTACAACAGTCCTTTGCGCCAGTGGTTCTTTGTGTCGTCCAACGATTGAGAACGTATCCTGGATAATGCAAACCTTTGCTTGGTTACAGCCAATCATTATTTTTTTATAAATTTTGATGTCCAGAATTTCAATGCCAGTCATTTCCTCAAGGCTATTGAATGAATAGCTGCCTAGCGTGTTTTTCCTTGTCCTTGCAAGTGCTTGGCAGGTGCCGATGTGGTGAAGTATAGTTTCTTCTTCCTCTTCGTTCCAACAGCTCCTACAAAAGTCATTGAGGGAGTTTCCATTCTCCTTTCGTGTGTGCCGAATAGGCAATGACCAGTAATAATGGCAACTACATAGTTTTTTTTAAATTTTCAACAAGACACTATGTAACCTGTGTCCACATAGTACTGTCAGATTATTACGGACTAAAAAAACCCTTGACTTTTATTTTTTCCTTACTACAACTAAGTTTCCTTATCTAGTAGCTCACATTTGAGGATATTTTAGCGTGTAGCAGGTAGACCTTCGTTATCATACGTTATATCACCTGCCATGACCATCGTTAGGATTGACACTTGAGTTTCCCATCAAGTGTCATACCAAGATATTTTGCTTCATTAGCGTACGGTATTTGTACAGAATTAATGAAAACTGGTAGATTTTCAATATTTCAATGTTTCTTTTGTCCAGACCTCATTGCAGGGGTACTCCCTTTACGGACTCTTGCTTGGATCTCTTTAAAATCTGAGTTTTCAGTTCCGTGTTTAACTCTAAATATCCTGTTATCGAGATAAGATTCTAGTATCTTATGCAAGCTTGTCGGTACAAGCCTGCTGAGTTTGTATTTTAGGCCTTCATGCCAGACTTTGTCAAAGGCCTGGGAAACGTCAAGTAGGGCGGTGGAGCAGATATTTTTCTCCTCTAACGCTCCTTCAGTTTCATTCGTTATAACCCGAACTGATGGTCACGTATTAGTTGCTTTCATTCGATAAATTATGAATGCGTTTTAATAAGAGTTTTTCAAAAAGTTTGGATATTATTGGTAAAAGCTATATGGGTCTTTGCGACTTTTTGTTGTTCAGCGGTTTGCCCGGTCTTGGAAACATAATAACTTCTGCAACCTTCCATGAGTCTGGAACATATAATAGCCCAAAGGCAGCCTTAATTAAGTAGAGGAGTTTAATTAGCGCCTTTTTCGGCAAGTTCTTCAGCATGTGTCCGGTTATTAGATCAAAGCCAGGAGCCTTGTTGTTTTTTTAGATTTTTTATTGCCTGTCAGAGTTCGTTTAGCGATACTCTTTCTATACTATAGCATATACACTTGGATCATCTTCCAACACTTGTCCATCAAAGGGCTGTAATGTTTCCTTCAAATGTTCGGCAAAGAGTTCCGCCTTTTCTTTATCATCATTGGTTTTTCTTGATTGGCGCGGCCTGCATTTGGGGCTTCTTGATATTTTTTACTTCATTCCAAAGCGATTAGTTTGTACATTTTTCATTTGTTATTCTTTAAAGATAAGTCGATATCTCGTGGTTTTTAAGAACGTGCAAAAATTTTTTTAGTTTGTTGCACAGGCGATATATGTTTTATGTTGAGAGGCGCGAGACTGCTGCCATTTCTTGCGCGCTTTTCATTTCTCGAGGATAAGTTCTTTTATTTCTGACGGAAGATTTGTTTCATTAAATTTGAGTATATTTTTACTGCGAGGAGTATTTTTACAGGCTGCTCTCTGGATGTTACTAATAATTCAAGTTCGAGTTCTAACTCTAAGGTAGATTTCAGTTTTGTTATCTGTCAATCTCGGCGCACCTTCCACTTTCCTTGAGTTATTGCTTATGGTCAAGATTATAGGTGAATGAGGTCGGAAGAGAGTTCAAAGCTTCTTCTACTTTCACGAAGTTTGTAGGTACCCCTTTTGTTTTTTTGGTATTGATTGAAAGCCATACTAGCCTTGAAGTCCTGCAAGTATCTAATTTGATCCACCTCCGATTGGCAGCGTTGATGGCATCTGTTTTTTTTTTGTAATTCTTTTTTATTATTCAATTCATAACTAAACTAAACTTACATCCAAGACAAAAATGCTTAAAACTAGTTAGACGAACAATGTTTTTATTTCAAACTTAATCTTAATCTATGTTTTCCAACCTTACTTACTATTAAGAAAAAATTTTAAAACTTAATGACTACGGTTTTTATAAAAACTTACAATCTAACTTACATTCTACCTAAAATAAAACTTACAAACTAACTTAAGCTAACCTACGTATACATGCATATACACATGTATATAACCCCATACGCAGCATAACATGTATAGTCATGTACACACATATACATTCTTGTTTCATTTCTTAATTTTTTTCTATTTACAGTTTATTCTAGATTAAAAAAGAGACTACCCTATGCTAAGTGCGTCGGCCATATAATGCAGCTAACAGATGTAAATATTATATCCAATGCCCTCGCTTCCAAGCCACCGGAACTTTTGGTGCTGCCTAGCAACTTCCCGAATGTCCCGCCTGGATACCGCTGAACCGGAGGAGACCCTCTTCAGCTCGTTGTGCAACAGAGCGGTCGTGGTTGAGCCACCAATCCACAGCTGATCTGGCGATGTGGTAGATGAGGCTGTTGGATGTTGTAAAACAGTCTCAACAGTTGTAACAAACACAAAAGAGCCACGGACCCTGGCAAAATCAGTTTCTACATGTTTGTAAAATATAGATATTCATCTGGCCAGATCCCCAGGTATCTGACTAAAGTCCTTTGTGCCAGTGGTTCCGAGCCAGTATACGCCGAGGCCTTATACAACGGCGTCCTGAACAGAATGGTTTCCGACTGCTGCAAGTTGACACTCAACTTCCAGTCATCGCAACTTCTCATGTGTTTAGGAACGAATACGAGAAAGGCGGAAGAGAAATTAAGACACAGGTAACTTCAACTTAACAAGAAATTAATTTATTGTATACTAACGAACAACAAATAATAATGTTGATCAGGGTGAGGTGTCCAGCGCGTTCAAATTTGGAGTGTTTGAGATCGATCATCCATCGTCTATCGTTAACTACCAGCAAGCATTAAACGAAAGTTGAACACACATACCAGTGCACACATCCGCGAAAGCTTAACACACTGTCTGCAAATTGGTTATTTTTCCTGCGTCTTACACACCGTCCAATAGAAACTTGTCAAACGAAGAGATGGTATACACACACAAACGAGAGTTTTCGCCCGAACCACGAGCTGGCTAATAACATTCTTCTTTGAGAGGATCTGCAATAGTCGCAATCTGAGAACACTGGCTTTGTCGTGTTCAATGATGAAAACATGGCAGACAATCCCATCATCCCGTTCATATCAAAGACAGAGCACCTAGCGGTCTTCCAATCACTAAAGAAGAATAAGTCAGTGGGAGTCGATGGAATCACGAACATTGTGCTAAGATACCTCCCTCTTGAAGTGGTTAAAATGTACGTAATTCTATTTAACAATGCTCTGAATAATGCACACTATCCAGAGCATTGGAAAACTGCTTGTGCTTGTGCAACCCATATCCAATTGAAGAAAAGATTCTTCGAATTCGTGCAAACTCCTGTCAATTAGTCTCATTCCGAACATTAGTAAATATTTGAGAAGGTGATCAGTAGAACTCTGATCAACTGGACTAAGGACGAAAATATAATTCCGGATAAAAAATTCGATTTCAAAGCGGACATGCAGCGTCGAAACTGGTGTGGGATACCCAATGGAACTAGAGTCAGAAACAATGTACGGGTGCCTGCTTGTTTGACCTGGAGAAGGCCTTTGAACCCGGATAGTTAGAACGACTTTTCTACTAGCTCAATCGGCTAGATATTAGCAAACCACTGCTATACCTACTGTGTAACACGCTTACCGAAGGACGGTTCGTCGTTAACACAACGTGACCTCCCCGATTCATTACACTACCCTTTTCACTGCACTACCCTTTTAACTCCAAATCTAAGGGGTTCAACGAGGGAGTTTCTTTTCCGCAGCTATCAGAATTTTCGATGTAGCAATTTGCAACATGATTTTGCAAATTGCAACATGATGCGAAGGCAAGCTCTACGACAAGCATTCTCGAACAACTGAATCTCTTCCATTAAGCTTGCACTCACGTCGAACCACACGGGACAGCCCTAGGTGAGCATTGACCGGATGAGGGCGATGTAGTAGATTATCTTCACCCTCGCATCGAGTTGGCTGTTGTAAAACAGTCTTTGTAAGGACAAAAGCACCTCGGACCCTGGCCAGAGCGGCATCAAAATGATTGTTAAAATATAGATATTGATCAAGCCAGATCCCCAGATATCTGACTACAACAGTCCTTTGCGCCAGTGGTTCTTTGTGTCGTCCAACGATTGAGAACGTATCCTGGATAATGCAAACCTTTGCTTGGTTACAGCCAATCATTATTTTTTTATAAATTTTGATGTCCAGAATTTCAATGCCAGTCATTTCCTCAAGGCTATTGAATGAATAGCTGCCTAGCGTGTTTTTCCTTGTCCTTGCAAGTGCTTGGCAGGTGCCGATGTGGTGAAGTATAGTTTCTTCTTCCTCTTCGTTCCAACAGCTCCTACAAAAGTCATTGAGGGAGTTTCCATTCTCCTTTCGTGTGTGCCGAATAGGCAATGACCAGTAATAATGGCAACTACATAGTTTTTTTTAAATTTTCAACAAGACACTATGTAACCTGTGTCCACATAGTACTGTCAGATTATTACGGACTAAAAAAACCCTTGACTTTTATTTTTTCCTTACTACAACTAAGTTTCCTTATCTAGTAGCTCACATTTGAGGATATTTTAGCGTGTAGCAGGTAGACCTTCGTTATCATACGTTATATCACCTGCCATGACCATCGTTAGGATTGACACTTGAGTTTCCCATCAAGTGTCATACCAAGATATTTTGCTTCATTAGCGTACGGTATTTGTACAGAATTAATGAAAACTGGTAGATTTTCAATATTTCAATGTTTCTTTTGTCCAGACCTCATTGCAGGGGTACTCCCTTTACGGACTCTTGCTTGGATCTCTTTAAAATCTGAGTTTTCAGTTCCGTGTTTAACTCTAAATATCCTGTTATCGAGATAAGATTCTAGTATCTTATGCAAGCTTGTCGGTACAAGCCTGCTGAGTTTGTATTTTAGGCCTTCATGCCAGACTTTGTCAAAGGCCTGGGAAACGTCAAGTAGGGCGGTGGAGCAGATATTTTTCTCCTCTAACGCTCCTTCAGTTTCATTCGTTATAACCCGAACTGATGGTCACGTATTAGTTGCTTTCATTCGATAAATTATGAATGCGTTTTAATAAGAGTTTTTCAAAAAGTTTGGATATTATTGGTAAAAGCTATATGGGTCTTTGCGACTTTTTGTTGTTCAGCGGTTTGCCCGGTCTTGGAAACATAATAACTTCTGCAACCTTCCATGAGTCTGGAACATATAATAGCCCAAAGGCAGCCTTAATTAAGTAGAGGAGTTTAATTAGCGCCTTTTTCGGCAAGTTCTTCAGCATGTGTCCGGTTATTAGATCAAAGCCAGGAGCCTTGTTGTTTTTTTAGATTTTTTATTGCCTGTCAGAGTTCGTTTAGCGATACTCTTTCTATACTATAGCATATACACTTGGATCATCTTCCAACACTTGTCCATCAAAGGGCTGTAATGTTTCCTTCAAATGTTCGGCAAAGAGTTCCGCCTTTTCTTTATCATCATTGGTTTTTCTTGATTGGCGCGGCCTGCATTTGGGGCTTTTTGATATTTTTTACTTCATTCCAAAGCGATTAGTTTGTACATTTTTCATTTGTTATTCTTTAAAGATAAGTCGATATCTCGTGGTTTTTAAGAACGTGCAAAAATTTTTTTAGTTTGTTGCACAGGCGATATATGTTTTATGTTGAGAGGCGCGAGACTGCTGCCATTTCTTGCGCGCTTTTCATTTCTCGAGGATAAGTTCTTTTATTTCTGACGGAAGATTTGTTTCATTAAATTTGAGTATATTTTTACTGCGAGGAGTATTTTTACAGGCTGCTCTCTGGATGTTACTAATAATTCAAGTTCGAGTTCTAACTCTAAGGTAGATTTCAGTTTTGTTATCTGTCAATCTCGGCGCACCTTCCACTTTCCTTGAGTTATTGCTTATGGTCAAGATTATAGGTGAATGAGGTCGGAAGAGAGTTCAAAGCTTCTTCTACTTTCACGAAGTTTGTAGGTACCCCTTTTGTTTTTTTGGTATTGATTGAAAGCCATACTAGCCTTGAATTCCTGCAAGTATCTAATTTGATCCACCTCCGATTGGCAGCGTTGATGGCATCTGTTTTTTTTTTGTAATTCTTTTTTATTATTCAATTCATAACTAAACTAAACTTACATCCAAGACAAAAATGCTTAAAACTAGTTAGACGAACAATGTTTTTATTTCAAACTTAATCTTAATCTATGTTTTCCAACCTTACTTACTATTAAGAAAAAATTTTAAAACTTAATGACTACGGTTTTTATAAAAACTTACAATCTAACTTACATTCTACCTAAAATAAAACTTACAAACTAACTTAAGCTAACCTACGTATACATGCATATACACATGTATATAACCCCATACGCAGCATAACATGTATAGTCATGTACACACATATACATTCTTGTTTCATTTCTTAATTTTTTTCTATTTACAGTTTATTCTAGATTAAAAAAGAGACTACCCTATGCTAAGTGCGTCGGCCATATAATGCAGCTAACAGATGTAAATATTATATCCAATGCCCTCGCTTCCAAGCCACCGGAACTTTTGGTGCTGCCTAGCAACTTCCCGAATGTCCCGCCTGGATACCGCTGAACCGGAGGAGACCCTCTTCAGCTCGTTGTGCAACAGAGCGGTCGTGGTTGAGCCACCAATCCACAGCTGATCTGGCGATGTGGTAGATGAGGCTGTTGGATGTTGTAAAACAGTCTCAACAGTTGTAACAAACACAAAAGAGCCACGGACCCTGGCAAAATCAGTTTCTACATGTTTGTAAAATATAGATATTCATCTGGCCAGATCCCCAGGTATCTGACTAAAGTCCTTTGTGCCAGTGGTTCCGAGCCAGTATACGCCGAGGCCTTATACAACGGCGTCCTGAACAGAATGGTTTCCGACTGCTGCAAGTTGACACTCAACTTCCAGTCATCGCAACTTCTCATGTGTTTAGGAACGAATACGAGAAAGGCGGAAGAGAAATTAAGACACAGGTAACTTCAACTTAACAAGAAATTAATTTATTGTATACTAACGAACAACAAATAATAATGTTGATCAGGGTGAGGTGTCCAGCGCGTTCAAATTTGGAGTGTTTGAGATCGATCATCCATCGTCTATCGTTAACTACCAGCAAGCATTAAACGAAAGTTGAACACACATACCAGTGCACACATCCGCGAAAGCTTAACACACTGTCTGCAAATTGGTTATTTTTCCTGCGTCTTACACACCGTCCAATAGAAACTTGTCAAACGAAGAGATGGTATACACACACAAACGAGAGTTTTCGCCCGAACCACGAGCTGGCTAATAACATTCTTCTTTGAGAGGATCTGCAATAGTCGCAATCTGAGAACACTGGCTTTGTCGTGTTCAATGATGAAAACATGGCAGACAATCCCATCATCCCGTTCATATCAAAGACAGAGCACCTAGCGGTCTTCCAATCACTAAAGAAGAATAAGTCAGTGGGAGTCGATGGAATCACGAACATTGTGCTAAGATACCTCCCTCTTGAAGTGGTTAAAATGTACGTAATTCTATTTAACAATGCTCTGAATAATGCACACTATCCAGAGCATTGGAAAACTGCTTGTGCTTGTGCAACCCATATCCAATTGAAGAAAAGATTCTTCGAATTCGTGCAAACTCCTGTCAATTAGTCTCATTCCGAACATTAGTAAATATTTGAGAAGGTGATCAGTAGAACTCTGATCAACTGGACTAAGGACGAAAATATAATTCCGGATAAAAAATTCGATTTCAAAGCGGACATGCAGCGTCGAAACTGGTGTGGGATACCCAATGGAACTAGAGTCAGAAACAATGTACGGGTGCCTGCTTGTTTGACCTGGAGAAGGCCTTTGAACCCGGATAGTTAGAACGACTTTTCTACTAGCTCAATCGGCTAGATATTAGCAAACCACTGCTATACCTACTGTGTAACACGCTTACCGAAGGACGGTTCGTCGTTAACACAACGTGACCTCCCCGATTCATTACACTACCCTTTTCACTGCACTACCCTTTTAACTCCAAATCTAAGGGGTTCAACGAGGGAGTTTCTTTTCCGCAGCTATCAGAATTTTCGATGTAGCAATTTGCAACATGATTTTGCAAATTGCAACATGATGCGAAGGCAAGCTCTACGACAAGCATTCTCGAACAACTGAATCTCTTCCATTAAGCTTGCACTCACGTCCAACCACACGGGACAGCCCTAGGTGAGCATTGACCGGATGAGGGCGATGTAGTAGATTATCTTCACCCTCGCATCGAGTTGGCTGTTGTAAAACAGTCTTTGTAAGGACAAAAGCACCTCGGACCCTGGCCAGAGCGGCATCAAAATGATTGTTAAAATATAGATATTGATCAAGCCAGATCCCCAGATATCTGACTACAACAGTCCTTTGCGCCAGTGGTTCTTTGTGTCGTCCAACGATTGAGAACGTATCCTGGATAATGCAAACCTTTGCTTGGTTACAGCCAATCATTATTTTTTTATAAATTTTGATGTCCAGAATTTCAATGCCAGTCATTTCCTCAAGGCTATTGAATGAATAGCTGCCTAGCGTGTTTTTCCTTGTCCTTGCAAGTGCTTGGCAGGTGCCGATGTGGTGAAGTATAGTTTCTTCTTCCTCTTCGTTCCAACAGCTCCTACAAAAGTCATTGAGGGAGTTTCCATTCTCCTTTCGTGTGTGCCGAATAGGCAATGACCAGTAATAATGGCAACTACATAGTTTTTTTTAAATTTTCAACAAGACACTATGTAACCTGTGTCCACATAGTACTGTCAGATTATTACGGACTAAAAAAACCCTTGACTTTTATTTTTTCCTTACTACAACTAAGTTTCCTTATCTAGTAGCTCACATTTGAGGATATTTTAGCGTGTAGCAGGTAGACCTTCGTTATCATACGTTATATCACCTGCCATGACCATCGTTAGGATTGACACTTGAGTTTCCCATCAAGTGTCATACCAAGATATTTTGCTTCATTAGCGTACGGTATTTGTACAGAATTAATGAAAACTGGTAGATTTTCAATATTTCAATGTTTCTTTTGTCCAGACCTCATTGCAGGGGTACTCCCTTTACGGACTCTTGCTTGGATCTCTTTAAAATCTGAGTTTTCAGTTCCGTGTTTAACTCTAAATATCCTGTTATCGAGATAAGATTCTAGTATCTTATGCAAGCTTGTCGGTACAAGCCTGCTGAGTTTGTATTTTAGGCCTTCATGCCAGACTTTGTCAAAGGCCTGGGAAACGTCAAGTAGGGCGGTGGAGCAGATATTTTTCTCCTCTAACGCTCCTTCAGTTTCATTCGTTATAACCCGAACTGATGGTCACGTATTAGTTGCTTTCATTCGATAAATTATGAATGCGTTTTAATAAGAGTTTTTCAAAAAGTTTGGATATTATTGGTAAAAGCTATATGGGTCTTTGCGACTTTTTGTTGTTCAGCGGTTTGCCCGGTCTTGGAAACATAATAACTTCTGCAACCTTCCATGAGTCTGGAACATATAATAGCCCAAAGGCAGCCTTAATTAAGTAGAGGAGTTTAATTAGCGCCTTTTTCGGCAAGTTCTTCAGCATGTGTCCGGTTATTAGATCAAAGCCAGGAGCCTTGTTGTTTTTTTAGATTTTTTATTGCCTGTCAGAGTTCGTTTAGCGATACTCTTTCTATACTATAGCATATACACTTGGATCATCTTCCAACACTTGTCCATCAAAGGGCTGTAATGTTTCCTTCAAATGTTCGGCAAAGAGTTCCGCCTTTTCTTTATCATCATTGGTTTTTCTTGATTGGCGCGGCCTGCATTTGGGGCTTCTTGATATTTTTTACTTCATTCCAAAGCGATTAGTTTGTACATTTTTCATTTGTTATTCCTTAAAGATAAGTCGATATCTCGTGGTTTTTAAGAACGTGCAAAGATTTTTTTAGTTTGTTGCACAGGCGATATATGTTTTATGTTGAGAGGCGCGAGACTGCTGCCATTTCTTGCGCGCTTTTCATTTCTCGAGGATAAGTTCTTTTATTTCTGACGGAAGATTTGTTTCATTAAATTTGAGTATATTTTTACTGCGAGGAGTATTTTTACAGGCTGCTCTCTGGATGTTACTAATAATTCAAGTTCGAGTTCTAACTCTAAGGTAGATTTCAGTTTTGTTATCTGTCAATCTCGGCGCACCTTCCACTTTCCTTGAGTTATTGCTTATGGTCAAGATTATAGGTGAATGAGGTCGGAAGAGAGTTCAAAGCTTCTTCTACTTTCACGAAGTTTGTAGGTACCCCTTTTGTTTTTTTTGGTATTGATTGAAAGCCATACTAGCCTTGAAGTCCTGCAAGTATCTAATTTGATCCACCTCCGATTGGCAGCGTTGATGGCATCTGTTTTTTTTTGTAATTCTTTTTTATTATTCAATTCATAACTAAACTAAACTTACATCCAAGACAAAAATGCTTAAAACTAGTTAGACGAACAATGTTTTTATTTCAAACTTAATCTTAATCTATGTTTTCCAACCTTACTTACTATTAAGAAAAAATTTTAAAACTTAATGACTACGGTTTTTATAAAAACTTACAATCTAACTTACATTCTACCTAAAATAAAACTTACAAACTAACTTAAGCTAACCTACGTATACATGCATATACACATGTATATAACCCCATACGCAGCATAACATGTATAGTCATGTACACACATATACATTCTTGTTTCATTTCTTAATTTTTTTCTATTTACAGTTTATTCTAGATTAAAAAAGAGACTACCCTATGCTAAGTGCGTCGGCCATATAATGCAGCTAACAGATGTAAATATTATATCCAATGCCCTCGCTTCCAAGCCACCGGAACTTTTGGTGCTGCCTAGCAACTTCCCGAATGTCCCGCCTGGATACCGCTGAACCGGAGGAGACCCTCTTCAGCTCGTTGTGCAACAGAGCGGTCGTGGTTGAGCCACCAATCCACAGCTGATCTGGCGATGTGGTAGATGAGGCTGTTGGATGTTGTAAAACAGTCTCAACAGTTGTAACAAACACAAAAGAGCCACGGACCCTGGCAAAATCAGTTTCTACATGTTTGTAAAATATAGATATTCATCTGGCCAGATCCCCAGGTATCTGACTAAAGTCCTTTGTGCCAGTGGTTCCGAGCCAGTATACGCCGAGGCCTTATACAACGGCGTCCTGAACAGAATGGTTTCCGACTGCTGCAAGTTGACACTCAACTTCCAGTCATCGCAACTTCTCATGTGTTTAGGAACGAATACGAGAAAGGCGGAAGAGAAATTAAGACACAGGTAACTTCAACTTAACAAGAAATTAATTTATTGTATACTAACGAATAACAAATAATAATGTTGATCAGGGTGAGGTGTCCAGCGCGTTCAAATTTGGAGTGTTTGAGATCGATCATCCATCGTCTATCGTTAACTACCAGCAAGCATTAAACGAAAGTTGAACACACATACCAGTGCACACATCCGCGAAAGCTTAACACACATACCGATGACCGCACATGCACACATGAGGAAAGCTTTACCACAGCTGTTGAGGGTTTGCTCGTGAGCCCTTCTCGCGACAGTACTCCCGTGGGTGCATGGTGCGATTTTCACTGCAGCAAATTGATTTTGCTGGTGGATGGTGTGTTCTGCTTGATGATGGGTGGTGCGATCTGCCGATGATGCTTGTGTACTGCTGGTGCGATTGGCAGATGGTGCTGGTGTACTACCATTCTTGGTGATAATGGTAGCAACACGTACATTCTTGTCTGGACCTGGAGAAACATCCTTGACTCGTCCAAGAGGCCACTGTGCAGGTGGAAGATTTGACTCCTTTATCACCATTAAGTCCCCTACTTTGATATCTGCTTGACTGTGTTGCCATTTAGGACGCTCTTGAAGTGAGGTGGCATCTAAAGCATAGGTTCAGGAACAGCAGTTAATGTTTCACCTATGATGAAATGTGCGGAAGTGAGTGGGTTTATATCATCGTCTGAAATTTAACACAAAGGACGAGAGTTTAAAATTGCTTCAATTTGAGTCAACAGTGTGTATAACTCCTCGAAAGTGAGAACAGTATCTTCAATCACACGACGAAGATGCAGCTTCACGAATCGCACTCCTGCCTTCCATAAACCGCCGAAATGCGGTGCCGATGGAAGTATGAAGTACCAAGCAATACCATCTTCTGCGAGAGCTGCGGCCATAGCATCGTTCTGGGTTTGCGAAAGAAATGCCTTGTGTATCTTATCCAGATAACGGCGAGCGCCAACGAAATTACTCCCGCTGTCAGTGTAGATGTTTAAACACTTCCCCCGGCGTGAAATAAATCTTCGCAGAGCAGTCAAGAAAGCGTCAGTGGTAAGATCACTTACAACTTCGTGATCGATTGCTTTCGTTAACATACAATCAAATAATGCGATGTTTGCCTTAGAAAACTTCGGATTACGTCCACGTTGCAGCTTTATTTTAAGTGGACCGGCATAATCGCATTCTGAATTGGAGAATGGACTACTTTGATGAACCCGTTGTGGTGGTAAGTGACCCATTAACTGGGTGGTGGTTAATTTCCTCTGCATAAAACACGGTTTGCAGCAATGGACTATCTTTCGGATCAAATTCTGACTTCTCAATATCCAGTATTGCTGTCGAACAATCACGAACGTCGCAGATACACCTGTATGCAAATGTTAATATGAAGATATTAGGAAGAATAATAGGGTTTTTAATATTATAGGAAACCGATGCTTGTTTTATTCTTCCCTCAACACGGAGAACTCCATCCTGCTCAATAAATGGGGATATTTTTGTTGCTGGTGAGATGCGAATTTCATTCATGAATGCTTAATGCTGAAAATATTTGATGATTGTGAGTTTTGCCTTTTGAAGTTCCTTGATGTTAACCGCGAGAATCGATCTATTTGCTTTCGAAGACTTACTTTTCATTGCGACCCATTGAGAATATGCGATTATCCTTTGCAATCGAAATGACGAAACCTTGTGAATCAGAATTTGTAGGGTATCGTTGTCTGTCGATGCTGCGAGAGTAACCGTTGGTAAGTGCCTTTCTTCTATGGTTGCTGCTTCACACATCGTTTCCTGTGGACATAATGATGAAACAGGCAAGTGTTGTTCCGATTTTGATAGCTATTGCGGACCGTTCCAACAAAGATTATGGTTGGAAAGCATTGACGGAAGAATACCACGCAATGCACAGTCTGCTGGATTTGATTCCGACGCTATGTGATACCAAGACTGTCATGGAATTGATTCGAGAATAGCAGCAGTCCGGTTAGTAATAAATGTATTCCATTGGCGTAGTGGCGATGAGAAATCTTAGAATTTGTTATTGACATCGATGACTTTACTAGGACAATCAATGGAGTCAACAAAAGAGCCGCACATTCAAGGCGAGGGATCGTGATTGGTCTTAGATGGGCAACCTTAGTTTTTGCTGCGATGATAGTTTTTTTTATTTCACCGGTATCAGTTTTATATCGAGCGTATATAACAGTTGCGTATGCTACTGATGACGCATCCGAAAACTCGTCATGCCCTCAGATCTCAATGGTGATATGTTTCTGGATACCCGAATCTGGTTGAAGACTTGAAGTACTTTGCTGTAAATAAGCCATTTGTTAGCGAGGGCATCAGGCAATGGATATTCCCATCCTAAGTTATATTCCGATGACCAAAGCTTTTGGAAAAAATTTTTGAATAAGATGACCGACGGAACCTAGAATCCTAATGGGTCAAAAATCCGTGATATTTCGGAAAGCAAGGTGCGTCTTGTAGGTTTTAGGTTTTCGTGTATTTCCCGTTTGGAATGAAAATTCATCCCTGATAGGACTCCAATACATTCCAAGAACCTTTATCCAAATCTTCGATTGCTGCGGGTCCGTCCACGGGAACTCACACTGATCTCACACACATATACGTCACTTAACAGAACACGTGATGCAGTGGGGTATTCTTTCTTATAATCATCCGCTAGTTGTTTCATAATGCGAACCGATAAAAATGGAGCCGAGGCAGTTCCATAAGTGACCGTACACAATTGAAAATGTTTTGGTTCCTCGGCCGCACTTTCGCGCCAGACGATTCTTGGAAATACAATATCCTGTTCATGCACCAATATTTGGCGAAACATCTTCACAATGTCAGCGGTGAAGACGTAGCGATATTGTCGAAAACGCAAACAGACACCGATTAAATCCTGCTGAATCGGAGGACCAATTAAAAATTGTGAGACGTGTCGGATTACCCGTTTTCATGCTTAGCTTCGACAAATGTGAAAGCATGGACTAAATTTATGGGTGGAAAACAATTCTAGATATGACTGTCAAAATGGAAGCCTTGAGCAAAAACTCGAACTCAATACCGCAATGCAAACGTTGTCAGGGATTCAACCACACTCAGAAGTATTGCCAGAAAGTTCCGCGATGTGTAAAATGCGCAGGCGAACATCTGTCGGCAGAATGTAACGAAAGGAAAACTACACCAGCTACTTGTACTAAATGTAAAGGAAAGCATCCGACTAACTATGGAGGCTGCGAAGAAGCAAAAGAACTTCAGAAAAGACGAGGTCAAATCAAATCGAAACTCCGTCAACAACTAAAATTAGCAACAAAGGACGTAGTTCTTAAAACTGTGACGAAACCAACAGTGACTCGACCGAAAACTGCTGAA
The DNA here is from genome assembly GCA_964034865.1 of Eristalis intricaria. Classification (NCBI taxonomy): domain Eukaryota; kingdom Metazoa; phylum Arthropoda; class Insecta; order Diptera; family Syrphidae; genus Eristalis; species Eristalis intricaria. The sequence continues at coordinate 48,659,764 of OZ035873.1, read as the reverse complement.
GTAAAAGTACAGACTCAACCTGCGTCACCAATAACTCAAAAATGTAAATCAGCTAATGCGAAATCATCGAACGTCGGAGCAAAAACCTTCGCCCAAACGGTAGCATCTACAAATGGAAAAGCTGCAACTCCCATCTCAAATATATTTAATATCATTTTAGAGAAACTTGACGAACAAACGAAAACGAACAAACTTATTTTCGAAAGGCTACTCGACCTCGAAAATAGGATTAACAGAAAGCGTATTTTAACATTAAAGTTTTAAATTGGAATGCGAATGGTCTGCTACAAAAAGTGTACGAACTAGAATTATATATTAGAGTAAAAGATATCGATATTTGTCTGATCTCTAAGACACACTTGACGAAGCAATCCTGTAAACTTACACAATCCTGTGTAAACCACGCCTGCCATTCGTCCGAATGGGCAAGAGGCGGTTCATCCCTGTTTATACGCGATAATATAGATCACTTAGTAAGAATAAGTATAGAATCTGATTCCATACAGCTAAATACGGTTCGTGTAAAAAAGAAACATTACTCATTTAACGTCGCGTCCATTTACTGCCCTCCGCGTAGTATAATTGATCAAAGCGAGCTCGAACGAACTTTCCCCACTCTAGGCCCAAATTTCGTAATAGGTGGAGATTTTAATGCGAAACACACTTTTTGGGGGTCAAGATTAATCTCACAAATAGGCAGAATTTTATACGGACGTCGGATGTTACAAAAATACCTGACGTTGTTGATTTCTTTGTCATAAAAGGTGTTTCTCGAAACTACTTACGAATTGAAGAAAGCTTTGATCTTAGTTCAGATCATTCTCCCATTGTGCTATGTTTAAATCATACCCTTGTAAAAACGGAAGTTCCACCTAGGTTAACTAATAAACGTACGAATTGGCAAGCATTTAGAAATCACTTACAAGATAATATCGAACTCGGAGTACCGCTGATAACCCCATACGATTTAGAAGTAAAACTGTATAAATTTGTAGAAGTAATACAGTGCGCTGGGTGGAGCAAAACACCTCTCGATAGAAAAACGACGATCAAACATGTACTGCGATATAAACCGGAAATACGAGAATTAGTAAGAGAGAAACGTAAAGGTCCTTCCCGTGCGCCGCAGCATAAAATAAGCATCAACAAACTGTCTAACCTTCTGAAAGCGAAAATTAAGTCATTTAAAAATAATAATCTTAATGCCTATTTAACATGCTGGTCAGCGAAAAAAGATACCAACTACTCACTCTGGAAAGCAGCCAACGGTTTGAGAAAACCCCAACCACATGCGGCTCCAATTCGGAAGAACCAACCCGAGTGCGCCAAAGACGATAAAGAGAAAGCAGATCTCTTCGCAGATCATTTGGAAGTAACGTTCAATTCACGCGATGGACAAACACCTCCTGCATACTCCTACGGTTCAGACTCAAATAATGACAATTTTTCTATAAGAAATTCTACTTTGACAGAACTTAAGGAAGAATTGAAAAAACTCAAACCCAAGAAAGCTCCTGGTTATGATTTAATCACAGGAGAAGTTCTGAAAGAATTACCTCAGAAAGCGCTTCTTATGTTTCTTTACATTATTAACACTGCCTTTAGATTAGAACATGTCCCTAGTCAGTGGAAAGTAGCGGAAATAATAATGGTGTCGAAACCGGGTAAACGCCCAACAGACAAAAAATCTTATAGACCGGATTCACTTCTTCCGACAATGTCTAAAGTGTTCGAACGAATATTACTTAGACGTTTACGCCCGGATCGCCGTGGCGTAGTGGGTAAGTGCGTCGACTCCTACGCAGAGGGTGCCAGGTTCGATACCCGAATTTACCGCCTATCATAATTCGGCTGTAGAAGAAAGACGACTTATTCCTAACCACCAGCTCGGTTTTAGAAGCAAGCATTCAATTATTGATCAAGTACTTCGCATAACTGATGTTATAGAAAAATCGTTTGAACAAATGCAAGTCTGCTCACTAGTATTTCTCGACGTTTCTCAAGCCTTTGACAATGTTTGGCACGAAGGCTTGAAACACAAGCTCCAACAATTCCTCCCGAGAAAACTTTGCACAAATTTATCGAACTATCCATCGGATAGAATATTTCGTGTGAAATATGGGAAATAATATTCCGTGTTTAAATCTATACAAGCTGGAGTACCACAAGGATGTGTTCCTGGTTCCCTTCTTTACTTATTGCATAGCAGCGATATACCGCAGGACGTAGGCACATTTGCTGACGACACCGCCATTTCGGTAACTGCCAGAACGGGAGAGGAATCAACTAGAAAATTGCAATGTGCTTTAGGCCGGATACACGAATGGATGAACACTTAGCGAATTGAGCTTAACGAAGCTAAATCCGTTCATATAAATTGTACGTATAAGAACGTGAATAACTTGCCCGTTTTTATAAATAATGTTCAAATACCTTTCGGCAATGAAGCGAAATACCTTAGAATGACCCTCGATGTAAAGCTTAAATGGAAGGAGCACGTCAGAAAGAAAGTGACGTGAGGCGCTCCAATTAAGATACAAAGACATGTACTGGCTCATTGGAAAATATTCCAAGCTAAGTACTGACAACAAATTGCTTATATACAAGCAAGTGCTAAGACCCGTCTGGACGTATGGTATACAACTGTGGGGTTGTACCAAAGAAGGTGATAGAAACATACTACAAACTTTTCAAAATAAAGTGCTAAGGGTCATCGTCAACGCACCCTGGTATATACAAAACAACGATATCCACAGAGATCTTGGAATTTCATCAGTCCAAGATGAAGTTACGAATTTTTCTCGTAAGCATAAGCGTCGCCTGGAAGAGCACATAAACTCTGATGTCCTTCCAATTCTCGACGAAAGAAACTCTTTTCGCCGTCTTGAAAGGACTAAACCCCTTGACCTAGCACGGTGAATTCAACCCGCGCTTAGCTGTGGTGTAAGCAAGAACTCTCAATGGAGAATCTCTTGCCAAATGCGTCTAAACCATGAAAAAAAAAACTGTTGGGTAGGTCTAAAATTTAGTTGTAGTGGAAATATATTTTATTTGAAGGGAGGCATTTTTACTGGGTGAAAATCCTTTTCGCTATGTGGGAACGGTCCCCATAGTGTCTTTTTTTCACATACCCTCGCAAAAAAAAAATATTGCAGAGCCGTCGAAAACCACTCGCAACTTCGTTGTCGAACTGTCTGGCTTAAGCTCTGCATGGTGTGGTAAGTAAAAGTGTTTTCCTTTAGCCGTGTTGATCTTCTCCACAGGAATAAGCTTCATATGGCCAAGCCCAGGATATTCCTGCATAAACTTGGAATATTTCTCACGAAGTTCTTCATTAGACCGAAATCGACTTTCCATTGACTTCACAATACTGCCGCAATACTGCTTAGTTCAATGAGTTCTCAAATTTGGTGAAAGACTCCTAAATTGTAACTGAACGATGTATTTTCCGTCCTGCGAGGGTGAGAAAAACGTTTGCAAAAGTCGATCAACATCAATAGTTGATTGGAATGACGAAATCGAGGACGAATAGTTAGGATCGAAAACTTCACCGGATATTACCCAACCAAACGAAGTACTTTGAGCTATCGGTGAGCCTAAATGACCTTGTATATTCTCTCCTTACAGAATTCCCCACATCTTATCTTCATCATATATTTGCAAACGTTTCTGCGATGACCGAACATTGTGATCCTGAATCAAGTAAAACTCTACACTTTACAAAATTTCCTTGGTTGTCTTGAGCCTTGGCGAGAGAAGTTGGAAGAATAGTTTGTCGACGATGTCCAAGCTCAAGCGAGTGATTGCTGATTATGGGTTTTGAACAAGACTTATGTCCAGTGGATGAAGTTGGTGAATCCGTAAGAATATCGCGCGATATGGTCGGTAACGATGCGACCTCCGAAACAGAGGTATGAACCAACGAGTGGTGACGGGATTTACACACACGACACCGATGTATGGACCGACAGTTTTTACTTGAATGTCCACTACAAAGACAGTTGAAACAGACGGATTTATGTTTTATTAAGCTACGACCCGATTCAACATCTAGCGACACAAATTGTGAGAATTGTGGTAAAATATGATCACCTTCACACTTTAGACATTTCAGTTTTTGTGATGATAATGGGCGGTTAAGCGACCGGCATGATTCAGGAGCATCACATCTTGCTTATAAGAATAGCAACAGTTCTGGCACAGTACAATCACCACCATACCCGACATCTACTGCCCATGCTTGTTTCATATCATAGTCTACATTATTTAACAACAAATAAATAATCCACGGGTCGCGACCGGTTCGATGGATTGCGTTCAGTCCACGAATGACTTCATCCGCACAGTCGGACAGTTTTCGTAATGTGTGCGCGTTGCACGATTGGATTGATGGTAAGGATAAAAATGTCTGAATGTACGACTGTGTAATAAAATGCACCCGATCGTAGCTTATTTCTATGCGTTCCCATGCTTCAATGTAGTTTGACTCGGAGATGGGAATATGCTTAAATAAGTTCACAGCATTTTTGGGTAGTGAGAGATTGGGTTGGCAATCCACTGTGGTCATTTTTGGCAAGTTACTCGTTGAATTGCCGGTCGAAGAATTTACTTGATTGATAACTGACTTGGTGCTAATAACTGATTGCTGGTATGGTGTCCTTGGCAGCGGACCGCAGTTTATTCATTACCTGCATTATTCTGGAATGTGCTTCAAATATGCTTCAAATACTTATCCTCGTAATTTCCGAATTCGAGTTCTAACTCCAAAAATCCATCATCATCAGCAGCCTCTAAGAGTTTATTGTGTAGTAATGAGAAATCTGCCCACGACTCATCCAACTTCGTCAAACGAATTTCCACAGGTGTTTCTTCGGTGATTCTTTCTACGAATGCTGCGGCGCGCGTTAACCGACCTTTGTTTTGACCTCTGCACCGATTGTAAATGAATGAATGAGAGTTAGATTGCAAAATGAATGACACACTCATGATTGACGAATAACACTTCGAAACTTAAATGCACTTAAGAAACAGGACACCGGTTCAATATAATTATCTTATTAGTTTTATTGCGTAAATAACACACAGGTTCAATTTTTATCCGGCTCGAAGGATCAGAAATAAGTTTAGGAATGACGCCGACGAGAAATGCGGGTGAGAAATTAAGACACAGGTAACTTCAACTTAACAAGAAATTAATTTATTGTAAACTAACGAACAACAAATAATAATGGTGATCAGGGTGATCAGGTCCAGCGCGTTCAAATTTGGAGTGTATAAGATCGATCATTCATCGTCTATCGTTAACTACCAGCAAGCATTTAACGAAAGTTGAACACACATACCAGTGCCGCATCCGCGAAAGCTTAACACAAATGCCGATGACCGCACATACACTCACGAGGAAAGCTTTACCGCAGCTGTTGAGGGTTTGCTCGTGAGCCCTTCTCGCGACAGAACTCCCGTGGGTGCATGGTGCGATTTTCACTGCAGCAAATTGCTTTTGCTGGTCGATGGTGTGTTCTGCTTGATGATGGGTGGTCTGCCGATGGTACTTGTGTACTGCTGGTGCGATTTGCAGATGGTTCTGGTGTACGGATGGTGCGATGTGTTGACGGTACTAATGTGCGGATGGTGCGCGTGATGACTCACAAAAAATGAAATACTAAAATATAATTTTTACATATATCATATATCAAACATCATGAATGAATCGAAATCACCCTGCGTGAGAGTGATAGTGATTTCCTCGATCTTTTTGCTTGATCTTTACACGATCATACGCAATGAAGGGAGAGTGCACCGGTAAGCATGTTACGCTGTAGCTACAGCAGTGGTTATTTTATGCCTAGCCGATTGAGCTTGTAAAAAAGACCTTCTAACCATACGGTATCATAGGCCTTCTTCAGGTCAATCTTGCAGGCACCCGTACATTGTTTCTGGCTCTTGTTCCATTGGGTATCCGACACCAGTTTCGACGCGGCATGAATAGTGTCATGCCCCGCTTTGAAACCTAATTGGTTATCCGGAATTATATATTTGTCCTTAGTCCAGTTGATCAGAGTTCTATTGATCACCTTCTCGAATACCTTGCTGATGTTCGGAGCGAGACTAATTGACCAGAGTTTGCAAGGATTCGAAGAATCTTTTCCTCTCATGGTTTGGGTTGCACAATAGCAGTTTTCCAATGCTCCGGGTAATGTGTGTTATTCAGAGGATTGTTAAGCAGGATTGTGTACACATTAACGACTTCCAGGGGGAGGTGTCTTAGCATAATGTTCGAGATCCCGTCGACTCCAACTGACTTTTTCCTCTTTAATGATTCGAAGACCGCTTGTTATCTGTCAATCTCGGCGCACCTTCCACTTTCCTTGAGTTATTGCTTATGGTCAAGATTATAGGTGAATGAGGTCGGAAGAGAGTTCAAAGCTTCTTCTACTTTCACGAAGTTTGTAGGTACCCCTTTTGTTTTTTTTGGTATTGATTGAAAGCCATACTAGCCTTGAAGTCCTGCAAGTATCTAATTTGATCCACCTCCGATTGGCAGCGTTGATGGCATCTGTTTTTTTTTGTAATTCTTTTTTATTATTCAATTCATAACTAAACTAAACTTACATCCAAGACAAAAATGCTTAAAACTAGTTAGACGAACAATGTTTTTATTTCAAACTTAATCTTAATCTATGTTTTCCAACCTTACTTACTATTAAGAAAAATTTTTAAAACTTAATGACTACGGTTTTTATAAAAACTTACAATCTAACTTACATTCTACCTAAAATAAAACTTACAAACTAACTTAAGCTAACCTACGTATACATGCATATACACATGTATATAACCCCATACGCAGCATAACATGTATAGTCATGTACACACATATACATTCTTGTTTCATTTCTTAATTTTTTTCTATTTACAGTTTATTCTAGATTAAAAAAGAGACTACCCTATGCTAAGTGCGTCGGCCATATAATGCAGCTAACAGATGTAAATATTATATCCAATGCCCTCGCTTCCAAGCCACCGGAACTTTTGGTGCTGCCTAGCAACTTCCCGAATGTCCCGCCTGGATACCGCTGAACCGGAGGAGACCCTCTTCAGCTCGTTGTGCAACAGAGCGGTCGTGGTTGAGCCACCAATCCACAGCTGATCTGGCGATGTGGTAGATGAGGCTGTTGGATGTTGTAAAACAGTCTCAACAGTTGTAACAAACACAAAAGAGCCACGGACCCTGGCAAAATCAGTTTCTACATGTTTGTAAAATATAGATATTCATCTGGCCAGATCCCCAGGTATCTGACTAAAGTCCTTTGCGCCAGTGGTTCCGAGCCAGTATACGCCGAGGCCTTATACAACGGCGTCCTGAACAGAATGGTTTCCGACTGCTGCAAGTTGACACTCAACTTCCAGTCATCGCAACTTCTCATGTGTTTAGGAACGAATACGAGAAAGGCGGAAGAGAAATTAAGACACAGGTAACTTCAACTTAACAAGAAATTAATTTATTGTATACTAACGAATAACAAATAATAATGTTGATCAGGGTGAGGTGTCCAGCGCGTTCAAATTTGGAGTGTTTGAGATCGATCATCCATCGTCTATCGTTAACTACCAGCAAGCATTAAACGAAAGTTGAACACACATACCAGTGCACACATCCGCGAAAGCTTAACACACATACCGATGACCGCACATGCACACATGAGGAAAGCTTTACCACAGCTGTTGAGGGTTTGCTCGTGAGCCCTTCTCGCGACAGAACTCCCGTGGGTGCATGGTGCGATTTTCACTGCAGCAAATTGCTTTTGCTGGTCGATGGTGTGTTCTGCTTGATGATGGGTGGTCTGCCGATGGTACTTGTGTACTGCTGGTGCGATTTGCAGATGGTTCTGGTGTACGGATGGTGCGATGTGTTGACGGTACTAATGTGCGCATGGTGCGCGTGATGACTCACAAAAAATGAAATACTAAAATATAATTTTTACATATATCATATATCAAACATCATGAATGAATCGAAATCACCCTGCGTGAGAGTGATAGTGATTTCCTCGATCTTTTTGCTTGATCTTTACACGATCATACGCAATGAAGGGAGAGTGCACCGGTAAGCATGTTACGCTGTAGCTACAGCAGTGGTTATTTTATGCCTAGCCGATTGAGCTTGTAAAAAAGACCTTCTAACCATACGGTATCATAGGCCTTCTTCAGGTCAATCTTGCAGGCACCCGTACATTGTTTCTGGCTCTTGTTCCATTGGGTATCCGACACCAGTTTCGACGCGGCATGAATAGTGTCATGCCCCGCTTTGAAACCTAATTGCTTATCCGGAATTATATATTTGTCCTTAGTCCAGTTGATCAGAGTTCTATTGATCACCTTCTCGAATACCTTGCTGATGTTCGGAGGGAGACTAATTGACCAGAGTTTGCAAGGATTCGAAGAATCTTTTCCTCTCATGGTTTGGGTTGCACAATAGCAGTTTTCCAATGCTCCGGGTAATGTGTGTTATTCAGAGGATTGTTAAGCAGGATTGTGTACACATTAACGACTTCCAGGGGGAGGTGTCTTAGCATAATGTTCGAGATCCCGTCGACTCCAACTGACTTTTTCCTCTTTAATGATTCGAAGACCGCTTGTTATCTGTCAATCTCGGCGCACCTTCCACTTTCCTTGAGTTATTGCTTATGGTCAAGATTATAGGTGAATGAGGTCGGAAGAGAGTTCAAAGCTTCTTCTACTTTCACGAAGTTTGTAGGTACCCCTTTTGTTTTTTTTGGTATTGATTGAAAGCCATACTAGCCTTGAAGTCCTGCAAGTATCTAATTTGATCCACCTCCGATTGGCAGCGTTGATGGCATCTGTTTTTTTTTGTAATTCTTTTTTATTATTCAATTCATAACTAAACTAAACTTACATCCAAGACAAAAATGCTTAAAACTAGTTAGACGAACAATGTTTTTATTTCAAACTTAATCTTAATCTATGTTTTCCAACCTTACTTACTATTAAGAAAAAATTTTAAAACTTAATGACTACGGTTTTTATAAAAACTTACAATCTAACTTACATTCTACCTAAAATAAAACTTACAAACTAACTTAAGCTAACCTACGTATACATGCATATACACATGTATATAACCCCATACGCAGCATAACATGTATAGTCATGTACACACATATACATTCTTGTTTCATTTCTTAATTTTTTTCTATTTACAGTTTATTCTAGATTAAAAAAGAGACTACCCTATGCTAAGTGCGTCGGCCATATAATGCAGCTAACAGATGTAAATATTATATCCAATGCCCTCGCTTCCAAGCCACCGGAACTTTTGGTGCTGCCTAGCAACTTCCCGAATGTCCCGCCTGGATACCGCTGAACCGGAGGAGACCCTCTTCAGCTCGTTGTGCAACAGAGCGGTCGTGGTTGAGCCACCAATCCACAGCTGATCTGGCGATGTGGTAGATGAGGCTGTTGGATGTTGTAAAACAGTCTCAACAGTTGTAACAAACACAAAAGAGCCACGGACCCTGGCAAAATCAGTTTCTACATGTTTGTAAAATATAGATATTCATCTGGCCAGATCCCCAGGTATCTGACTAAAGTCCTTTGCGCCAGTGGTTCCGAGCCAGTATACGCCGAGGCCTTATACAACGGCGTCCTGAACAGAATGGTTTCCGACTGCTGCAAGTTGACACTCAACTTCCAGTCATCGCAACTTCTCATGTGTTTAAGAACGAATACGAGAAAGGCGGAAGAGAAATTAAGACACAGGTAACTTCAACTTAACAAGAAATTAATTTATTGTATACTAACGAATAACAAATAATAATGTTGATCAGGGTGAGGTGTCCAGCGCGTTCAAATTTGGAGTGTTTGAGATCGATCATCCATCGTCTATCGTTAACTACCAGCAAGCATTAAACGAAAGTTGAACACACATACCAGTGCACACATCCGCGAAAGCTTAACACACATACCGATGACCGCACATGCACACATGAGGAAAGCTTTACCACAGCTGTTGAGGGTTTGCTCGTGAGCCCTTCTCGCGACAGTACTCCCGTGGGTGCATGGTGCGATTTTCACTGCAGCAAATTGATTTTGCTGGTGGATGGTGTGTTCTGCTTGATGATGGGTGGTGCGATCTGCCGATGATGCTTGTGTACTGCTGGTGCGATTGGCAGATGGTGCTGGTGTACTACCATTCTTGGTGATAATGGTAGCAACACGTACATTCTTGTCTGGACCTGGAGAAACATCCTTGACTCGTCCAAGAGGCCACTGTGCAGGTGGAAGATTTGACTCCTTTATCACCATTAAGTCCCCTACTTTGATATCTGCTTGACTGTGTTGCCATTTAGGACGCTCTTGAAGTGAGGTGGCATCTAAAGCATAGGTTCAGGAACAGCAGTTAATGTTTCACCTATGATGAAATGTGCGGAAGTGAGTGGGTTTATATCATCGTCTGAAATTTAACACAAAGGACGAGAGTTTAAAATTGCTTCAATTTGAGTCAACAGTGTGTATAACTCCTCGAAAGTGAGAACAGTATCTTCAATCACACGACGAAGATGCAGCTTCACGAATCGCACTCCTGCCTTCCATAAACCGCCGAAATGCGGTGCCGATGGAAGTATGAAGTACCAAGCAATACCATCTTCTGCGAGAGCTGCGGCCATAGCATTGTTCTGGGTTTGCGAAAGAAATGCCTTGTGTATCTTATCCAGATAACGGCGAGCGCCAACGAAATTACTCCCGCTGTCAGTGTAGATGTTTAAGCACTTCCCCCGGCGTGAAATAAATCTTCGCAGAGCAGTCAAGAAAGCGTCAGTGGTAAGATCACTTACAACTTCGTGATCGATTGCTTTCGTTAACATACAATCAAATAATGCGATGTTTGCCTTAGAAAACTTCGGATTACGTCCACGTTGCAGCTTTATTTTAAGTGGACCGGCATAATCGCATTCTGAATTGGAGAATGGACTACTTTGATGAACCCGTTGTGGTGGTAAGTGACCCATTAACTGGGTGGTGGTTAATTTCCTCTGCATAAAACACGGTTTGCAGCAATGGACTATCTTTCGGATCAAATTCTGACTTCTCAATATCCAGTATTGCTGTCGAACAATCACGAACGTCGCAGATACACCTGTATGCAAATGTTAATATGAAGATATTAGGAAGAATAATAGGGTTTTTAATATTATAGGAAACCGATGCTTGTTTTATTCTTCCCTCAACACGGAGAACTCCATCCTGCTCAATAAATGGGGATATTTTTGTTGCTGGTGAGATGCGAATTTCATTCATGAATGCTTAATGCTGAAAATATTTGATGATTGTGAGTTTTGCCTTTTGAAGTTCCTTGATGTTAACCGCGAGAATCGATCTATTTGCTTTCGAAGACTTACTTTTCATTGCGACCCATTGAGAATATGCGATTATCCTTTGCAATCGAAATGACGAAACCTTGTGAATCAGAATTTGTAGGGTATCGTTGTCTGTCGATGCTGCGAGAGTAACCGTTGGTAAGTGCCTTTCTTCTATGGTTGCTGCTTCACACATCGTTTCCTGTGGACATAATGATGAAACAGGCAAGTGTTGTTCCGATTTTGATAGCTATTGCGGACCGTTCCAACAAAGATTATGGTTGGAAAGCATTGACGGAAGAATACCACGCAATGCACAGTCTGCTGGATTTGATTCCGACGCTATGTGATACCAAGACTGTCATGGAATTGATTCGAGAATAGCAGCAGTCCGGTTAGTAATAAATGTATTCCATTGGCGTAGTGGCGATGAGAAATCTTAGAATTTGTTATTGACATCGATGACTTTACTAGGACAATCAATGGAGTCAACAAAAGAGCCGCACATTCAAGGCGAGGGATCGTGATTGGTCTTAGATGGGCAACCTTAGTTTTTGCTGCGATGATAGTTTTTTTTATTTCACCGGTATCAGTTTTATATCGAGCGTATATAACAGTTGCGTATGCTACTGATGACGCATCCGAAAACTCGTCATGCCCTCAGATCTCAATGGTGATATGTTTCTGGATACCCGAATCTGGTTGAAGACTTGAAGTACTTTGCTGTAAATAAGCCATTTGTTAGCGAGGGCATCAGGCAATGGATATTCCCATCCTAAGTTATATTCCGATGACCAAAGCTTTTGGAAAAAATTTTTGAATAAGATGACCGACGGAACCTAGAATCCTAATGGGTCAAAAATCCGTGATATTTCGGAAAGCAAGGTGCGTCTTGTAGGTTTTAGGTTTTCGTGTATTTCCCGTTTGGAATGAAAATTCATCCCTGATAGGACTCCAATACATTCCAAGAACCTTTATCCAAATCTTCGATTGCTGCGGGTCCGTCCACGGGAACTCACACTGATCTCACACACATATACGTCACTTAACAGAACACGTGATGCAGTGGGGTATTCTTTCTTATAATCATCCGCTAGTTGTTTCATAATGCGAACCGATAAAAATGGAGCCGAGGCAGTTCCATAAGTGACCGTACACAATTGAAAATGTTTTGGTTCCTCGGCCGCACTTTCACGCCAGACGATTCTTGGAAATACAATATCCTGTTCATGCACCAATATTTGGCGAAACATCTTCACAATGTCAGCGGTGAAGACGTAGCGATATTGTCGAAAACGCAAACAGACACCGATTAAATCCTGCTGAATCGGAGGACCAATTAAAAATTGTGAGACGTGTGGGATTACCCGTTTTCATGCTTAGCTTCGACAAATGTGAAAGCATGGACTAAATTTATGGGTGGAAAACAATTCTAGATATGACTGTCAAAATGGAAGCCTTGAGCAAAAACTCGAACTCAATACCGCAATGCAAACGTTGTCAGGGATTCAACCACACTCAGATGTATTGCCAGAAAGTTCCGCGATGTGTAAAATGCGCAGGCGAACATCTGTCGGCAGAATGTAACGAAAGGAAAACTACACCAGCTACTTGTACTAAATGTAAAGGAAAGCATCCGACTAACTATGGAGGCTGCGAAGAAGCAAAAGAACTTCAGAAAAGACGAGGTCAAATCAAATCGAAACTCCGTCAACAACTAAAATTAGCAACAAAGGACGTAGTTCTTAAAACTGTGACGAAACCAACAGTGACTCGACCGAAAACTGCTGAAGTAAAAGTACAGACTCAACCTGCGTCACCAATAACTCAAAAATGTAAATCAGCTAATGCGAAATCATCGAACGTCGGAGCAAAAACCTTCGCCCAAACGGTAGCATCTACAAATGGAAAAGCTGCAACTCCCATCTCAAATATATTTAATATCATTTTAGAGAAACTTGACGAACAAACGAAAACGAACAAACTTATTTTCGAAAGGCTACTCGACCTCGAAAATAGGATTAACAGCAAGCGTATTTTAACATTAAAGTTTTAAATTGGAATGCGAATGGTCTGCTACAAAAAATGTACGAACTAGAATTATATATTAGAGTAAAAGATATCGATATTTGTCTGATCTCTAAGACACACTTGACGAAGCAATCCTGTAAACTTACACAATCCTGTGTAAACCACGCCTGCCATTCGTCCGAATGGGCAAGAGGCGGTTCATCCCTGTTTATACGCGATAATATAGATCACTTAGTAAGAATAAGTATAGAATCTGATTCCATACAGCTAAATACGGTTCGTGTAAAAAAGAAACATTACTCATTTAACGTCGCGTCCATTTACTGCCCTCCGCGTAGTATAATTGATCAAAGCGAGCTCGAACGAACTTTCCCCACTCTAGGCCCAAATTTCGTAATAGGTGGAGATTTTAATGCGAAACACACTTTTTGGGGGTCAAGATTAATCTCACAAATAGGCAGAATTTTATACGGACGTCGGATGTTACAAAAATACCTGACGTTGTTGATTTCTTTGTCATAAAAGGTGTTTCTCGAAACTACTTACGAATTGAAGAAAGCTTTGATCTTAGTTCAGATCATTCTCCCATTGTGCTATGTTTAAATCATACCCTTGTAAAAACGGAAGTTCCACCTAGGTTAACTAATAAACGTACGAATTGGCAAGCATTTAGAAATCACTTACAAGATAATATCGAACTCGGAGTACCGCTGATAACCCCATACGATTTAGAAGTAAAACTGTATAAATTTGTAGAAGTAATACAGTGCGCTGGGTGGAGCAAAACACCTCTCGATAGAAAAACGACGATCAAACATGTACTGCGATATAAACCGGAAATACGAGAATTAGTAAGAGAGAAACGTAAAGCTCCTTCCCGTGCGCCGCAGCATAAAATAAGCATCAACAAACTGTCTAACCTTCTGAAAGCGAAAATTAAGTCATTTAAAAATATTAATCTTAATGCCTATTTAACATGCTGGTCAGCGAAAAAAGATACCAACTACTCACTCTGGAAAGCAGCCAACGGTTTGAGAAAACCCCAACCACATGCGGCTCCAATTCGGAAGAACCAACACGAGTGCGCCAAAGACGATAAAGAGAAAGCAGATCTCTTCGCAGATCATTTGGAAGTAACGTTCAATTCACGCGATGGACAAACACCTCCTGCATACTCCTACGGTTCAGACTCAAATAATGACAATTTTTCTATAAGAAATTCTACTTTGACAGAACTTAAGGAAGAATTGAAAAAACTCAAACCCAAGAAAGCTCCTGGTTATGATTTAATCACAGGAGAAGTTCTGAAAGAATTACCTCAGAAAGCGCTTCTTATGTTTCTTTACATTATTAACACTGCCTTTAGATTAGAACATGTCCCTAGTCAGTGGAAAGTAGCGGAAATAATAATGGTGTCGAAACCGGGTAAACGCCCAACAGACAAAAAATCTTATAGACCGGATTCACTTCTTCCGACAATGTCTAAAGTGTTCGAACGAATATTACTTAGACGTTTACGCCCGGATCGCCGTGGCGTAGTGGGTAAGTGCGTCGACTCCTACGCAGAGGGTGCCAGGTTCGATACCCGAATTTACCGCCTATCATAATTCGGCTGTAGAAGAAAGACGACTTATTCCTAACCACCAGCTCGGTTTTAGAAGCAAGCATTCAATTATTGATCAAGTACTTCGCATAACTGATGTTATAGAAAAATCGTTTGAACAAATGCAAGTCTGCTCACTAGTATTTCTCGACGTTTCTCAAGCCTTTGACAATGTTTGGCACGAAGGCTTGAAACACAAGCTCCAACAATTCCTCCCGAGAAAACTTTGCACAAATTTATCGAACTATCCATCGGATAGAATATTTCGCGTGAAATATGGGAAATAATATTCCGTGTTTAAATCTATATAAGCTGGAGTACCACAAGGATGTGTTCCTGGTTCCCTTCTTTACTTATTGCATAGCAGCGATATACCGCAGGACGTAGGCACATTTGCTGACGACACCGCCATTTCGGTAACTGCCAGAACGGGGGAGGAATCAACTAGAAAATTGCAATGTGCTTTAGGCCGGATACACGAATGGATGAACACTTAGCGAATTGAGCTTAACGAAGCTAAATCCGTTCATATAAATTGTACGTATAAGAACGTGAATAACTTGCCCGTTTTTATAAATAATGTTCAAATACCTTTCGGCAATGAAGCGAAATACCTTAGAATGACCCTCGATGTAAAGCTTAAATGGAAGGAGCACGTCAGAAAGAAAGTGACGTGAGGCGCTCCAATTAAGATACAAAGACATGTACTGGCTCATTGGAAAATATTCCAAGCTAAGTACTGACAACAAATTGCTTATATACAAGCAAGTGCTAAGACCCGTCTGGACGTATGGTATACAACTGTGGGGTTGTACCAAAGAAGGTGATAGAAACATACTACAAACTTTTCAAAATAAAGTGCTAAGGGTCATCGTCAACGCACCCTGGTATATACAAAACAACGATATCCACAGAGATCTTGGAATTTCATCAGTCCAAGATGAAGTTACGAATTTTTCTCGTAAGCATAAGCGTCGCCTGGAAGAGCACATAAACTCTGATGTCCTTCCAATTCTCGACGAAAGAAACTCTTTTCGCCGTCTTGAAAGGACTAAACCCCTTGACCTAGCACGGTGAATTCAACCCGCGCTTAGCTGTGGTGTAAGCAAGAACTCTCAATGGAGAATCTCTTGCCAAATGCGTCTAAACCATGAAAAAAAAAACTGTTGGGTAGGTCTAAAATTTAGTTGTAGTGGAAATATATTTTATTTGAAGGGAGGCATTTTTACTGGGTGAAAATCCTTTTCGCTATGTGGGAACGGTCCCCATAGTGTCTTTTTTTCACATACCCTCGCAAAAAAAAAATATTGCAGAGCCGTCGAAAACCACCTGAAGGATGTATTTTCCGTCCTGCGAGGGTGAGAAAAACGTTTGCAAAAGTCGATCAACATCAATAGTTGATTGGAATGACGAAATCGAGGACGAATAGTTAGGATCGAAAACTTCACCGGATATTACCCAACCAAACGAAGTTCTTTGAGCTATCGGTGAGCCTAAATGACCTTGTATATTCTCTCCTTACAGAATTCCCCACATCTTATCTTCATCATATATTTGCAAACGTTTCTGCGATGACCGAACATTGTGATCCTGAATCAAGTAAAACTCTACACTTTACAAAATTTCCTTGGTTGTCTTGAGCCTTGGCGAGAGAAGTTGGAAGAATAGTTTGTCGACGATGTCCAAGCTCAAGCGAGTGATTGCTGATTATGGGTTTTGAACAAGACTTATGTCCAGTGGATGAAGTTGGTGAATCCGTAAGAATATCGCGCGATATGGTCGGTAACGATGCGACCTCCGAAACAGAGGTATGAACCAACGAGTGGTGACGGGATTTACACACACGACACCGATGTATGGACCGACAGTTTTTACTTGAATGTCCACTACAAAGACAGTTGAAACAGACGGATTTATGTTTTATTAAGCTACGACCCGATTCAACATCTAGCGACACAAATTGTGAGAATTGTGGTAAAATATGATCACCTTCACACTTTAGACATTTCAGTTTTTGTGATGATAATGGGCGGTTAAGCGACCGGCATGATTCAGGAGCATCACATCTTGCTTATAAGAATAGCAACAGTTCTGGCACAGTACAATCACCACCAGACCCGACATCTACTGCCCATGCTTGTTTCATATCACAGTCTACATTATTTAACAACAAATAAATAATCCACGGGTCGCGACCGGTTCGATGGATTGCGTTCAGTCCACGAATGACTTCATCCGCACAGTCGGACAGTTTTCGTAATGTGTGCGCGTTGCACGATTGGATTGATGGTAAGGATAAAAATGTCTGAATGTACGACTGTGTAATAAAATGCACCCGATCGTATCTTATTTCTATGCGTTCCCATGCTTCAATGTAGTTTGACTCGGAGATGGGAATATGCTTAAATAAGTTCGCAGCATTTTTGGGTGGTGAGAGATTGGGTTGGCAATCCACTGTGGTCATTTTTGGCAAGTTACTCGTTGAATTGCCGGTCGAAGAATTTACTTGATTGATAACTGACTTGGTGCTAATAACTGATTGCTGGTATGGTGTCCTTGGCAGCGGACCGCAGTTTATTCATTACCTGCATTATTCTGGAATGTGCTTCAAATATGCTTCAAATACTTATCCTCGTAATTTCCGAATTCGAGTTCTAACTCCAAAAATCCATCATCATCAGCAGCCTCTAAGAGTTTATTGTGTAGTAATGAGAAATCTGCCCACGACTCATCCAACTTCGTCAAACGAATTTCCACAGGTGTTTCTTCGGTGATTCTTTCTACGAATGCTGCGGCGCGCGTTAACCGACCTTTGTTTTGACCTCTGCACCGATTGTAAATGAATGAATGAGAGTTAGATTGCAAAATGAATGACACACTCATGATTGACGAATAACACTTCGAAACTTAAATGCACTTAAGAAACAGGACACCGGTTCAATATAATTATCTTATTAGTTTTATTGCGTAAATAACACACAGGTTCAATTTTTATCCGGCTCGAAGTATCAGAAATAAGTTTAGGAATGACGCCGACGAGAAATGCGGGTGAGAAATTAAGACACAGGTAACTTCAACTTAACAAGAAATTAATTTATTGTAAACTAACGAACAACAAATAATAATGGTGATCAGGGTGATCAGGTCCAGCGCGTTCAAATTTGGAGTGTATAAGATCGATCATTCATCGTCTATCGTTAACTACCAGCAAGCATTAAACGAAAGTTGAACACACATACCAGTGCCGCATCCGCGAAAGCTTAACACAAATGCCGATGACCGCACATACACTCACGAGGAAAGCTTTACCGCAGCTGTTGAGGGTTTGCTCGTGAGCCCTTCTCGCGACAGAACTCCCGTGGGTGTCAGCATGGTGCGATTTTCACTGCAGCAAATTGCTTTTGCTGGTCGATGGTGTGTTCTGCTTGATGATGGGTGGTCTGCCGATGGTACTTGTGTACTGCTGGTGCGATTTGCAGATGGTTCTGGTGTACGGATGGTGCGATGTGTTGACGGTACTAATGTGCGGATGGTGCGCGTGATGACTCACAAAAAATGAAATACTAAAATATAATTTTTACATATATCATATATCAAACATCATGAATGAATCGAAATCACCCTGCGTGAGAGTGATAGTGATTTCCTCGATCTTTTTGCTTGATCTTTACACGATCATACGCAATGAAGGGAGAGTGCACCGGTAAGCATGTTACGCTGTAGCTACAGCAGTGGTTATTTTATGCCTAGCCGATTGAGCTTGTAAAAAAGACCTTCTAACCATACGGTATCATAGGCCTTCTTCAGGTCAATCTTGCAGGCACCCGTACATTGTTTCTGGCTCTTGTTCCATTGGGTATCCGACACCAGTTTCGACGCGGCATGAATAGTGTCATGCCCCGCTTTGAAACCTAATTGGTTATCCGGAATTATATATTTGTCCTTAGTCCAGTTGATCAGAGTTCTATTGATCACCTTCTCGAATACCTTGCTGATGTTCGGAGGGAGACTAATTGACCAGAGTTTGCAAGGATTCGAAGAATCTTTTCCTCTCATGGTTTGGGTTGCACAATAGCAGTTTTCCAATGCTCCGGGTAATGTGCGTTATTCAGAGGATTGTTAAGCAGGATTGTGTACACATTAACGACTTCCAGGGGGAGGTGTCTTAGCATAATGTTCGAGATCCCGTCGACTCCAACAGACTTTTTCCTCTTTAATGATTCGAAGACCGCTTGGAGTTCTGTCTCCGTTATGAACGTTATGAAAAATCATTGAATACTACAAAGTCAGTGTTTTCAGATCGCCGGTGTTGCATGCCTTCTCGAAGTTGAACGTTGTTAGCCATAACGCGCTTCTCCAAGCTGTGGTTTGGGTGAACACTCTCGTTTACTTTGTACACTTCCTGACAGACTGCGCAAAGTACCTCCACTTTTTCCTGCGGATCTTCGCCCACAAAGAAGTTATCGTCGAGTACGTCATTATCTGGACCAATACCTGCTGTAGTGAGTACTTGTTCATTGTCCGTCGTTTTAGGAAGCTTAAGAAACGGAATATCGCTTTGCTTGTTTCATCTGAAGAATTTATTCACTTGAGGAAACATAGTTGGGTTGTTAGATCTCTCAACCCGAATCTTATCGTTCCAGTACGAATTAACAGAAAGTCTGTAATTCTGGACAATTAATGTCTAAATGTTCTTAATTAGCGATTTCAGTGTCCTAACTTGCTCTCCTTCATATCATCAATTTCATTTTCTTTGAATTGCATCATTCAAAGTTTCCTTAGTTTCGAAGACTGCCACCATTTCATTTTCTCACACTCACTCACTTCACTAATTGTTTATGGGCCATGAAAGGAAATTAAAAAAAGTTAGATTTTGGATCGTCCCCAGTGGGGATTGAACCTGGGTCTCAAGCGTCCCGAGCACTGACCCTTTTTTCTACGTAATTTTGTTTTATTTAAGGCATTCTAACTTACTTGGTAGTCAAAATTACTTAAATATAGCTTAACTAACTTAAGAATTACAAATGTTCTTGATACTAACCTACTGACCCTTTGCGGGTATTCTAAGCTGATCTAATCTACTTTATAAATGCGCCTTTCGGCTTAATCTTCGTTTTTTTAGTCTTTATGACAATCTTTTATTACTTTTTTATTTGCCAAGAAAACTTTTTAAAAACTTGACTAAGCTTTACTACTTAAATAACCTTGTACTAACTTACCCTTACATAAAACTTATTACCATCTTAACTATGTCCGTAACAGTACAGACACGTGCACCAGGACGTATATGTTATGTATATGCCTTACATACACCGTGGTATATTTTCTTGTTTCACATATTTTTTTTTGGATTTTTTGTTTTTGTTTTTTTTTGTTTTATATTTTTAATTTTTTGTTTTTTATTTTTTTTTATTTTTTCCTTAAAAACTACCTTAAAAAACTATGTAAGATGGCCACCATGGTCAACTATCTGATCCTGTGAAAAAGCTAGCGGTGGCGGAGGCTGGTTTTGGTGTAACCGCCAGTAAAATTGCCGTTCTTTCGCAAACTCTTTCCTATCTCTAGCGGAATCGCTATACTACAGTTGTTGGACTACAGTTGTTGGACAGTTGTTGGACAATCGACTGTACGGAGAGAAGGATATTTCCTGCGATGGCGCAAATACTCTTAGTCCAGTGCCTTCTTCCGTTTTGGATCCGTCTGTGTATACTTCCAGATGCCCAGTCTTCTCTATTTCAAATGAGTGTTTTTTGGGTGTACCCAAATTCAAAGTCTGCAATATAATCTGTTTGATTTGGGATGTTCGCATTCTTGATTATTTCCATGTGAACCTAAACTGTGAATTTTGCTCTACCTTAATTCACTCAACCTTGGTAGCTGCCAACTTCCCGTAAGGTGTGGAGCGAAGTGCACCCGTAATGCAAATGCACGCAGATCCTTGTATACTACTTATATTTCTAAGATTGAATGTATTTTGTAATGCTGGCCACCAAACATGGGTAAAATCTGTAAGTTTATGTTAGGATTAACAAAATATGATCATAAATTTATGCAAGTTATACAAATATTATTAAACCATTAACACTATGTATGGACGAATGCCGAAATAAAAATAAACGATGTAAGTTATAAAAACGCATGTTCAAAATTGAAAACTATGATGAACTACAATATGATAAATAGATACAATGACCTTAAAAAATGTGTCTTCTTCTACCAAGGAATCAAATTGCTACAGGCGCAGTACTTAGTCAATCACATGGTCCATCACATACTGTATATGCTGTACAGCGACAAGAGTCTAGCTAGTTGTCTCCCAGACTGTAGCGCCATAAGAAGAAGAATAAGAAGTTTATTCTTAATTCGTCATAACATTGTGTTCTTACATACTATCTTACAATACTCGCAGTATTCTACAACAGTGTTAATTTACTTAAGTTCTATGTTCTACGTCCTATGGTAATCCCTGTTTTGTCTAAGGTAGTCTATACAATTCAACATCCCCTTTAAATTGCGCAGTACAAAAACGAAAAAGATGTTCTTATGCAAGTCTAGCTCTTAGGTGATCCTTCTAAGGATTATCGCTTGTACGGACCTTGCGAGGCCCCTTTGTCTTCTTTTGACTTATATTTTCTGTCTCTGCTTTACCCCTGTTATCTTCATTCCCCCGGTTTTCCTTTTGCACTGGCATCTACTAAAATGTCTGAAATATACTTTTCATCATCTTTATATTTAAATTCATTTAAAAACATTCTTTGATTGCAGTTTCGCTTCCAGATTACATCACAATTCGGTTTTTGAACTCTTACTAAATGACAATGTTTGCCCAAAACTTAAAAAAAGTTTGCCTTCATCCAAAAGATTTTTTCCTGGTATAGTAAAATTTTTAACCACTACTTCATCCCCTACTCTTTATGGTTTACATTTAATGGATTTAATAAGTCTAATCTACTTCTTATTTTCCTGCCAAAAACGAATACGGCTGGAATAAAGCCGGTGGTTTTATGAATGGACTTTCTATAATCTCTTTTTTTTAATTAATCTAACACAATTCTCCGCCTGTCCGTTTGTTGCTGGGTGACCCGCCGGTGTGGTAATATGTTTTATCTTATTATTGTCCGTGACAATGCTCTCAGGCAACCGGAATCTACCGAATATCTGAGGCAGAATATCCTTGGTAGGAACACTTATTATATTCTTGCCAGCGTCTATGCACTCGATCCATTTCCTAAATGCATCGACAATGACCAAAAATTGTCGGTCAAAAATCGGACCTTTAAAATCTTTCCATTCCCAACTGATTATTTTAATTCTAACTGGATTATATTGATGCAACAATCAGAATTCACAAGATTTGGCGATGTTTTGCAAGTCTTTTTCCAAACAACACATATCCCCTATCTAGTGTCTTCATTTTAACAATGCTCAGATGAGACCGATGAAGCTATGTTTGCACTTGCTTTTTTATGGTTTCGGGAATCACCAATCTGTAGCCCCAAAAGCTCCACCCTCATCAAACGATATCTCCGAACTTCTACGTACAGAGGCTTTCAATTTGTCATCATTAACCTACTTGGGTCAATCGTTTTTAATAAAACTAATCACTGTCGTTAACGGTCCGTCTCTTGGCAGGGACCAACTTCTCGCATATAATTAACACAACCATTATCCGCACTACTGTCTTCCTCTGGTGGATCTATCGGAGCGCGTAAAAAACCATCTTATTCTTTTCTACTCCACTTGCATATGCATGCACTATCACCGCTGCTAACCCCCTTGGACTTGCATCAACAATAAGCTTAACTTGCACCTTGGGAACCTATTGAGCTAACACTAGATTCGACCATTACAACTATCTTACCTAAGCGAAAAAATTCTCTTGGACAACGCGCCACTCAAATTTATTGCCGTTTTTCATAAAGATGGCTGGCCTTGGTTGCCAAATCTGGCATGAAACTCCTGTAAAAATGTATTACACCCAAATCTTGCACTGAGCTGGGAGTTGGAAGCAGCAAAATATCACCCACACGCTTGGGATCACTGCGATCCTCATTGTCGATAACATGACCTAAACACTTAACCGAATCAACATAAAAAACTACATTTTTTTAGCAACTTTGAGGCCAGCACTTTTTAAACGTTCCAAAACTTTGGCTAATATTTACAAATGAATCTCTGATTCATCAGCTATAGTCAGTAAGTCATACATAAACACTACTTCTCCCTCCAAATCCATCAACAATTTGCTCCATTTCTCTTTGGAAAATGGCAGCTGCTGTAAACTACTCTAGTACTTCGTAAAGGCACAATTCAATTTTTGTGAACGTCTTCTCCCCATGCAATTTTGTGAAAATTTCATCGATCGTTGGCAACCTGATTCACAGTCGTCTTATAATCTCCGCAAATGCGTACTGAGTCATCTTTTTTCAAAATTAGAACTATCGACGTCCCCCATTCACTATGCTCCACCGGTTCATACGATATTAATGAGACTAGCTTAGTCCTTTCCACCTTCTCCCTTATGTGAAAAAACCACCGATGAGGTTTAAAGAATTTTGGAGTAGAAACTTTTCACTTTGTCATGAAATTTATCCTTAATTTTACTTGCCTAATTTTCCGTAAAAAAAAACTTAAGGAAATTGGATAAGACATTTGCTAAGTCTTGGTCCTTAACATTTACGAAATTGATTTCTTTAATAAACGGTTCACAACAATCGTTCAGACATATATTTATTCTTCATGAAATACTGGATAACAAACCAAAAAACAGACACACAGAACACACAGACACATAATATCACTTTATTTACAGAAATAAACTAAAAAAATGATTGGCATAATCTACCTTAAGGTTACAAAATCCGTGAGGTGCTATAACACTGCCGTTGTAATTGCAAAGCATCGGACTCGTTCTGTTCAAAAGACAGCTTGAAAAATGGTTATTATAATCCATTTCAGAAATTGCCGTAATTGCCAAGCCTCTATCAATCTGCATGCTTATTTTTTACCGTTTAAAACAACCTCAGTCGTCATGGATTTTAAGCTAGACTAAAGAAAATCGTCATTATTAGTTATATACTTACATTCTTTGTGTACAATTTTAATAGATTTATTAGTACACATATTCCTTAAATGAACTTTCTGTTTGCATAATTTTTATGAACTACAAACATAAACAGTTAGTGTGCAAATTTTCATTAGAATTAGCCTTAAATGGATTTAAATAAAAGGCAAACATATGTACATGTGCATACAACCATTCTTTTTTAAATAAATAAATTATTATTAGTTCCTATTAAATATACACATAGACTTTTACAAAAGTTCATACCTGTTAGTAAAAATTAGTAAGATATATATGCATTTGTGTACTTAAATAATACGTACCTACATAGATAGTATTTTTGCAGCTAGAGCACTTCTTTGTATACAACATTTGCGGTTGTACGATTTGGCGTTAATATATGCAAATATTCCTGCTTATTTACTCGTGAGCAGGCTACGTATACTTGTCCATGGGAAAAGCATTCATTGCTTAAATCACTACCGGTAAATTTAACTGTTTGACCTTGAGCCTTATTGATAGTCATAGCAAAACATAACTTAATTGGAAACTGAAGCCTTTTAAAAAGAAATGGGTAGTCCGAAGGTATCAACGGTACTCGTGGAATAAATACATTCTCATCTGTGCCTGGTCCTGTTATAATAATCGCTTCAATTACATTAGGTCTTAAAGCTGTTACCAGTAACCTTGTTCCATGGCACAGCTTTGGAGGACACAAATTTCTAAGCAAAATGATTGGCACTCCAACTTTTAAGAAAATGATGTGCCCTGGTAGTCCTGCTGGATTCATAGAATTTTAAAATTCTGTTGCAAAATGTACCGAATCATCCGTATTTACACAGGTGTCAATGGATCGATAAATTTGTACGTCACCGTTGATCTTGCTTAAAATGAATTCATTGATGCTGGACGCTGAATCATTTCTTGGAGCCAGAATAGCTCATTCTCTGAAGCAAGAAGGGGTCTTGTTACTTATATATTAAACAGAGGGATATATCGAATCCACCAATTCATTAACATCTCTTACTTGCTTCCCAACGGGAAGAGTAACTTTACCATTTGCTTTTTGTACCGTACCATTTCCAATTTGCAGAAGCATATTCGCAAATGTTTCAGCATCGATATCGTTCTTCAAATGAACTCGCATATTCCTTGAAAGAGTCATTTTTTCCACAGTGTGGACAAACAAATTTCGTCTGTAGTGTCCCGATTAAACGGACTGTCCCAATTACGCGGAGTCCCCTGTATATTTGGAGTCATACCACTCACTATGCCACTGGCAATAAAAATGTTAATGTTGGCAACTTTCTTTATCATTAAAACCATTACTTTACGTTACTGCTAATGCATTCTTCCGCAGATCGGTTCACGGTTGCTAGTAGGTACCGGAACTGTTTAATTTTGATTGCATCTGTACGAATTTCTCGTATTTTACGCACATACACACATACACTAGTAAGGTAAACATAAATTGGATCAGTTTCTTGAAAAGTTAAGAATGCACAAAAGTTAAGCACCCCAAAAACAAACTGCTTAACTTTTCGAGTCTCTGCTGTATACACTCGCCGATAATATACATACCTGCAATAACCACATTCAGATTTATGTACATACCTTGTGTTAAATACCACTTTTTATTATTTATTAATTCTTGTTATTAATATTCTTATTTTCACAACGTGTTCACTACTGTGGTGTAAAGCATCAAAAATAACAACATCATATGTATCTCAAGTAGTATGAATACACAATATCGAACGCCGCTTGGGCACCGATACTAGCAATGGTCCGTAGTATGAATACACTCGTGAATATATATATATATATATACATACATCCCTAAAAATGAACACGCATAAGCACGAACGCCGCTTGCGCACTGATATTGGCAATGGTCTCCAATCATCTTATTCGCAAAACAATGCAAATAATGTATGTTTTATGTTGTAACTTTTCTCTGAGACAACGTAAGGACATAACATATATAACATATATACCAATGGATTCGTTAATGAAAGTTCTACACAGATATGTAAATTAAGTTAAGTTCTGTTCTGTGAAAGTCAAGAGAAGTTGAGATCAACCACAGAAAATGGGAAAAAATCAAATTTATTACTCAACATGGTTATTTAAAGGGTTTTGTTGAAAGAAACGTAATATGTGGTATAGAAAAAAATCCGCAGAAGAATTATGAAGCTATAGGAGAAAACTGCGATAGAATCCGTTGCGTAGATTCGGAGAGAGATTTTGTGTCACATACATATATACATCAAGTCTTAACTTCCTTTTATAAAATGATGTCGTTTCGCTTCTTCCACTTCGTTGCATGTTCTTACTGTTCCTTTTACGCACTCTACAGAGAAAGCAATTTCCACCGCCTTCGCCAATGTCAGCTCATCCGCCTTCTCCAGGAAGAGATTGTCTTTTCCAGGGCCACGTTGAGGTGAGTATCGAACGAACAATTTACAGCCAAATCTCTTAACCTTGCTGCGCATTCTTGAATGGTTTCATCTTCATGTTTCACAGCTTCATAAAACTTACGTCTCTCTGCGCACACCGTGAACGATGGCTGAAAATGGTTTTCCATTGCTGACATAATCGCACTCCGTTTTGTGGAATCGGCATCAGGAGCCTTAAAGTATAGCTTTTTGCTTCTTTTCGTCGCCTGCGCCGTCCAATGTGTTGTGCTATAAAAAATTGTTCTATTTGGATCTTAAACCAATCATTTTCCTTAAAATCGTACACTGGTGATCTGCCTAAGTTCGACATTTTTAAACTTTTTCATATTTTTGAAATTACTCGTCGCCAGTTGCAACGTATGAAACACGAAGGCGGTCTTCTGACTTTATTTAACTACAATTTATTTTTAATTCGTCATATGATGTGTTCTTACATACTACTTACAATACTCCCAGTTTTGAAGAATAGTGTAAGTATACATAAGTTCTATGTTCTACGTTCAATGTTAATCCTTGTATTTCCTATGATAGTCCATACACTTCAATACTTAAAAGCGAAAAACCTCTTAATTATTTTAAGAGATAAATTATTCTAGATTCCGATTTAAATGGTGATTACATAATTACATTCCCGCATGTTGGTAAAAGAAGAAAGACCTGAATGGTCTAGACCGAATATAAGCTTTTATTTACAAATGATAAATAAAGTCGACACAAATTTTACAAATATTATGTACATTAAAAACGACGAACAATTTAATGAATTCCAGACAGTAATATGGATCCGAGAAAGTAAAGAATATATTACTTACAAGCACAAAGGTATTAAAAGACTTGATTATAAAAAACGCTTATAAAATTATACTTAAAAAACGTAAAGAAATATAATTAAAATCGAGAATATTATATTCCAAATTTCATACCATGAGTCAATAAATAAAATAGTTAACCGATGTAATTTTTGTATAACAAAAATAGAACAATCAGACTTTATCACATACAATCAGATTTCATTACGAAAAGACGGAAACACCCAAAGGGCGACATGAACATTACCACCTACACTTATGGTATTGAGACGAAAATAGAAAATATCTTACGTGTATCAATAAGTTTTCAAAATACGTAGCGGTTAAATGAATCAAAAACAAAAACTTACATTGATGCTCTGAACGCAATGACTAAAACATTTTCGTATACGACTGAACCAAAAGTTGTGACTTTAGATAAAGAAAAAGCTTTTCAAACAGAAGCATTACAAGACTTCCTACTCAATAATAACGTAGAAGTACATTACAGTACTGCCAATAGACTTACAAGTAATTCGGATATGGAGAGGTTTTATATTACCTTAAATGGGGGTCGTAGCTTTGTGGGTATGTGCGTCAATCCCAACGCAACTTCACCTCGCTGACTGGGTTCGCTTCCCGGCCGACACGACCAAAAATAATTTTCACTTTTCCACCTCTTACGAGTCACTGACAATACTCAGAGTAATAACTGTCTATAAAAACCTCCTCAGACTTGGCCGTTTGGAGTCGGCATAAGATTGAAGGTCCCTTCCAAGCCGCATGCGCAACTCGAGTGCTTGCTGAGAAGCCAGGCCCTGGCCCTCTAGGGGCTGTAGCGCCACAAATATTATTATTATTATTATATAAATCAACATCTCAGAATTTTAAGGTAGAAAAAACAGATTACCTTTTCCCTTTAATAGAGCAAGTTATAAGATCGATCTCAATCTACAATAACACAATACCCTGATAAGAACCTCATAAAATAACATAATATTCGTATACTCCATAATGAGAGAAAATTCAAAAAAGAAAACTCGTGATTTCAGGTTGTATTCAACAATCGAAGCAAACATGAAGCCCTAGTGGCAACAAAAAAAACAATAATCAGAATTATTATTTTTACAATTTGCAGTTCAATAATAAGAATATAGAAATTACAAATAACAACCTTGAACCAAGGGAACGGTTTTATAATATTACAGCTAGGTAAAGAAAGGATTACAGACAATTACACCAAAATCCTTTTCATATAATAAACTTAATTAACTGCGTGCAAAATATAAAATTACTAGAAAATAATGTTAGAGAACTGCCTCTTCGAACGTAAAGTTTCGATAGTTTGCTCACGTAGCACGAAGCAATGATACAATGTAGGAAAGAGTTTCAACCTATTATTCGGCATTAGGCACAAAAAAAGGACTATTCAATATAATAGCTTCGGCACTGATACTCCCATTTGGACGATGACAACCGTCTACAAATTGATAAACAAAGCAAAATAATTGAAACTTTACGCAAATTCTGTCGGAGGAAATATTAAGATCACACAGAGTTGCTTTATCCAATTATTTGATCCCAAAGTAGAGAAACTTAAATTTTTCATACACCCAAGCCTCATTTCGTTTGATGGTATAATTGATCAACGAAGTTTTCGCTAATCTCGGAGCGGATTTCATCAAATACAGTTCATACAGTCGGCTATGGAAAAACAGCGTTTTCCGTCAGTAACGGGAAGTTCGAATTTCCTCTTCTACCCTTCGGTTTGAAAGAGGTCTTGATGATATCCTGAGTTAACATATTGGAAAACGATTCATATTGACGACTTTTGTAAAGACAAAAACACCTCGACAACCTCAATGCCGTATTTGAAACTCTGGATCGTGTCAACATGAAATCTCAGTTAGACGAATGCGTATTCTTGGATTTGGATCTTCTAGGATTTGTTATAGGAACTGACGGAATCAAGACCAATCCAAAGAAAATTCAGGACCCGTCCCAAAAACCCTAAAAGAGTTACGGTCATTTTTAGGTATGTCAGGCTATTATCGCCGATTTATTCAAGATTACGCGAAAATAGCAAAAACCCTAACATCCCCTTTAAGAGGGGAAGAGGGACCAAACATCCTTCAAAAAATAACACTATTCAACTCGACACCAATGCCATAAAGTCTTTCGGCGTTCCTGAAAATGTTGTTATTGACAGCAAAAAAGCCCTTAACTCCGCAACAATTACTTCCATGATGGAAGACGAGTTAGGAATCCGCGTTTATAAAACACCACCATACAAAAGTGAAGTGAATGGTCAAATTGAGCGGTTTCACTCCACTCTCTCTGAAATCATGCGATGCCTCAAAGCAGAGAAAACTCCTTGCTCTATTGAAGAAATACTCGAAGGAGCAACCAACTCACTATCCATTCCACAACTGGGAAAATACCCATAGCACTCTTCTTTGGCCAATGTCCCAGAATAACCCCTGAGCAATACGATAAAACCCGTCAAGAATATATAAAAAGGGTCACAGAAAAGCAATTAAGAGACATCGAATATCACAACAAGAAACGACAACAGACTAAAACTTATAATCTGTTATTTTTGTTAAACATAATAAAAGACTAGGGTCAAAACATATGTTCCGCTATCGAAAAGAAGTAGTTAAAGAAAACCAAAATACAGTAGTAATAACAGAATCAGGGAAAACTATTCATAAAAGCAACATTAGAAACTCACACCACCTTCTTTATTTCAGATGTGTACTTTATTTCATGAAAGCAGAAATTCAAATCTTAGATTTCTCAAACTCCCAATTTATCTCATTACACAGCGGACAGACAAAGACGCAAAATGGGAACTTCAAAATAATCCACGAAATTGACATTGACCAATACGAATAATTTGTGACAAACATCGCTCCAACACTCGACATCGACACAACGAAGAAAGACCCCGCCTTTTCTTACCTATCCCACGAATACCAACAAATACAAACCGTAAATCACAATCTTAAGCCAATAAAGATTAAAAGATCATTAAGCTTTACAAACTTTATAGCATCTGCGTGGAAATAGATTGGTGGTAATCCTGACTGAATGATCTTTTAACAATTAAAAGGAAAATTAATAACTTACTTGTTAATTCTAATGACCAAATTAAAATAAAATGCGAAACGACAGAATAAATAACATAACTTAAATTAAAAATTAAATTAAGACAATGTTAATAGAAAAAAATTATGTGTATAAGGAAATTGTATCAGAAATCCAATATAAGTTCAAAATTGTTAAAGAAGAATGTTCAATAGCTCAGTGAAAAAATGAAACACAAAATTGCACAATGGAATATTTATTTAGCTCTGCACCTCTCAGTGGACTGTAAAAGACTCTAAAAATAAATGAAGACGTCCGCTCTGGACCGTGGACTGTAATGTTCTGAGCAAATAAACTCCTTGTTCGTCGTTGTTGCCCGCCAGTCTCCTCTGCTCATCGATGCGACATCTCCGTTTTAGGCACCGCAAATCCTTCGCACCAAGAAATGGGGTGACGGCTGCATGTGCTCAAGCGATCAGCTCTCGTGGTTCTCGGTCGCAACCACCGCTACCCAACGCACTATGAAAAGGGGTGTGGCTTGCGCGCATGCTCTGCTCTGTCCTTCGCCGTCCCTTATTTTCGGTCGCAACCACCGCTACCCTTCCGGGAATTGCTCGCGCTGGCTGCTGCGCACGTCGTCTGGCTGTCGCCGCTCGGGTTGATGTTCGTGATTTTCCATGAACAGACATGATGACGATGATCATGCCGTTCATGACTTCGATTCTTAACATTCCTCCCCCCCAATTGAAGGCTCGTCTTAAATTGTTTCTGTTGCTCCATCGAGAGGAAGAATGCACAGCTTCTGAAGCGGTCGCACTAAGGTCGAATGCTCCAACCGCACTTCAGCACTTCGCACTAGTCTGTCCTTGCCCTGGTGAACTGCTGTGACTCGCTCCAATGGCCACAACGTAGGCGGCATGTTCTCTTGTTTGATGAGCACCAGATTACCCCGCTTGATGTTTTAATGCGCTTGTTCCACTTGCGCCGTTGCTGGAGAGTATGGATATACTCGTTGCTCCATCGATCCCAGAAGCTGATGCCCCACAGCTTGAGTCGTCCTTGGGGTACCTTGCTCACGTCAGCGCTGAGCGGTAGCACGATTTGCTCACCAATCAAGAAGTGCCCGGGTGTGAGCGCGCTTACATCGCCCACATCATCCGAAGGCGCGCACAGAGGCCTGGAGTTGAGGCATGCTTCAATGAGAACAAGCACAGTGGAAAGCGTTTCAAATGTGAAGATCTGCTTGCCCATGATCCTTCGCAGATGATGCTTTACGGATTTAACACCCGCTTCCCATAGGCCCCCCCCCCCTATGCGGCGCGGCTAGAACGATGAACTTCCATTCGGAAAGTTCAGGGTTCCATTCGGTCCCCAAAGCGTTAATTTGCTCGATTGGAAGTCTGTCCTTCCATTGTTCACTGCACTTCTTCAATTCCGCATTCGAACCGACGAAAGTTGTTGCATTGTCGCTCCAAAGCACTTCGCACGCACCGCGGCGGCCGGTGAATCGCTGGAATGCGGCCAGAAAAGCA
Source organism: Eristalis intricaria (assembly GCA_964034865.1). Lineage (NCBI taxonomy): Eukaryota > Metazoa > Arthropoda > Insecta > Diptera > Syrphidae > Eristalis > Eristalis intricaria. The sequence goes on along the minus strand of OZ035873.1, from coordinate 48,627,819 downwards.
CCGCTCGTCTGGTTGCTCACAAGCTCTAGATGTATGGCCTTAGTTACCATGCACACCAAGACCGCTATATATCCCTTTTCGATGACCTTTGATCGCCCTGATCTGGCCTTAATCTGCACTGGCCCCGCATAGTCAACCCCGCTATGCTTGAATGCTCTGGACGGCCGTACACGTTCTTTGGGAAGGGTGCCCATAAGTTGCTCTGATCTTGCCTTGCTCTGCCGGAAACACGTTATACATCGCGATATGTAGGTTCTTGTTGCACGTCTCAATGATGGAATCCAGAACCTTTGTCTGATGTATTGCATGCACAGTTGTACGCCTCCATGCAGCGTTCTTAAGTGCGCTTCACGAAGTAAAAGCTCACTCAGCTTGCTCTTTGCTGGTATGATGATAGTATGGACGGTCTCGTACGGAATTGTTTAGTTTCGAAGACGTCTACCAACTGTCAATATCCCCTTGGCATCCAAGAATGGATAGAGGGACGCGATATTGCTCGAGTGTTCCAATGGGATTTTATTCTCTAGTTGTTGAAGCTCCTTGTAGTACTCACCTTGCTGCACAGTCTTGATCCAATAAACGAGGGCGCCCTCGCGCTCTGTCAGTTTTACAGGCCCAGTCTGAAGTCCCTGACCGGTCCTCCTGATGACCTTCGCGAATCTTAGCACGATGGCTGTTACTCTCAACATGCTCTGTAGGATAGATTTCCGCTCCAAAAGACTGACGCCATTGATGCTCAGCACTGCTGCTCTAGGGATCATGAGGTTGACGAGAACTTGTGGTTTAAGCTCTGCTGTCACCTCTTGAGGATGTTGCCCGCTCTCCATCGGGCTCGTAGTTGGCCATTCCTCCTCCTGGTTGAGAAGCCAAGGTGGCCCCTGCTACCAAAAGTTACAGTTAACCAGCTGCTCTCCTGGGATACCTCTCGAACCCAAATCAGCGGGATTATCACTCGACCGCACATGTCTCCAGCGACGACCTCCGCTCAGCTCTTGAATGCTGCTCACTCTGTTCGCCACAAATGTCTTCAGCTCACAAGGCGCCTTACTGATTCAGCACAACGCAACCATTGAATCAGTCCAGTAAGACTTTGCTACGCCTTCACCATTTTTCGTGATAGCTTCACACGCATAGGATATGCTATTTGATGATCCATTGCGCACTGATGCATTGCCCGCACTGCATTGAAACCACTGGAGGTTATACCGTAAGTTACCACCGTTAAGCAGTATTAGCACAATTCCTCATCTGGGCTTTCTCGCCAGAAAATTCGCTGGAGGTTCCATTGCTCCGAATTCACCTTCACTTGGCGAAACATTTTCTCGATGTCTGCCGATACACCAACCTTGAAGCTCCGAAAGCGGGTGATGATTGTGGACAGATCATCCTGCAGCTTAGCACCAGAAAACTGCACATCATTTAATGACACACCACTATCGCTCTTGCACGATGCAATGAAGACAACACGAAACTTCTTCGTGACGCAGTGATGTGGAATGTGGTATGTTGGCTCGTTCGCACTGTTTGCTCTGTCGACCTTCTTCATGTGGCCCAAATCTACGTATTCACGCATGAAGTTGATATACTTCTCCCTTAGCTCTGGATCGGCACAAAGTCTCTTCTCGTTCTGAAGGAACCTCTTCACCTGGTACTGCCCAACGCTCGCGCTCCGGGATTTATTGGAATAGTCACTACGTAACGACCAGTCGCTGCTCGGGAATAAGTTCGCTTAGAATTTTCCTCAACCCATTGGTCGTCCGCAGATAATGTGACCTCGCTGCTCGGCTCCTCGATCTCCCAGAATCTTCTGATGATGCATCTGATGACTCCGCCACCGTGCACATTGCTCTGATTGCCCGCTCTTGATCCCATTTCAGCTGACCGAAAATGATCCAGCCCAAATGTGAATCCTGCGCCGTTAATCCAGATTTGAATCTCTTGACACTGCTCTTTGTGATCCCAGCTCACACTGGCGCTCCCAGAAGCATTTCGATTCTGGATGGTTGATTAAACCTGAGATAATCCAATGTCAGCTCGCTCGCTTCCGCTATCTGCTCTTGCGTTAGGCATCTGCCTGGAAGACAAGACGTGATCTTCCTTACTACGAACATCCCGCACTTTAACAGGAAATTGACATCAACTCTCGACTGAATGTCCACGCTATTCCTGTTGGCCGCACACTTACGCCTGATCCGATCCCTCGCACGTCGAAGCTACAGCGGCGCTTGATTAGCCCTAGTTTCTGCACGCACTGTTCCGTCACAAAATTGATTTGGCTCCCGCTGTCTAGAAGCACTCTTGCCTCTCCGGGTTGTGTTGCTCTGCCCTGGGTATCGCCCTGCACCTTGATATACGCTGTTGCCAACAACGCACATTTCACTTCAAAATCGTTGCTCTGCTCGTTGCACTGCTGAATGCCGCCCTGTTTCCTTGACATTTCTTCGATCGTCTGCTGCTCCGTAGGTGGTAGTTGCGCTAACTGCTATTGTGGTGATCGCTCGTTGAGTGCTGGCGAGGTTTCCCGCCGACTCTCGCCTGAGCCAGCAACAACTGCTAGCCCTGTTCCTGATGCACGTTGCTCTGGATATAGAATGCTGTTATGCTTCTTGTTGCACTTCCAGCGTGCTCCACCTGGACAAGCTTGGGCAAAGTGCCCAGTGCGCAAGCAATTTGCGCACAACTTCCAGAGCCGTACCTTCTCGTTCCTAGCTTGGATGGTTAGCGCAAAAAAATCTCCCCATCGGTAGAGAGGGTGTTGATCTCTGCACAATGGATACCTTTGCGCTGCTGCTCTCGCTGCAACCGCTCCTGCACCAACGCTCCTTTGCATGCTCCCCTTTGCCCTTTCTGTTCCGCTTGTGATCTGCTCTGCATCAAAGGAAACGGAATCCAACGCACTCGCTCTCCGTTCCAAGAACTCGAAGAACTCCTTCACAGTCGCAATACGACGCACATCGTCTCTTGCCATTACCCATGCGTGGTTAGTTTCAGGATCTAATCTGGCTCTCAGCATGTTGACTATTATTGGATCCCATTATGACGTATCCAAACCAAGAACTCGCAATGAACTGAGATGAACGTTAGCTTCGTTCACCAAATCCCGCATACCACGAGCTCTTGACGCTTCTCTTCCCAGCTTCGGTATCGCATGAAGCGCATTCAAATGTACATCCACTATGTTTTGCTCGTTGTCGAACACCTCGTTCAGTTTCGCCAAGGCGTCCTCGTAATTGGCCTCAGTCACTTGCCACCTGCTGATAAGCCTAGCTGGGGCTCTCTCTAACGCCAATTTTAGTTCACGCAGTTTTGTAACATTAGCCATGGACGTACAATTGTGAACCACCGTCATAAACTGGTCCCGAAACTCCCTCCACTTCGTATAATCGCCCTTGAAAGTAATGAGTTTAGTGGGCCGTTCCTGGCGCAATTGAATAATGCTTGGAGCTGCTCCCCCCGCTGCTGCGCCCGCTGCTCCGGTTGCTGCTCTAGCTGCTTCGCTTTGCCGCTCTATCTCCGCGATACGTGCACGTAGTTTCGCTGTCGCAATGTGGTATGCGTCTTCGGATGCGGCCAGGTATTCATCTTGTGCCACCAGCGCTTCAGGTGATACCGCATTCTCGACCACACGCATATGCTCTCCAAGCAGCCGCTCGTATGCACTATTGGCTGCGTCCAACTTTGCATGTAATAACGCTCCGTCCGCTTCGGAAAATTCGGCAGAACTCACGAACTGCGAAATCCGCGTAAGGGACGAGCGATATACATCCCTGCGCGCAACGTCCCCCATAGTTCTAGCACGGGAGCTCTGCACTGCACTGCACCGCTATTAACTTGCACTCGCCCGTTAGACCGCACGTGATCGCAACAATCCAGGTCGACCCTTCATAGACAGTTACAATCCCGCACAAAAATTAATGGCCAATTAAAACTGTCAGAATTTGCGCACTGCAAATATCTTTGTAATTGCACAATCACAAATGTTTTTTGATTTTCTCGCACACGCACTTTATTACTTTTTGTAAATATTCTTTGCACCGCACTCGCACTTCTGTTTCTATCCGCCTCGTTTGGACCAAAAATGTTCAATAGCTCAGTGAAAAAATGAAACACAAAATTGCACAATGGAATATTTATTTAGCTCTGCACCTCTCAGTGGACTGTAAAAGACTCTAAAAATAAATGAAGACGTCCGCTCTGGACCGTGGACTGTAATGTTCTGAGCAAATAAACTCCTTGTTCGTCGTTGTTGCCCGCCAGTCTCCTCTGCTCATCGATGCGACATCTCCGTTTTAGGCACCGCAAATCCTTCGCACCAAGAAATGGGGTGACGGCTGCATGTGCTCAAGCGATCAGCTCTCGTGGTTCTCGGTCGCAACCACCGCTACCCAACGCACTATTAAAAGGGGTGTGGCTTGCGCGCGTGCTCTGCTCTGTCCTTCGCCGTCCCTTATTTTCGGTCGCAACCACCGCTACCCTTCCGGGAATTGCTCGCGCTAGCTGCTGCGCACGTCGTCTGGCTGTCGCCGCTCGGGTTGATGTTCGTGATTTTCCATGAACAGACATGATGACGATGATCATGCCGTTCATGACTGCGATTCTTAACAAAGAACTACAAAATATAAATTAAGCCATTCATCTTGCGAAATTAGGAATTGTTAATACACTTATTTTACCAAAAGAAGAAATAACTCTAGCCATTTATGCATTTTCCGACAATAGAAGAAGCTTTAACTTTTGCTGAAATAAAAATTGCAACTAATTCAATTTCAATTTTATACATTGTTAATATCACTATAACAGATTCTCGTATCTATGAAAAATGTCTACTTAAACCTGTAAGAAAGAATGGCATAGCAATAGAAATTAATTATAAAGAAATTGTAAAAGATAAAGAAGAAATTTATAGATAAACTAATGACTATAAATCAATTAATTTTGTTACTATTTGTAAAAGAGAAAATGTTGTAAATCTAACTAGCTCTACTTGTATTTCAAACTTCTTTAAAAGTGAAATAGCTACATGTAATTTAATAAATAGTCAGCACATTCCTACAATAGATGTAATAGCACCTGGGATAGTTCTACTAAATGATTTCAATAGGACTCTCGAAGCTAACTCTATGCACCGAAATCTCACTGGCACTTTCCTCGTTAAGTATAAGAAACCAATGTCCCCATTAACGACAGGACATTTACGGCACAAGAAGCATCTCGACATACTATCATACAACCAATCCCCAAAAAGGACAAATTCCAGAAACTTTTGTCCCTCGAGATGATGAGCAACCTACTCCTTAACAACACCAAAAGGATCGAGTTATTAAAATCAGAAAGCGAATCGCAAACATTTATCAATTATGGATTAATCTTAGTTATGGCAATCATCCTTACAACCATAACAGCCTATAAGACTTGTGGCAGAAGAGGAAACGAGAAGTTTTTTTTAGCACCAACCAGAGATGAAAAACATCGAAATTCCATCGCATCTAGAAAACACACTAGAAATTGATGCTACCATTCCCCGAATAGTGGTCAACGACATCCCGTACTTTTAAGCGATTGAGGACTATCACACTCAAGAGGGGAAGAGTTATTTTCTCACACGTCGAATAACAACACCAGGCATGTGCAGTCCATTTGTCGCCGGATATGCTGACCTAAACGTCTGGCACATCGAACTGGCGATGGCTGTCCCACAGTGTCAAGTGCTGAGTTAGCAATTAAGAGCAATAAATAGGTGTAAAGAAAAATTGTAAGCTTACTTCTTAAGTCACCATAATAAAGAAGGCATGCTGCCTGAAATATTTTTTTTAAGAAACACAACTTCTCTTAATTTTACTTATATACACCCTGCTTTTATTTTAGATTAGATTACATTATAAGACTGAAGAAAAATAGTTTTGATATTTATGCTGGCGTTATTATTTTCTGTCTAGTGCCTTGAAAATACGCTTACGATTGACTTGTCTCGCGCATACGGTGAGTGTATGCGCCTACCAGTACTTTGTCTTATACTTGGAAGTTCGTTTTGATAGCGAACAACTATCTATGTATATCGGTCGCCTACCTAATGGAAAATCATTCATCATTATAAGCCATATCCTAGCTTATATATTTCTACTACAACTGGGTCTTTACTTCACTGCAGATGCTGCTATTAAATAATACACCACACAGTGATATTCTATTGAAGAGCAAAAACAATTTGCGAGAACATTGGTTTCTTGCACACATTCCCAATGGTCATACTGCTACAACAAATCGGTGCCGTTGGTAATATCGTTTATACCTTTCCCCTGCAAAAGATCAGATAAGACATTGAATGAGTCTACCCACGCAGACCTATACGACGAGTACCGAAGTTCGTAGTCGGTGTCATTCATAAAATCGCCATCGCCTCATAAATAAGACAATACAGCTTGCGGATTCGAACAGATGACAAAGACTAATCTTTGTCACTGTAAGTTGACAGCGTACACATATACAACTAAGTTTCAGCTGTCAACCGTGCTATAAGTTCTCAATGAAAGCTGATTTTTATCCTAACCCCTTTATAGTCTCCTCCAATCCGCATGTTAAAGCAATCATGATCTTAACAAAACTCGTTTCGGTATTCGTTTGTGTCACTACATTGCTTTTATGCATTTACATATATACATATATTACACACAAAAGCGCATACTTCGAGGAAGTCGTGCAGCAGTTTTGACTTTCAAAGCACATACATTTATGCAAGAAGAAAAGAAAACACTATAGCAGACTTAATTTTATGTGGGCGGAAAGATACGATTTTCACTCCCCAGGCAGGCCATAATATAAATTTGCATTGCTGTTAATGGATCGATTTTTGGAGCTCTCGTTGGTTTTGATTTCATTGATGTTTTTTTTTATACTGCTCAGAACATGCATCTGTTCTGTTTAGCATGCCTTTCTAAACGCAATGTTAAGAGGTCATAATATTAGTAATAATTTTCATAACATTGATATTTAGGCCCACATTTTTGATGATCCTTCATTCTTTGTCTGAAGAATACAATTTGCGAGAGTAGGTACTATGACATTGAATTAGTCAAAACTGATTATAGTAGCAACTTCACAAGGAGAAACACTTTCAATCATTACATACGTTACATTACCTCTGGGTTAAATGAATTTTGTGATCGCAGCAAGTCATCTCTGACAGCGGGGCACGTCTTATGGATGGGTATGTTGAAAATAAAGGTGAGAGCCAGAATAACGACAAGTACATATAACTAATGGACAACTTAATAAAATAGTGTTGTTTTTCAAAGATTGAGTATTAATTTCATTTCGGGCATTGCTGCACATCCATTCCTTGTTACATACCATACAGAATATAAGTATTTCATTCATTGATAATTGATTTAATAAAAGTATCTGACGAGATATATAAATATATACTTTTATCTAACAATATCCAGTGGATTTTTTTTATACGATAGCAAGAATGATATTACCACCACTACACAATAGAAGAAATTAAAATGCATCCATAGCACGCCTACACGCGGCTCGTTGAAATAACTAAAAGGTTGAATTAGCGACAGTGGAGTGACTCGCATTATTTTAAACCTCACCCAAATTGAGTGATGCACATTGCACATGCATTTGTAATTGTGTACATATGTATATATAAGTATTTACTAAGTCAAAACAAAGTCTTATTTAATTTTGCAATTACTTAATACGATCAATCTGAGTCCAAGTCTTAATTTCTGCAGGTGATTTCACCGTTTAGTTGTTAAAAAAATAATTATGGCAACATATACATATTTAGACTTACACTGCAGTTGACTTGATCTATGGCAGCAGAACGTATTCAACCCACACAACAAGACGGTCCAATAAATTGAATAACGCAAAATTATCATTTCTCGACAGAGAATCTATCTGGAAATTACCATATATAAATTACTATACATATATATATATTACTATATATACATAGTACATGCCCACACAAATTATCCATTAGCACAACCTGTAGTAACTGGTTTCATTCATAAAATTGAAAGTGCCTTCTATTGACAAAAACCTTTGAGTGTGTGTAATACACATAATACAAACATCGGTTATTCTCATAATATTGTTATTAAAGTATGGAAATATGTGCGTGCGTGTATATGTGTACAGCTAAACATCCCACTGACATTGATGACAACGATTATTGTGATAGTTCTGGTTGGCGTTTGGAAAGTGTTCCATATTACCCAATACTTCTTAGTTAGTTGCAGCGTTGGTATAGTATTACTTTCCCGAAAAATCTTGTTTGCTGGTATACAGTTATGCCAAACAAGTACAGATAGCAGATCTACAGATCGATAAGTATCCAGAAACACGATCCAGATAAGGCCGTTGTAGCTTGTTTCTTTTCCAAAAATGGCTTTCTGGTTTTTATTGCGAGTGGGAATTTGCTCCCGCTTTAATCAAATGAGTTTTTCCGTATCGTCGTAATGATTTAATGCTGACTTCACCTCAAATATAAATTTATACACATTGGCAGTTACATTTTATCGATCCCTTTTTTTCTCTCCGTGTCTATAGGTTGAGAATGATATTCTCTTTTGCAGGTAAATATAAATTTACAAATGTATAATGTATATATATATATAGGATATCTATTTAAAAAGAGCACAAATCAATTCCGTTACTTCCACTGCTGCTGCTTCTACCCACAGTCTCAACTCACAGCTCGTATTATTCAATCGTAAAGGAAAACAAGAAGAATAACATGCAGATTAAATTACTGGTGTATCCAATAGGTATTCATTCTGTATTTGTGAGATTTTAATCACTACGCGAGGTGTCGCATTGTTCGTAGTATATTAAGTTGTTAATCATACCCGTCAATTGAGTTATTTTATTGGAGCAACGTTTAGTTTTTTTTCTTCGGTATGTTTTGTTGTAAATATGTAAGTAGTTGGCACGATGACATTTTCACTGCAAACAATAAATACCCTGTTTACAATAGATACGACGGTACACTTTTTAATTATATCTTCCAAAATTGACCTATAAAGCTTTTCAATTTAAGTAAAAAATCAAGTTCTGTGTTTAAACTTTAATGTGTTGTTTGCGTTTAACTTGAATTTATTGCTCACAACTATACTGAAGCAAAACAATTATGAAGTTAAAAAAAATGTGGAAGTGTTAAAAATATTCAAATTCATCACTATCCTAATAATCAATGTGATTGAAGAAGCTTCTTTTATCGCTAGTTACTCGTTACATGATTTATTAGCCCAGAATGCGACCAAGAAACACTCTCCATTTGAGCTGAAGAAGCAGGATTTGGAATAGCTATTGACCGTGTACAGCTAATCACGACAACGTGTATTGAAATAACTTTCTCGAACGAATTTATTTGCAGTTACAGATCAAGTTGACACTGCTATTGTTGACATTGTCGACATCATTGTTGAAATCTTTGACATTGTCGACTTTGTTTACCTAATTGTCTGTTGTAAGAATAAGGCAATTAAAGTCGACAAGTAGATGAATAACACTGTAGATAATGTTTTAAGAAATTGTTTTCTAAAATTGCCCCTACCTCTTAACCGGGGTGAGATGGACCCTCTCCCATTGTATAAAACGCTTGTTTTTAACCCCTCCACAAAAGACCGTTACAGATTCTCCCGCGGCGACCTTCGTCTGGCAGCAACTTAACGCCTTCCGATAAGCTCCAGAGTGGTAATAAAATACAGATAGTTCAAGTTTCAATGTAATTATTAGAATGGAATGCACCTTCAGACAAGCTAGTTAAAAAATTCCGTCGGATAGTTTGTCGCTTCATCTTGACCGAATTTTTGCAGAATCAACGAAGTCACTTATGACTTTTCCTGTCCCACCGGGTGCATCGAGCAAGTAAATGCCTCTCGTTCTATAGTCAACCAACTTCATCAGCGAATCGTACACGTTCTTCTGCTCGGCATAATTGTTCGGACTCTTTTGACCAGCTTATCTCAATTATAGTCTTGCTACCGTCGCGATTAAATGCGTCGTGCATCGAACAATATCGACAGGAGACTGCCACATAAGACCAAGCGCATGTCTTCGATCAAAACGCTTCGCTGCACATCTCTTCGCTAATTTCGAAGATCAAAATTCGATGTTGTCATGCGAACTGTGTGTAAAATGTCGTCAGCCATCTCGTCCGGTCGAGTACGAGGGATGACACGTGGCTATGATGATAGCAAACAATCTACGAATTTGAATGTCTGTTATGTTTGGCGCGCATCCCGAAAAGTGGCGCGCGGCACCCATGCACAGTACGCAGGGAATCGAAGGATGTAGTGCTTCTAATGTTTACCTAAATCAAGAGAAGATAGACGCATTCGTCTTGGAGTTGATGAAATGTGTATATTCGTCCGAAGGCATCAGTCGAATTGTCGCCAGCAAAGCCAGAAACGAAGTCACCTTTCTTCCGGCGTTTAAACTTCTTCGATGCGGCCTTCTATGCATATGTAGGTAGAAGTGGTGATTGAATGCGAACCTAATTAGCATTATGTGTCGTTTTAATTCCACAGCTCTGTAACCTGATAATAGGAAAGCGTAGGTGTATATGTCTCTAAGCCCAACCTGAAGTATTTTAGAAGGACATTATTTCTTTAATATCCTTCACAGAAATTTGACCCTCTGATCCTGATGGCGCTGTGTATATGTGTAAATAACAAAACCCTTTTAATATCAGCAAATCGTATTCAGCAGAATTTTACCAACTAATAAGATTTTTTTAATTTATAATTTTACCATCGTAAGGCCTAGTTTAGAAAAAAAAATATTTATACATGATAAGTGTGTTACATAAGTAGTGTACAGTAAATATAATATTTACATTTTAAAATACAAAGTTCATTCCAATAATCCAGGAATTCATAATAGTTGTTCATACATATTAATTAATAACCGATCTAACTTTGGACCGTAGTCCAAAGCTATTGGAGGAGATAGATTACTTTCAATTGGTTCTTTATTTAATTTTTGGGTTTTTTGCATCTTATCTATCAAAAGACTGATTATAATGAAGTTTAAAGTTTGAAAAAGTTACTCTGTTTAAAATTGATTTTCTCATTTGATTTACATAAGCTTGTATCTGTCGACCTTCTAATTCCACATAATTCCACACAGGTTTCCATATTAAATAATTTGTATGTTCGCATTTATTTGTATAAAATATAAAAATTTCATTGTCGCTATATTCCTTTATCTTGATGTTACTATGTTGTTTTATTTCTTTTTTATTTATGTAATCATTTTAATTTTTTTTCTTCTGAATTATTTTCAAATTCCGGTTTAACTGAATTTAAGATTGTCCTTGGTTTATAAGAAAATAATAGTTCAGAAGGTGTTTTGAACGTTGTTGTTGTAGGTGTGTTTCCATAACTAAACAAAAGCAGTGCTAAGGGCTGCGTGGTTCGGATCTCAATTTTTTTCGGGCGCAACTTGATGTAGAGTAATGATATTATAATTAGGATATAAACAATGCTGATTCCATACCATACCCCTTTGCTGCTTTCCATCGTGGCTTTAAAATTTTCAATCTTTTCATTATTTCTAATTTGCAGCTTATGCAAGTAAGGCAATGAAATTGGGCGTTCAAATTCACGTTCAACCAATATGGTATTTTTGGGCGCTGGCAATTGAATTATTTCAACTCGATGGCTTCTACTGTACTGCTTTCCGTCAATGGCGATGGTGTTCTGGAAAGATATGAGAAATGTTCCGTTAATAGAAAAAATTGAATCTATTTTCTTAAACCGTAAGATTATCGCCACCAGCTATGATTAGCCCATCCGTGATGACTTCTATCTTATTGATGTGCTCAGCTGATGTTGTCCGGCAAACAGCTGTATGATTGTTAAGAAGCTCAGCGAGGTATGTGTCATTATGATTTCGCAAGTAGGTATAGGAAATGGCTATCTTACAATTTGTAAGGGGAAAGTGGTGTTCGTTACAATTAGCTTTTAAGCTATTTCTTAAATCTACTGCTTTACTGTTATGTACTACTGGGGCAATTTGGAACAGTTGTCATTTTTCAGTAACTAGAGAAATTTGTATTAAATATACTAGGGTTTCATTAAAATAATACATTTTCACATCGGCTATGAAAAGTAGTTCATTAATTGAACTCGCAATATTTTCTTTAGAACCTATTAATTCTATTTCTTCAATATTTAACAATAAAGGATTTTCAATATTAGTTTTCGCTAATAACATTACCTGTAAATTATTGCATAAATTATTTATGATTATTCTATTTTTATTTAACATTAGTTTTAATATTACTTGATGACTTATTGATATTTTATTTTTGATGATAAAATTCATTTTGTTTATACTTTTTGTTGTTTCATTAAGTCCTCCTCGTCCCCGCAGCCACTGCAAATGGTGTCATGGGTAAGTCCCATTTTGTGTTCAAATGATTGTGACCAGTGACAGCTCCGACCATCATCCTCAGCAGTTTCCTGCTACATTGGAGGAGGGAATTGGTTTTAGTGCCGTTGAACCTAGGGCATGTCGTACGAGTGGTCTCACATGTGGGGATGGAACTCCACCTGTCGTTAGCTAGCTCCATGATTCTTCTGTCCACCTTTTTCTTAATTTCGGACAGATGAGGGGAAAGCCATGCGATTGCCTGGGATGGTTTGGATTCGGCCCCTTTCCTGGCAAGTTCATCTGCTACCTCGTTACCGGTTATGTCCCTGTGACCTGGGACCCAGCACAGAGTGATCAAATGCTATGTGCCAAGAACCTTGAGCTCTTCGCGACAGCTTGCGACTAGCTTGGACTTGATTTCGATAGCCGAAATTGCTTTACTGGCCGCTATGATTAGACAAAAGTATTTCGCACTTTCCCTTAGAGTCAGGGTTGTACCCTCAATTTTGGGAAGATTGAAAGGCGGGATTACCCTTTTATTGGTAAAAATGACCGACTCTGTTTTTGTTGGATTAATCCCAAGACCGCAAGATTTTGCCCATTTGAGGAGGGTGTTGATTGCGCGTTCCACTAACTCGCTGAGTGTCGAGGGGAATTTACCACAGGCAATAATGACCACGTCATGGCGTACGCGATTGCCTTGGTACCCGAGCATTTCAGCTCCTCAAGAATGTCATTAATGACAAGCACAGCAGAGGGGAGATGACCCCCCCCCCCCTGTGGGGTGCCTCTTGAGGCTATGGCTTTTACAGAAGAGTCGCCTAGAGTTGCATTGATTATTCTCTTAATGAGCATATTGGTTCTCAGCGACGTGACGGATTGCTCAACTCTGTTCTTTTCGAGTGGATCTTTGATTGCGTCGGTTTAACATTGTTGAAGGTCTAGGAAAGCTGCTAGGGCATATTCTTTGACACTTAGGGATTTTTCAACCAGACTGACAACATCATGTAGCGCGATTTCTACGCCTTTGCCCTTCATGTACACATGTTTATTGGGTTCGTGCGATTGGGTTCTATTTGAGATTGGCGCGAACAAATTAGTTGATAAGCTTTTCGTACGTCTTCAGGATGAATGACGTAAATTTACCTGCCTTGGGGATGAAGACTACTGTTACTTCCTTCCAGGTGGACGGTATATAGCCGTAACCTAGGCTTCCTAGGTAGAGGTTTCTAGGAATCGGAGTGATGATTTCCTTGGTATTTTGTAGCATAATGGGGTTGATTCCATCGACTCGAGGGGACTTGAAAGGATCAAGGAGTCGATGGCCCATTTTATTCTTTGATCACTTACAATTCCCTCTGGAACGTAAGGTTTGCTGTTTTGGAGCGTATCAGTCGCCGAGGGCTCGTCCTGTGTGCACAAATGGGTGTCCACAAGGAGACGTAGAGTCTCAGTTGACGACTAGGTCCATATACCTTCACTATTCTCTCTCTTGGCTAGGACCTTCCTCAGTTTTGCAGTCTATGTGGTGCATAGGATCTTGTTACAATAAGATCTCCATGTCTCCCGCTTTGATGACTGCTTTTTTGAAGGTCCGTAGACTGTCCTTGTATGCATTCCAGTCATCAGGGAGCCTGGAGGCCTTGGCTGCATTGAAGAGGGATCTAGATTTTTTCCTTAGGTTACGAAGGTCATTATTCCACCATGGTGGAGATCTCTTATTTGAATAGGCCTGAATGGGGCAGATCCTTGGCCACATGCTCAATGACATTCGTTCACTGAGTTGTTTTATGGGACAAATGTCTTATGAGCCTTTCTACTTCCTTCGTAAATGCATTCCAATCAGTATTCCTGGGGTTCCTGAATTTACGTACCTTGCTTTTTTCATTGGTAACCGTAAAGGTTATATAGAAACCTTCCATAAATTGATCATGTTGGAGTCCTTTTTTTTTGGACTGAGTGATATCTAACACTTCTTGCCTGTTACAAGTGACGAAAGTGGGTTCGCAATATTAGTGTTTTCAATATTAAGATTATTATATAAAACTAGCAAACCCGGCGAACTCCGTTTCGCCACCAGATGGCTTCGTTTTTTGTAACATTTTGTTTGAGGATTAAAAGATGAAGAAAAATAATTTTTTTTTTATATTTGAAAAGGAAAAATTTTATTTCATTTCGCAACAGTAATGAATTTATTTCGATTTCAAAAATTAAGTGTAATTTAGTTGAACTTCTGTAAGTAAAAAATGAAAGTAAATCCAAAGTAAGTACTGAATCGAAGCCCTATACACATAAACCACATTTTTCGTTTTTTGGTCTGACGTTAACACAAACAAAGCGGATGGTTTCCCAACTCGTGAACACGCAACTTATAGCTGCCCATGTGAAAAACAATGATTTTCTACATTTATCCCGCAAACACTAAGCGATTGGCCTTGGGACTTGTTAATTGTCATTGCAAACGTAAGGCGAACCGGAAATTGCAATCGTTTGAAGTCAAATGGAAGATTAGTCGGAATCATTGGTATTCGAGGAATACATACATTTTCACCAGCGTACTTTCCGTTAATAATGGTTGCCTCAATCAAATTCGGCATAAGTCTTTTCACCGCAGGTCGAGTACCGTTGCAAAGTCACGGTGGATTCAAATTACGCAATATCATAATAACTGAACCAACTTTGAGTTGCAAGTTAAGTGGTGGAAATCCTGGTAACTCCAGAGAGTTCAAAAACTCCGTTGGATAATTTACTACATCATCGGGATTTGTTATGGAATCAACGGATTTGTATATCACCAAATCGCCAGCGATTTTTGATTGAATGGTGAAATTCAGTGCGTGTACATCATTATTATTTGGGGCGAGAATTACTCGTTGACTTAACCAAGCATAATTCTGATAATTCTCACTAATGTTTGGGAACAAATTTTCAATAAGAGCTAATTGAGAGTCTACAAATCGGCAAAGCCGTTGGTAAGAGTAATTAATCATCAACTGGTTGCATCAACTGGGACTTTTCCATTTCCAACAGCTAACAATTGTTTGTAAAATTTTGCAGCACTTTGATCTTTTTGAAGTTGAACTCTCATATTAGTGGTTAGAGATAATGTTTTTACGTTATTCCACAAAGGTGATGCCTTCAGGCAAGCATTCAATTCATCTGCTGGCGTTCCACGGGGAATTACTGGCAACATCTACCTGAAATCGCCTGCCAACAATATCATCAAGCCGCCAAAGATGTTCTTATTTCGCCGGAGATCCTTCAGTGTGAAGTTAGGTGCTTCAATTGATTTCTTATGTGCAATTGTGCACTCATCCCAAACAATGAGCTTGCATTACATCAACAATTTTCCCGTTGCACTGGATCGGGAAATATTGCATGTTGGAGTATCAATTGTGTTTAAATTGAGTGGCAACTTAAGCGCAGAATGTGCAGTACGACCGCCATCTAGAAGAGTCGGCGCAATTCCAGATGATGCTAACGCCAAAGCTATGTCACATCTTGATCGAATAGTGGCCAAAATCAATGAAATGACAAATGTTGGCCCTGTTCCTCCAGGTGCGTCCAGGAAGAATAGACCACCAGTATTACTGTCCACCGCTTGCATAAATGTTTCGTATACTTGTTTTTGCTGTTCATTCAGCAACGGCACATTATTTCGAACGAATTGCTGCAATGTATCAACATAGTATTGCAGCTCCCGATTTAATTCTTGGTTAAATGCATCGTGCATCGATATATTTAGCGCAAGCATTCCTACTTCAATCAGTAGCTTGTTTGCAATAGTCAAGCATTGATCCTCAATCAGAATCAATCCTTCATTGTAGATTTCATCGGTTATTTGCATGTCGGGATTATTCATTCGAATGCGCAAGCGATGCAAGATATCTTCACATATGTCGTCTTTGTATTTGTTCCATAACTGAATTCGGTGTGAAGGGAAACATGTGGTGATGATAATTGCGAACAGCGTTCGTATTTGGTACGCATTTGATGAAACAACTGAATCCGCAAGTGTTAAATCCCAGAATCGTTCTCCAGCAAACCCAATAGTAGACATACTTCTCGATATGTTTGGCATTGGTGGCCATTCACAGTTTTCAAATGCGCAAATGATTTTGGACCACGTACATTTACCAACAGCAGTCGCAAATAAAAACATTCATCATTTCTAGGATGAACTGAGCTGATGACCTAGCGCATCAGTGGAAAACACCTGTGGCCAATCTGGAACTCGGGTTCCTTGTGTGCGACGTTGTAATTTCTTTGTTGATTGATTCCAAGTGTAATACTTGGGCATTTCAACGAACATCAGCGTCGCTGCGAATGGATCTGCTTCACACATTGCAAAGAAGCTAGTCAATGTTGTCGATGGTGGTCTCTCAGCTCGTTGTGCCACATTAGCCACAGTGAAGTAAACTCTTTGTCCATTTTCCAAATGCACTGCTAAATGTACAACTGTGGGATATCTTTCATGAATTTGAAATGACAATAATCGCCACAGTGCTTCATTAGTGCTGACGTATCTGCCCATTTGGAAGTTGCTGATTTCGTCATTCGCATTTTCCGACGCAATACCAAACACAGCCATGTCACTGCCTTTTGTGACGTACTTGCACAAATATTTGACTGATTTGGCTGAATGACAACTCTCAACGTTCGCATGTGTTTCGTAAATTCGTGATAGCAGCGGGCAATATGGTACAATGAATTCAATCTCTTGATTTTGAACTTTAACTTTGATAGTTCGACCATTATCTCCTTTTGAACGCCGATGATAAGCTGGATGTCCATCGTTCCCTGTGACTGCTTCAGCAACTAACGGTCGCGGATATCGTTTTGTGCACTTTCCATCAGCCATGCAAGGCGATAATGGATTTAATGCACCCCACGGTCCATGCACTATTTGTGTCGTCACAATGTCGTGTAGATTGGGATCAGTGACTGGATCAGGAATTTCAGCTGATATGATTTCATCCACTTCATTTGAATGTAATTTGTTTAGCAACCAAATTAGGATATGAGCATGCGGTAGTTCACGCTTCTGCCATTCCACCGGGTACATATAACAACGTGTGTTACCAAAAACTCGACACTTAGTAAGCACATCCATCATAACCTTGAGTTTTTGCTGCAATACTCTGGCGATAATGTCATGGCGATCTAGCGGTTTTTGGCCCGGGTCCAACTCACGTTAAATTTCCGTCCACTTCGGATTGCATGTGAACGTAATAAATAAATCCGGAGTTCTATAATTTCACACGTACGTCATAGCGTCTTTATCGTATTCGTGCATGTGGCGTGGGCTTCCGATATAAGATGATGGGAGAATCGTCAGGCGTCCAATATTCTGAACATTACCATCTGAATGAATAGCATCACGCAAGTGTATATAGTCCTCAGATCGTAGCTTTGCCTGATTGAATCGGATGAACGCTAAACGTTCGGTCTCGACTTTCACATACATGTCGACAGCGAATTGCTGGAATAGCCGACGGCACTTCAGAATGACAATCTCCTCATGTGTACGAACCATCATACGATACGCATAGTAATTCATTGCGCCTAGATTTTTGTTCGTTGATACGACTGAAAATGCAAAATTAAATGGATTGTTAATGGAAGCCAATAATAGCAATAATTAGTGTGTGAATAATGTACCTGTAATTGGATCGACCATCTTCAACGTGATGTCGTGGCGCTTGCCAATAAATGATTGGATATTGTAACGCATCATACAAACGATGTGTCTCGTTTACACGATGCATGATGTTGCTTCTTCGCGGAACGAAAATGTCTCGTGATTTAGTTCGATCGCCAACAATAATTGCAGCAACATCATCAACGGTGGGTGCATTAAATCCTCGCTAATGTTCACCTGTTGGGGTACGATCCGCTCTTATGACAAATTTGTGCGTATCCGATGGCATTCGTTCCAATGCTGTTTTGAACATTTTAACCACAGCGTTATTAGCGTGAAAAAATGCTTGCAACTGTTCAATAACTCGTCTCTTTAACTGTTGTGTTCCCTGTATATTGCACCGCACATTCAGCTGATCCACCATCGACGAAATGAAATATATTTGCAGAAATTGATGCGGTGCTGGTGTTGGCACCATTGAACCATGCAAATGATATATTTGTCCTTATATCTGTAATTTCAAACAATCATTTGTTGAAGAATACGGTGTGACTTCTGATCGTGTGATGGTGTAGTGTGTGGTGTATGTGTAGTTGTTATGTGCTGCAATTGATTGTGTTGGTGTGATTGGTGTGAGTGATTGGTTGTGTGTGTTGTATCTCTTACCTTGCAAGTCGGCACCAGCCGCCTTCTCGAATGATATTAGCTCCAAAGGAAGTTATGCGAAAGCAGTTATTGTATTCAAGGATGCGTTGAAGAAAATGGTTGGAATCGGGATCATTTCCATCGAACAATGATTTCAGTGGCTTACACCAGTAAGTAATGGATCCAGTTTGACTTTTCCACTATCGCAGCACAATACAGCCGTTCCTCCTTTGAACTTTAAGGCATAGCAATATCGGCATACAGTCGTCATTGGTCCAATATCTAAATTGTCATCATCACTGTAGTTCGCAGTGGGATCATATTGGAATGCCATAAAAAGCGTAGTTAGATATCTGGCCATTTGGCTGGATCAATATCTGTCTCTTTACAAACACATAGATATTGCTCTGACGAAAGCCAGAAAAGACTTTGCTGCGGCAGGGGTTGTTTTTCAGCAGCCAACTTGATACCAGAGTGAAGGTAATCTGCTACATCGCCCTAGTATAGTGTACGGTTGTCCATTGTGGTTCAACGTGAGTGCTTCCCAGATGGAAAAGATGAATGTGTTCGAGAGGCAGTGTCTAAGGAGCTGTCTCCGTCTGTATCGTACACACGAGTCTGACTACAAGAAGTACTATCCTAACGAGGTCCTGTACAACAAACGTGAATAGGGTAGATAATTTATTTTTAAGCTGATCAGACGGTAGACTGCGCGAGCTATAGCCTCTTCCAACAGTCTGATGTTTAGGGCTTACTAGCCGAATAGTATGTACCATGAAAGGGTGCGCCTTAACGGCTTTATTCCTCCCGAAGCTTCCTTTATCTAGACACAATTGGCCTTATACAGGATCCACAACGATGTTCTATCATCTTCCATGTCGTACCCCGAACAGTGCACAGGCGACTCCCTTACGAGCTGGATGTCGTTCGCACCCACGAAGATCTCCTCCGGTTCAGTAGAGCGATCCCCGCTCGAGAGAGGAAAGAGTCTGCCAAAGAACGGCAATTTTAATGGTGGTAACACCAAAACCAGCCTCCGCCACCGCTAGCTTTTCCACAGGATCAGGTAGTTCACCATAGTGGCCAGTTTACATAGTTTTTAAGGTAGTTTTAAGAGAGCGAAAAAAAATAAATATAAAACAAAAATAAAATTAAAAAAAAAAAAATATATAACAAAATTTCCAAAAACAAAAAAATTAATAAAACAAAAACCAAAAAAAAAAATAATAAAACAAAGAATCAAAAAAAAATATATATATGAAACAAAAACAAAAAAAAAAGGTGCATCACGGCGTATAAGGTATATAAGTAAGGCATATACACAACATATACGCCCTGGTGCACGTGTCCGACGTTACGGACATGGTTAAGATAGTATTAAGTTTTATTTTAGGGTAATTTAGTATAAGGTAGGTTAAATAGTTAGGTTTAGCCAAGTTTTTTATAAGTTTTCTTGCCAAATAAATAAAGAAATAAGAGATTGTCTTAACGACTAAAAAAAACGTAGATTAAGCCGAAAGCACATTTAGAAAGTAGATCAGATGAGCTTAGAGTACCCGCACAGGGTCAGTAGGTTAGTATTAAGAACATTTGTAATTCTTTAGATAGTTAAGCTAGTTTTAAGTAATTTTGTCTAGCAAGTAAGTAAACAGAATGAATTGAATAAAATTACGTTAAAAAAACAAAAAAAAAAAATGGTTTCAGTGGCTGTGGTGGTGTAAGTAATGGATCCAGTTTGACTTTTCCATTTGGGCAGCACAATCAAGCCGTTCCTCTTTTGAACTTTAAGGCATTGCAATATCGGCATACAGTCGTCATTGGTCCAATATTTAAATTGTCATCATCACTGTTGTTCGCAGTGGGATCATATTGGAATGCCAAGCGATTGTATGGTGCCAATGATCTTCGTGTGCTCACGCGTTGTCTCAATCGGGCATTTTCTCTTATTATATTTCATTATATTCTTCGCTTAAGTTCTGTGAATACACTTTTTGATGGCTTGCGTGTCTTGTGCGGCGGCCGATGTTCGCACGTCGTCCTATGGACAGAATGGTGAATTTTACCTCAAATGCACGATCCGCATTATTTTCACAGTTCAACTTACCACCTTAAGGACAAATGCCTGCTGTTGAAATTGAATAAAAATTTGCACAGTATGCGTGATTGATTTGATGGTTTCCAATTGAACTGTTAGGAAACAAATGACGTTAACCTCAATTTCTAAATTTCACAGTGAACACAATACCGGTTTTAAGTTAGCGTTTGAAAGAACTTGCGCATAATAAATGTCACATGAAATTAACTGAGCAGAGTACAATGAGTAGCTGTCAAACAATGTATCACGCACCGGCGCCATCTACTTAAAATGAAACGTACTTATATTCGTGAGGGATACTCATATACCACGTACTGCCGCCATCTCCTCCACCACCATGCAAAACCATATTGGTTTATAGTACATGCTATGTATCAGAGATGGCGTTGTATGTGAAAAATGATTTTAGCTGTATTCCTGCTTTTCTGTTGAAATTTTTTCCTGAATTTCTATAAATCTAACTGAGCCCGAGACCTTTCCAACGAATGCAAAACCGTGGCAATCGGTTCGTGCATTCTGGAGTTATAGCGTCAGGAAGGAAAACCCGACTTATTTTTATATAATAGAAGATATAGTCAAAAAGATCATTACCTCTGTCGTTAGCATATTTTTGGTGATTGGGTCCTGCGATTATCCGCATTGTAGGGCATATATATTGATGCCAATATCAACGGGAAGGTGTTCCTTCGCTCGAATTTGACCACGGCTTGATCTTCGTTACTGTAAGTAGGTGGATGGTAAAGGTTAAGTTCTTTTCTAGCTAGAATCTTATCCAACTTACGTCACCATTCGGGTTGGATAAGTAGGTCATCTGGATTATCCCATTAAGCCCCAGTACAAGTCCTTGGTCAATCCAAAGCTCTTGTACCAGGGCAACATCTATTATCCCCGTGGAGAGGAGAGAGACCAGTTTTGCGTTGGCCGCCTTACTGTAGTGGAGGTTAATTGGACCCACCTTAATTCGGCCGACCAGCGGGTTCTAGGGTTTCTTTGCCGACCGTTGCGGGCAGAATTCTTAGCCTGCAAAGGGTAATTCCCACCTGGACCTTGCATTGCTGCTGCCGCAATAGCGGTATCGACTTATGATCCAGAAGGATTTCAACATCCATTCCATTGTTATTATGCTCGCCCATTGCGATAATCTTCCAGTTCTGACTATGCAGATCCGAATATAGGTATCGGAGGTTGAGCTCAATTCTCTCCTTTGGCAGGTAAGAACCCTGCAGGTGAATGCGACCCTTTGGCCTGAGATAGTTCAGGACTTCCCCCTTATCTACTACTCGTAGGTCAGCTTTTTCCCAAGGGGCAGCCGTCTTGGCTATACATTTTTCAAGCCAATCAAGGGTTTCTTTGCTTCGGCACTCCACGATTTTAAAACCCTTGAGGGTAGTCAGCTGTCCGAAGCGAGGGACTACTGCCTCATTCTTCGTGATAGTGTCCTTCGGGCCATCAAGGATTCTAATTTCAATGCCAATTGTCTATAATTCTCTCAGGGTTACCAAAGTCAACCACTGAGACTTGCGTGCGTGGTTTTGCTACCTCCGAGTATTTTGGCAACCTGGCTTTCTTGTACATCGAGGTACGCGGGGAGAGCGACTAATCATATCGGCTTCTTTTTGATGGCCCGGATCCTGCCGCAGGGTTGGGCAAGCCCTTACCAGTTGGTGGAATAGCTTTTTATCTATTAGAGGAAGGTACACCTTTCCCCCTGCTTGTCGGTCCGTGGCAGATGATGGACCGGAATGGCTTGTTGTTGTCGCCAGGCCAGCCTAAGCTGAGCTGGCGTCTACCTTAGGCCTCTTGACTTGAGGAAGTCAATAGCTTTTTGAAGCTTCGCTTTCTCATACTCAGTGAAGTCTTCCCTACCCTGCAACCTACGTACCGTCTGCTTGCAGTTGCGCGATCTGCTGCGCATCGAGGATACAGATGATACAAGGAAGTTGGATGAACTGGTAACTGAGCAGGAGGCGTCGTCAACTATGATGAGTCCGAAGTCTGCCTGGCGGGGGATTTCAAGAGGAGTTCCTCCTCTTCTTCCGGAAGAGGAGAAGAAACTGTCGCACTACACTCACCCCCTGTATGTAGCGAAGAGGACTTAACTCAAGCCGGAGTGCCCCAGAATCCGGAGTTCACCGTTAGAAGACACGGTCACGCTGTGCCATTCGTCCCTAGGCACGGTAGTTGCACACCTGGGATTGCGGGTTTTATAGAGTTATTCCCCTTTAGATCCGTTATATTCGGAAGAAGCAGGGGCACATCGTACAGGTTGTGACTGAAAGCACGTATAGGTGGATTTGGAGGGTAGAAACCTCCCTGATTCAGATAGGATATCGCCCCCCTAGTTCTAGTAGTTAAGACTCTTAATTACTGAGTTCAAACTCCGGTGAAGAAAACCCGCACTTATGAACAAAAGAGCACTGCACTCCCCGGACCAATTTATTACTGAGAAGGGTCGAACCAATCAATCGTTTATCGTAATGCCGAAAGATACAATAACTGGTATAAGCATTGACCATCTAAAGATCCTTGATGGAAAAAATGCTGAGTTCAAAAAGGATCTAGCGTCTAAGGACTTTCAATTGATATGTTCTGAACTGTCAGACTTAAAAGTGAAACACAACCAAATTGTCGAAAAAGTTGCACAGCTCGAAAATCTTAACAAAATCTTAGAAGCAGAAGTTATTGCAAAGATGCACAGAAGGCAAAGTAATTGTCCATCTCCCCGCTGAGGCCAACGCTAATTTGGCTGAGAAAGCAAGTTCTTTGTGCACCGAATTGCTTGACAACGGCGACGTAAACAGCATTGTATCCGCGCACAGAATTTTCACTCGCAACCAGAACACGGCAATAGTAGTCAAAATGAACTCATGAGATACTGCTATCAATGTTCTAAGAAACGGAAGGAAACTAAAAAGCACGAAAATAAGCGTACGTAAAGACCTCCCGCACAATATTCGCCAAAGAAGAGCTAAGCTGGTCCCCTATTGAAGTTCTTACGCGATAAACACCCAGAAATTAAAAATATTGCACTAAAAGATGAAAAATTACATGTAGCTGATAGAGTATTCACATGGGACGTATCGGAAGGATTGAAATGTGGCAGGCAAAATGGCACGAAGGTATTAAAGGAACTATTTGGAGAAATACCTCCATTATTAATCATTTCGTCGATCGGGTTGGAACATACAAACAACTTTCCGATCGAAGTGTCAGTGTCGCCTGCCACCTGTCAAAATCGAACCAATGGTGGAAACGCAAGGAGAGAAGCCGCTGTAAATAATCAACATGGTGTACATACAAGTGGCTGTTCACAGTTCGCGTGCTCTAATTGAGGATTCCCATTCTACCAGATAAACGATTCAACCACAAACTAATATATTCTAAGCTATAATATGTCAGGCCTAGAAAACAAAAAGTTATTTGTTAATTTTTCAACTATATAAATGAATTCGATATGTTTGTATTATTTGAAACTCATGTAGTAGAGTATGATGAAATTAGATATAAAAATATTTTTAAGAATCATGAATTAAAATATATTCCTGCTGTAAATTCAAACTGCTTTGGAAGGGGTAGTGGAGGTGAACTCTTCGGTTATCGCAAGCAGATTAACGGAGCAGATGTCACAATCAAAAGAATGGAACCGACTTTTGTTTTTGAGATACAAATCAATAGTACTATCATGAGCTTAGTACTTATATACTTAAACTGTAGCAATTGGCTAAGTGATTTCAATAAATTAAAAGATCCATTGAATAATCTTAACTCAACTGACCTCATACTCATGGGAGATCTTAATGCAAGAATCGGTATAGCGCAAAATAATTTTTTTAAATGGAACGAATCAGTTTCCGAATTAATCAATATTAACCGTAACTCATGATGAATTTAGAGACGCGAAGGGGGACAAAAGTCTGGAATTAGCGGATCGTTGGGACTGCAAAGTCTTAAACATCTAAAACTTGTTGTGGTGATGATACACAAGGAGAATACACTTTTATGCGAGGTACAGCTAATTCAGTAATTGATTACTGCTTTATATCTGGAAATTGCATATCTCAGCTGAAAAACTTTCAGGTTGGAATGAAAACCTACTCCGATCATATGCCTTTAGAAATTTCTCATCAAAAAAGCTTCTCCACTAAACATGCCGAGGAGTACAAAACCTAAAATCAGCAAACAGAAGTGGTTTGATAACGAGTGCATGCGGGCTAGAAGCATTTCATTCTCGTTTCTTAAATTATTTAGAAAGAAAAAATGTAGCACATTTAGAACTCTTTACGCGGATGCAAATAAAAAATTCAAGGAACTATGCAATGCAAAAAAACTGCATCACGAAGAACAAAATATAGTTTTGATAAATGGGTCGAGATCATCAAGTGAATTTTGGAAAGCTTATTAAAAGAAAAACCAATTCATTTTCATTAGGACTGCCAGCAGAGCAATTAAGAGACAATTTTAAAACTCTTCTCAATGCACCCCAAATATCCCTCCCATATCAGTATGCAGCACCTATGATCGTGGATGAATTCTTTGACTTACCATTTACCACCTCAGAACTAAAAGTTGCCATCGAGAACTCGTACTACAAAAATTGTTTACCAGATTTCTTGTCAGCTCTTACAGTAGAATTCAGTACAATATTTGCAACTGCTGATGTGCCCGAATCTTTTCAGAAAGCTATAATTTTTCCTCTCCACAAGAAAGGTGGCTATGATGATCCGGCAAACTATAGAGGAATATCTTTCTTAAACACATCTTTTAAGTTGTTTGCCAGTGTGGTCTTCAATAGAATAACGAAGTGGGTGGAAAATAGAAAAAAAAACGTTTAAACAAATGTCAAGCTGGTTTTCGTAGAAACTATTCTACCATAGACCAGATATTCTCGCTAGTAAATAGTGCAGAGGTATACAAAATGAAACGTACAAAATTATACGGTTTCTTCGTGGATTTTCTTGGATTTTATAAGTTATATAAGTACGGAATCTCGTCGCAAGTCACTAATGTTTTAAGAGCTATGTACAGTAATAATAAATCATGTATCTGGGATGGTTGCCATTTATCTGAGGACTTTGAGATCTCAATGGGCGTCAAAAAAGGTTGTGTACTTAGTAAATTGCTGTTTATCCTTACATAAACGATATAAGGGATGAAGTCAGAGGTGCAATAAATCTCGGTGAAACCAATATTCCGGCACTAATATTTGCAGATGATATAGTTTTTCTCGCCGACTCAATAGATACCATGCAGTTAATGATCAAAAGGCTAGCTGTTAATTTAGATAAATCTAAGATGATGATCTTTAGAGGAGGAAGGTACGCTGGAGGAGAAAACTGGAGATTTCAAGGCCAACAAGGCAGTACAAGTATCTTGGTGTTTTGATTACGTCAAACCTAAATATGAACAAGCACTTTAAAGTTAAACTTGCTGAAGGTAAACGTGCGATCTGTGCGGCTTGGGGAAACTGTATACAGAATAAAAATGTTTCGCATGAGTGTCCACACTCGTTTGTAGGACTTCAACGAAAATTAAAAAATAAAAAAAAACAACTAAATTTCCGTCCACTATTTTGTGCTGCGATCTTTATTGGGCTGCGGTCAAATTCAAAAAGGCCGAATCAAGTTATTTTACATTAAGTAGTAGCGTTAAATTTTCAATATAGGGAAATTATTTGATATTGGAAAAACAAAGGGAAATGCATTCCATTAATGGTTTTCACATTGGTTAATTCACGATGGTTAATTCAAACAATTCATAAGTATACTACTTCTGAGTGATCAATATTATAATAATGATTCTGATTTAAAGGATGAACATTAAAAAGTTAAAATATAAATGAACTGGTAAGAAGCGTATTAATATTATGCCCGCCTTGAAGAGTCGGACATAGTGAAAGATCTCTTCAATCAATTGGTTGTGGGGCCAAACGATGAACTGGTCTTCTCAGTACGGTTCCCTTAGCACGGACGTCTTCAACTCGTATCTTGGAATCAGCAGCAGGTATTACTCGTTCAATGCGACCCAATAACCACTGCTGTGGAGGCCGGTTGTCATCAGCAATGAGCACCAGAGATCCGACATCCACATTTTCAACCGCAGTTCGCCATTTGGTTCGCCTTTGCAGCTACAGCACGTATTCTTTGGACCATCTGCTCCAAAAATGCTGCTTGATTTGTGTCAGCTTCTTCCATCTGTCAAGCAATGGGACCTCTTGTTGAACTGTTGGCTCTGGAATGGAGTTTAAGGGTACACCAATTAAAAAATGACCTGGAGTTAAAACGCTCTCATCATTCGGATCAGAGCTAAGGACACAGAGTGGACGAGAGTTCAGGATACTTTCAACTTCCGCTAGTACTGTTGAAAATTCTTCATAAGTAAGATACGCCAACCTTACTGTGAGGGGATCTGGGCGGTATATGCGTGAACTGGATACGTTTAGCAGTGCACCAGGAATGTATCTCATGCTGAGTTTGCTGCTCCAAAAATAACGCACGGAGATCTTTAAGCTCATTTCGAGCTCCGACAAAATTTGTGCCATTGTCACAGTGAATTTCTCTGCACAATCCTCTTCGGGCGACAAATCGCTTAAGCGCCGCTATAAAGCCTTAATGTGATCGATGCTGGATATTTCCTTGCGAAATTCCTCCCAACGAGTTTGTATATCCAAGGGTAGAGATTCATCCCAGCTTCTTTTTACTTACAAATATCCTGCATTATAATCTTCCCTCTTACCACTATTGGATTGATAAGACCTAAGGGATCAAAAATTTGCGCTAACTCTGATAGGATTATTTTCTTTGTCATCGATTTTGACTCGTTGTTCTTCGGTTTTGTGTATTGAAATTCGTCAGTTTCTGGGTTCCATGTAATACCTAAGGTTTTGATGACGTTGCTATCATTTATCCTCAGAGACGATCTCTCTCCTCTTTCTTTTTTCGAGATAGTATTCATAATCTCCAAACTATTGCTGCACCATTTCCTGAGGTCGAAACCAGCACTCAACAATATTGTCTTAACCTCAGAATATATGTTACTTATAGTCTCTAAGGAATCTCCTCCAGTAATCATATCGTCCATGTAAAAATCCTCTCTTATCACCTTAGAACTCAAAGGGTATATGCAACTATTCTGGTCGGCCAACAACTTAAGACATCTTGTTGCGATAAATGGGGCGGATGTGGTACCGTACGTCACGGTGCGTAATCGATATGCGTCTATTTCTTGCTGCTCTGAGTATCTCCACAAAATGCATTGGAAATGTTGGTCATTATCATGCACAAGTATCTGCCGATACATTTTTGAAATATCCGCAGTGACAACGAATTTATAGGTACGGAAACGAAGTATTATATCATACAGATCATCCTGAATGACTGGACCTTTCAGTAAAATATCGTTCAACGAAAAATTGGACGCTGTCTTAGCACTGCAGTCGAAAACGACTCGTAATTTTGTTGTTAATGAATCTGGTCGCAACACAAACTGATGAGGAGCAAAGTACTTTATTTTATGAAGTTCATCCTTAGGAACTTTTTCCATATGCCCTAAGTTTTCGTACTCTCTCATAAATTCGACGTATTGTATCCTTATTTCTTTGTTCCTTTGCAATCTTTTTTCCAAGTTAATAAAACGTTTTTGAGCATTGCCAAAAGAATCTCCTAAACTACCACGATTGGTTTTTAACAATAGATTCACCAAAAATCTTCCATCGTCCCGTCGCCGCACGCCTTTCAAGAATTCCTTTTCGCACTCTTCTTCTTCCCTTGAGAGAAATCTCTCCCGACTAACCTCCTCCATTTCCCAAAATTTTTTTACTGTCTCATTAAGCGAAACATCATTAAAATCGGAGCAGGAAACCAGACTACATGCGGCTTGAGGATTTGAAGACAGTTCGTATTTGCCGGATACAATCCATCCAAACAAGGTCTTTTGGAGGATTAATAGTTGAGAGCTCAATTTTATTTGGCCAACACATAGCAGCTGGAAAAAACTGTCAGCTCCTATGAGCAAATTATGTGGCCTGGGTAATGGAAATCGGGATCCGCAAGTTAAATATTTTTGGGGATTTTGGGTCTTCCAACTTGATACATCCAATTGATTTGCAGGAAGGATGTTGGTAATACTCTTTAAAACAAGAAGATCGAGGTCTATTTCAAATTCCGAAATTCGAGATCTACAGGTGGCTTCTGCTTTGAAGTTTATCGCAGCATTCGATTTTCCAATACCAGAGACTATTAAATTGGTTTGAGTTTTCTTTAACTTCAACTTTTGTACCATGTCCTCTGTGATAAAGTTGAGTTGCGATGCAGAGTCAAGAAGAGCACGGGCAGGGTACAATTGGCCATAGAAGTTCCGAATATACACCACAGCAGTAGCTAATATTACCTGAGATGGATCTTTCTTGAATATATTTGAAGCAAGATATGTACTACCAGAAGCACTTGGCAACGAATGATTACTAGCCTCATTAGTTTCGCAGGAAGGCTGACTTGTCGTAAACCTGTGCAACAGCTGATGATGTGGCATTGAGCAAACCTTGCATTTTGGTGCTTGGCATCTCCGAACGGAATGACCCTTTGCGAGACAGTTCATACAAAGAATTCGCTTCTTTACTTCTTGAAATCGGGCTATAACTGGTAGTTTATTAAACTCTGCACAAGAACTAATTCCATGAGTATTTGCGCAACAGAATTCACAGGATACTGACTGTGCGACTAAGGTGGAACTAACTTGTAAACTCCGTCGACCGTTTCTAAAATGCGATCGATTCGCTAACGGACTGGCATTGGCTTCCGTGCAAGCAAGTTTTGATTCCCTTGACTCAAGAGTCTGACAACGTCGATCCAAGACTTTTGAAAATTCATCCCACGTTGGGAGTTTAGAATAGTCTACGGATTCATCCCATTTTGACCTGGTCTCAGCATCCACCTTATCCAATGCTAACGCAATAAAAAAGGCATCACAAATGTTTTCGTGACTTCCAATAGAAAGCATAGCTGATTTATGAGAATTAAGATTGTCTTTTAAGTTGCGAAGGTTCTCAGCAGAGCATTTTGAGATCTTATTTATTCCCCTGACTCCATTTAAATGCTCTTGGAAAATCAACGTTTTGCTATCAAATCGCGTTTTTAATCGCGCTAACGCCTTTTGATAATTTTCAGAAGATAATTCAAATTCCTTAATTGCATTAAGCACAGCACCAGATAAGCATTTCCTTAAGTAATTGAATTTTTGCAACGAATCTAAGGAAGTGTCCTTATCAACGAGACTGGTAAATATTTCGATGAAATTAGGATAATCCGAGAATTTTCCGGAAAATGTTGGTAATGTAATGCGTTCCAACTTCGAACGATAAATAGGCTGTTGTGACATAAAGGAAGTGTTCAAATTATCAGATAAATTTTGAGTGCACTTCTGCGTTGACAAAAATGAATGAATCATCGATTTCGTCGACACGTAAATGTCCTCTAACTCAACTCGATGACTTAATTTCTCCTCCTCCAACATATTTATTTTCTCCAACGCTAATTGTACATTAAGACCTTGTTTGAAATATGATTCAATTATGCCTAAACGACACTCTAATTCTGCACCAGACATTGTAGCACCCTTTGCAATAATTAGATTTTTTATCCGAGTTATACTTCCCTTTGTGGAAGATCTAATAGTTTTTATTTCCAGTATTCGATGTGGATTTTCTAACCCCCCACTAGAAAGCTCTCCTCCTTGTGCCCCATTGGCATCTTGATTAGCCATAGTGTCGAAATCAACACTATGCAACTGGTATTGAGAAAGTCTAGCGAACGCTTATCAACCCGCAACAGCAACCAAATCAATCAGCAACAACAGCAACAACGATAGTACTTTAAATTTCCCTTACAGATATCAACTATTCCAACAAAAATCGATAATTCTGCTCAGCAGCACGAATTCGATTTGACCTTCACTATGGTGTGATCACAGCGACAGCAGACTAAAAGCGATCCAGCAAAGCTCATGAACTGGCAAATTCAACAACGAAAAGCTTTGCGCGATCGGTGCGAGACTCAATGATGCAAAAAATCGAATTGCTATTCTTTCATATAATGAAATGCAAATTCACCACGACACGATTTCAACGATGAATTGTTGGTAGAAGAGTGCAACAACTAGGCAAAT
The DNA here is from genome assembly GCA_964034865.1 of Eristalis intricaria. Lineage (NCBI taxonomy): Eukaryota > Metazoa > Arthropoda > Insecta > Diptera > Syrphidae > Eristalis > Eristalis intricaria. The sequence continues at coordinate 48,596,884 of OZ035873.1, read as the reverse complement.
ATGAATTTATATGTATGTATGTATGTACAAGAAGCGAATCAATTCGAGACAAAATATATGTATGATGTATGCAATTTTCATATGATTGGAATGGTGATCATGATGAATTTTACGCTTTATTCAAAGTTCTTATTTCTGTTTTTTGTTTAAAGTTGTATACATACGTATATATATATATATATATGTATATATATATATATATATATATATATATATATATATATATATATATATATATATATATATATATATATATGTATATACAAACGAGTGTGGACATTTTTTGGTGCCGAAACCCGGGAAACTATCCCCAGCATATAATTAATACATAAATAAAATTCTAACAAAGCAGAGACATCACCTAATTCAGTTGGAGTGCCGAGAACAACGAGGGAAACTAATATATATATATATCCTTTAAATCAGAATCATTATTATAATATTGATTACTGAGGAGTAGTATAATTATGAATTGTTTGAATTAACCATCGTGAATTAACCAATGTGAAAACCATTAATGGAATGCATTTCCCTTTGTTTTTTCAATATCAAATAATTTCCCTATATTGAAAATTTAACGCTACTACTTAATGTAAAATAACTTGACTCGGCCTTTTTGAATTTGACCGCAGCCCAATAAAGATCGCAGCACAAAATAGTGGACAGAAATTTAGTTGTTTTTTTTATTTTTTAATTTTCGTTGAAGTCCTACAAACGAGTGTGGATATTTTTTGGTGCCGAAACCCGGGAAACTATCCCCAGCATATAATTAATACATAAATAAAATTCTAACAAAGCAGCATTCTAACACATATATATATATATATATATATATATATTAGTTTCCCTCGTTGTTCTCGGCACTCCAACTGAATTAGGTGATGTCTCTGCTTTGTTGGAATTTTATTTATGTATTAATTATATGCTGGGGATAGTTTCCCGGGTTTCGGCACCAAAAAATGTCCACACTCGTTTGTAGGACTTCAACGAAAATTAAAAAATAAAAAAAACAACTAAATTTCTGTCCACTATTTTGTGCTGCGATCTTTATTGGGCTGCGGTCAAATTCAAAAAGGCCGAATCAAGTTATTTTACATTAAGTAGTAGCGTTAAATTTTCAATATAGGGAAATTATTTGATATTGAAAAAACAAAGGGAAATGCATTCCATTAATGGTTTTCACATTGGTTAATTCACGATGGTTAATTCAAACAATTCATAATTATACTACTCCTCAGTAATCAATATTATAATAATGATTCTGATTTAAAGGATGAACATTAAAAAGTTAAAATATAAATGAACTGGTTAGAAGCGTATTAACAATGAGTCAAAAGTTAAAATATTCCGTGCCACAGCCTCTTCTATCCTAATGTATGCAGCACAAGTTTTTTGTTACAGGGCTTTCGAAACTGTGTAAAAGTTCCTCAGATATTTTCTTATGCGGATTTTTAAAATTCCTAGCAATTCACCTAATTACATGTTGCATTTAGAGACTGGAGTTACACCTCTGTCACTGAACACGGTTATATTTATAAAGTCAATGCGATGAGGCAAGAAAAAAAGCCGAGTTTGGTACTTGCGCATATAGATATAATATAAGGTGAAGTGTGTCCAAGAATGGGAATCACTAAGATAAGAATGCGGTTATAACTTCAATTTTAACACCAAGCGAACAACAGGAATCTTTAAAACAAAAAATCAACACTTTACTTCAGAAAACTGGTCACAGAATTTTTGACAAATTTGTAAATGAAACCCAGTCATCCCAATACAGAGCCTACTTAAGCAATATGAACCACAACCTAAAAGAAAAAGGAATTATTTCTTGAATAGCTACTCAGTAAAAAAAAAAGTATGATTTTTTTAATAACGGGCGATCTTTGTAAGCTAAATTTCATTCGGCATCGTCCGGAGCTTCCATTCTTATGCGACCTGTGCAATCTTAGAGAACGTGAGGATGTATCGCACTTCATCGCGAAATGCCCTATACTTAAGGAGTTCCGCATTCATTTTTTCGGTGCTCAGACACTTCAGTTGGAGGAAGCAATAAATATCTTGAATGGTGGCAGAGGTTGGGACTCACTCTACAACTACAGTCAACGCATTGCGCTACAGGAACTGCATAATTGATGATAGTTTTTAAGTAATAGGAGCATTATATAATGAAACAAACAGCATATATTTTTTGGTTTATATAAGCATTTTTAACGTATTTTTTTTAATGTTAATCTGGTAGACGGCCTCTAGGCCAAACCATATAAACTGTTATTATAATGAAAATTGTAAGCAATCACTTTATTTTTAAATAAAATAGTCTAATTAACTAACTAACTATTTCCTGGTATTTCCTGGTGGTGATGTGTGGTGGTTTTGATCTTCTACTTGTCTGTTATTTTGTCTTACTAATTCGTTTTCTTGCATAGTTTTTCAAATCTTGACTATCTGATGAACCTGCGATGAATTTTATGGCTGATCCGATAAAATCTAAAGATCTACGAAATTTACGAGGACACTTAAACATGTGCAATAGCCGCTTTATATCATTTATATCCAGTTGTAGAACTTCTCGGATATCATCGTCATCTACAATATTCATTAACTCCATACTATCAATTATAATGCTGTTGAAGACGAACAAATTAATGGAGTGTTTAAGGTAAAAATGTTCTGAAGTTGAATAATCAGTAACTTTTGCTTCGGTGAAAGCGAAAGTAAGTAATATACAAGAAATAATTTTATTTTATATTATTTTTATGTATCTGCTCTCGCCTATTATACCAGCTGATCCTAAGTCTGCCTAAATAGTTTTCGGACTGTGCAGTTTTGTAAATTTATTTCCTATTCTCTTATTTGTCTTAACATATACTTTAGCATCCTGGGTATAAAAGGTCGTTACTTTGCTTACTTTAGAGCTAGTAGAGTGGTTGGTGTTATTCTATATGTATGAAAATAACATAAGCTTAATAACATCTGAGTACATATCTTTACTGCAACGAACAATTTCGGCAAGGAGTGAGTGGAATCGCTCAACTTGTCCATTGATTTCGCTATGAAGAGCGGGTACTGTGTATGTAGAAATATTAGATTCCTTTTTCAATTACGTTTGGGTTGCTATAGACGTAAAAGCACCTTCATTGTCTGTAACTAATTTTTTCGGATTATGAAAGAGTGATACTATTTCTGTTAAGGGTTTTCTAATGTAAACGGAGTTTCTAGAAGTAATATTTTTAATTATCGCGAATTTGGAAAATTTATCAATGCACGTAATAAAATATTTCTTTCCGGGATTATAAGTATCTAAGTCAAGTATTTCTCCAACATACGTTGGGTTTGGTGTTTCCCCGATAGGGTGATGTGTTGATCTTCGTTGGTATTTATTCTCCTTACATATTTTACATTTCGATGCATACTCTTTGCATAAGAGAAGAAATATGCAGATATTATGTAATTTTCATTAGCACACCCATGAGCTCTGTTAGGTGCCGTTACAATAACTCCTTCCTGATCGTTTTTGTTAAAAACGTCTTGTGCGTATTTTTTTGAATATTTGATTTTAACATTCGACAGCATTAACTTTATCATTCTGCACTCTCCCTAAAATTTCTAGAATACAATAGATTCCTGGCTAAAGGCCTGGAGAAACGTGGCCAGCTTGTTGAAGAAATATGGTATCAACCATGTTCGCACCGCGTCATACAGCGGCGGGGATCAGCGAAACTGTGATCTCCATTTGAGTGACGCGGCATTTTCTATGAGGAGTGTGGTACACGATGCGACCAAATTTGAACCATATCGTGATGTATTAGATACACCGCTGATACAACACGGGGATACTTATGAAGTGTTCCCACGGCTTGGTATGTTGAAAGATACCGAGTTAGCAGACATGACTAGGTCAGACAAAATTGACCTTGTTTGGATGAAAGTATTCGACAACCTTCGGCTGGCTCACCAGAAGGGGACACAAATTTACAACACTAGGTGTAGAGACGTGACATATAGAGTAGGGCAAATAGTATATCGACGCAACTTTAAACAGAGCAACGTACTTGACAATTACAATGCTAAATTGGGTCCCAAATTCCTGAAAGGAATAATCCTCAATGCAAAAGCAAAATGCCTGTAGGATGTCGGCAATTTGCGAGGGGATAAAGTAGGGACATACCATGCCAAGGACCTTCACGCATAGGAGAGTAAAAGATGCCGTTCCTGGATTACGCTAGGTTAAGATAGATTTATTAATTTATTTATTCTTTATTTATTTATGTATTTATAATATTTATTGATAAAGTTATTTTTATATTTATTTTATTTATTTAGAGTTAGCTGTGATATTAGGTTAAGTATACGCCCAGTTAAGTGCAAGGGGTTAGCGGATCGCGCCCAGCCAATTGTGTACATGACAAAATTAAACACCCTTAACATGGGAAAGGTGATAATACGAACTGTGATATTTTATATAGATTTATTATACAATTATAAACTGTATTATGAAGAATTAAGAGCCGGCTATCTCAGTCGGTAGAGTATGAGACTTTTCAACTCAGGGAGTGGGGCCTTGCCACACGTTAACACCGGCTTTAGGGATGGTAGAAGTGGTAGGGTAGGTATTGTGAAGGCTTCCTTTTCTTACGAGGTCGGTTTACTCACGCCCACTCATAAACCGTTGTCGATCCCGTTGCGGCAGCCTTCACGTTGAGATTATCTGTGAAAGAAAATTTGTTAAGATGTGCCCTGTCTGAAATACATGTACTTACCACGTCCTACAACCGTCCCTCGATGTCCCTCCTCCTGCGGCATACTCTTCCATTTCCCTGAAAGAATAAAAAGAAATTCAATAAAATAATATCACTTTTGGTGTCATCTCCGAAACCAAGTGGCTTAGGAAGTGACACCACACAAAACAAAAACACATAACCTTTTTATAAATCCTTTTATCCCTATGTGGTGAATTGTCCAATTTGGTGTTGCTAAGGGGGGGATAGCATATTTGATAGTATGAGTATTTTTTTGTTTTGTTTAATTTTAATTATAACATAGAATTATACTTACATAAATAATACACGTTCACTGACAATAAAAAAGTAACACCAACTGACATTTGACGCATTTTCCATTTGGAAACTGGAAATCCCATTGGAGATCTCAGTGATCCGCGAGCAAAATTGGATAATGGGACAATGGGGTGAAAAGAGGAGGAGAAAAGAATGAATTTTTGGAGTGTGAAACACGGCGGAAGAATTTTTATATCGAGTGCGAGTTAATTTTAAAGAAAAAAAAAAAATAGAAAAAAACCGAATCGTATCAGTGTGATAATAATCAACGGGGTGTTGCGCAGTGGACAGTGGTTAATACCACCAAAATAAAGATCAAAAAGAAAAATCTGAGTACGATCAAATAAAAGTGCGTGCATATATATATATACATATATATACCTAATTACCCCTGTGAATGTGGAGTGCATATACCCATTTACGATAAAGGGTGTACATGAAAAATAAAACAAATGAAAGCAACAAACATAGAATAAACAACACTTAATTAAAATACATATAAATACAGTGCCACGACTTTGCGCCGGTCCGTTAAAAATCACGATCGGACAACAAAGATATGCGTTGAACAGCAACAACTTACGTGCACGAAGAAAAGAGTGACGAGTGACCGGCCGAAGAAGCCTGGAAGTGCCTACCTAGAAAATCAACAAGTGTCACCGAAGTGCCAAAGTAGCCAGCCAGAAAGTGTCGACAGCCAAACATTTATTTTTATTTTTTTTTAACTTTTTCTTTGAATTGTAATTTAAATTTAAACTGAAAATTTCAAATATTACTCATCAATCATTAGTCGTAAATAGTGATAAAGTTAATTGCATAATTTAAGGAGTTTGTTTTTTTTTTAAATTTTTGTATATTATTATAGTTAATTAAGTCTGGCTTTAGTGTTTGTGTGTGAGTGTTACCCGCGGAAAAGAGGGTTTGTTCCCCAAATATTGTCGGCCATAATTTTCACATGTTCATCCTTCACTGTGCTGCGCGCGGGACATCGGGGGACTATAAATACTGTGAGTAGCAAACTCCGTGGATATAGGGAGTCTCTATATATTGTGTGACGTCCGTAGCTTTGGCCAGGGTTAGAACCCCCATAGTTTTTTTTATTTTGCTTTTATTTTTTTTATTACTTTAATATAGTTTACAAGGCTTATAGGTTTTCTTATATTAAATTAATTTAAAAATTTCCTTTTAATAAACAATGAATTGTCTTTCTGTAAAATGAAGATAAATATGTTTTATTTTATGGAGCAGTTTGTCTTTGCCATTATGTGTGTGTAGGGTGAGCGAAGGCCGTCCTCTTCGGGGTATTTGAGAGGGTGGAACGTTGGGCTGTTTCTAACGAGCCTTTCTGGCTTTTCGTGACACTTTGGCACTTCGATGCCCATTGTTTGATACTGGCACTTCGATGACAATTGATGATTTTTTCTGTAGTCACTTCCTGGCTTTTTCGGCCGGCCACTTGTCACTCCTTTTGTTTGTGAGCGTAAGTTGTTGTTGTTACGTGTGGTTATCGGATAGTGGATTTTTACCGGAACGGCGGATAAGTCGCGGCACTTGTATTTCAATGATTCCTGGATTTTATGATCTTATTATATGTTGTTTATTGTAGGTGTGTCTGAAGATCTTTATTAGTTTGAATTGTTCATATGCACCTTTTGTATTCTAACGGCTCGCTAGGATTAACACCCGCTTATTATCACCGGCCGGATACAACTTTTTTTCTTAATTTTTGAATGAAATCCACGATATTCAATCTTCCGCCGTCTTTCGCACTCCAACTATTAGCCTCATTCTCTTCTTTTTTTGACTCCATTGTCCCATTTTTCAATTTTGCTCGCGGATCACTGAGATCTCCAATGGGATTTCCAGTTTCCAACTGGAATATTGTTAACTCCGACTAAAAATTCGATCTTGAGTCAAACGTCAGTTTATATTACTTTTTCATTGTCAGTGAACGTGTATTATTCATGTAAGTATAATTTTGTGTTTTAATTAAGATTAAAAATCCCTCCCTTAGGAACATAAAATTGGACAATTCACCACATAGCGATAAAAGGATTAATAAAAAGGTTATGTGTTTTTGTTTTGTGTGGTGTCACTTCCTTAGCCACTTGGTTTCGGAGACGACACCAAAAGTGGTATTATTTTATCAAATTTCTGTTTATATTTTCAGGGAAATCGAATGGTATGCCGGAGGAGGAGGGACATCGAGGGACGGTTGTAGGACGTGGTAAGTACATGTATTTAAAACAGTGCACATCTTAATAAATTCCTCTTTACGGATAATCTCAGCGTGAAGGCTGCCGCAACAGGATCGACGACGGTTTATGAGTGCTCGTGAGTAAGCCGACGTCTTAAAACAAAGGAAGCCTTCACAATACCTCACCTACCACTTCTACCATACCTAAAGCTGGTGTTAACGTGTGGCAAGGGCCCACTCCCTTCGAATACTTTCCTCCAAACAAGGTCAATTTTGTTTGACCTAGTCATGTCTGCTAACTCGGTATCTTTCAACATACCAAGCCGTCGGAACACTTCATAAGTATCCCCGTGTTGTATCAGCGGTGTATCAAATACATCACGATATGGTTCAAATTTGGTCGCATCGTGTACCACACTCCTCAGGAAAAAAGCCGCGTCACTCAAATCGAGATCACAGTTTCGCTGATCCCCGCCGCTGTATGACCGCAACTTGATCAAAACCGAGCGGTTCATGCGTTCCAACGCATTCGCCTGCGGAGAGTAGAACGCGGTGCGAACATGATTGATACCATATTTCTTCAACAAGCTGGCAAACAGTTCAGAAACGAATTGCTTGCCATTTTCTGAATGAATAATTTCGGGTACACCGAAGATGTGGTGTGTGTGTGTTTAACTATCTCAGCTGCCGTTGCCTTCCTCAAGGGTTTCACAAATAGAAATTTACTAAAGAGGTCTAGGACCATAAATATTTGGGTATTACCAGTCTTCCGTGGGTATTGTCCTAAAAAGTCAATGTAGAGACGCTGAAAAGGCCGCTCCGTAATTGTGTGTTTGCCCATCTGCGGCCGAGAAATCTGGTTGGAGGCTTTGTTTTCTTTGCAGGTTTCGTAGGATCTGACCCACTCCTGCACGTCATGGACCATTCCTGGCCAATAATATTTTTGCCTTAGTTTGGCTAAAGTTTTGTCAACTCCACCATGACCTGCTGATGGCGCATTGTGGGAAGTTTTCAACAGAATCCCGCACAATTCCGTCGGTATGCAGAGCTTCCAAGCCACAAACCCGTCAGAAACACACACAAGTCAGAAAGTCTGTCTTTTTTATAAGTAATTGTCTTCTATAACTCCTCATACTCTTCTGTGGAAAAGTAAGGAGAGCTAAAGTCAACTTCCCTAGCTGATAGGGACGTGAGCTCCTCCATATGGAGGGGAGAGAGTATCAGGGACTACGTTTTGGATACCCTTCCTATGCTCGATCACGAAGTCAAACGCTTGGAGTTTTAGACTCCATCTGGCCAATCGACCAGACAGGTCCTTTTGCGTCATTAACCACTTGAGACTCTCGTGATCGGTGATAATAGTCCTTCCACGTAAGCCCTGAACTTCTTCACAGACAAAACGGCCGCATAGCACTCAAGTTCCGTCACACTATAATTTTGCTGGGCGGGATTAAGCTTCTGGGACATGGACGCTATCGTTCGTTCGTTATTCTCCGCATCCATCTGGAACAGCATGCTTCCACCGCCAGTCGTTGATGCGTCACACTGTATGTTAAAGTGTTTCTTAAAGTCTGGGTGTGTGAGAATGGGTGAGGACACCAAATTATATTTAAGTAAATTAAACGCGCTAAGCGCATTGTCGGACATATTAAATGTCTTGCCTTTCCTTAGGCAATTGGTCATGGGAGCTGTTACCGCCGCAAAATTTGCGATAAAGCGCCTGTACCAGCCCGTCATGCCTAGAAACCGACGGAGCTGTTTTGGAGTTTTCGGAACTGGGAAGTTCTCGACCGCCGATACCTTGTCCGGATCGGTTCGCAGACATCCATCACCGACGATATACCCCAGGTAGCTGATCTCTTCATAACAGAACTTACTCTTCACCACACTGATGGTCAACCCAGCTTTCTGAAGACAATCGGCTACCTCTCCGTAGACTGGCATGTGTCTCAAAGTCCGGAGAACAAACCAAGAGATTATCGAGGTAGACAAACACATGCTCCTTTAAACGAGAAGGAATGACTTTGTCCATCAACCTACACATTCTCTGCAGCATTACACAGTCCGAACGGCATCACCGTGAACTGATATAATTGTCGACCAGGGACTGTGAAGGCTGTCATCTCTCTTGACTTTCGCTCTAGAGGGATCTGCCAGAATGTGTCTTTTAGATCTATCCCGGACATGTAGCGCGTCGTTGCAGCCTGCTGAGAAGGCCCTCAATATGAGGAAAGGGTAAGCATCTTTCTTTGTGACTGAATTCACTTTACGTGAATCCAGACACCATCTGTTCTTACGAGGTTTTCTCACAATACAACTGGAGAACTCCAAGGACTGTTACTCTCTTCAATAACTCCCAACGAGAGCCTGCGATCAAGCTCTTCATATAGGAGCTTTTGTATCGCTGGAGAGACTGGGTAATGCCTCTGCTTGATGGGAATCTTTTCGTCATCCGCCTCTATAATATGTTATTCGAGGCAGGTCTTACCCCATCCCTTCATCGCGAAGGAGGGAAACAGTCGCTTGATTTCCTTCAGTCGCTTTGCTTGGTCTGGCTTGAGAACCTGATGAGGTTCCTATATAGTCGCCGGCGAGGGAATGTTCAGCTCTGCGACTATATTTGGAGCGACCTTAAAAGCGCTCCAGAAGTCTACTCCTAAGTTTAATTCCTGTTGGAGACTCGGTACGATGTATACATCGATTTCTGTTGTTTCCGTACCCCAAGAGACCTGAGTCCTGACTCGTCCTTTAATCGTTTGTTGCTTCCCATCTGCTGTCCTAACTTGCATGTTCAGCCGTTTCACTTGAACGTTGTTTCTATTAATTGCACATCTTTCCCTAAGCCTAAGAATTTTTTCATAATTCCTGTGCTTGGTCAGCACAGTCGTCAATTCTTCGACAGGCTTCATGATATTCTTGCAGCCTCTGATGAAGACTCTTTCGCGGAGGCGAAATCTGAAACTCCGGAGTCTCATCGTCGTCAGGTCTTGTCAAGATCCTTACTGAAACGGAAGGCGCCTCGTTTCCGGGACTTCCACCTTCGTTGACGGATTCGTCCCGGTCACTCCGCCAACACTCCCGTTTCCCTGACAGGCTGCACAAACTATGGACATATTTCCATGACCACACTTGAAGCAGGTCATGGTGTGAAAAGCGGGCGGACATTCATTTGGACGGGTAGCTATACTTTTGCTCGGGGCGTTGTCGTTCAGTCACGTCCGTTCATTGAGGTATTGCGTCTTTGTCGACCTGGTCGTATCGTACGTCGATCTAGCCGGTCTTCTAGGCTGAAGCGCAGCTACCTCAACCTCCTCATCAACCTCTCTTCTTCATCCCTAACCACCACCTCGCTAACGCCTCGTCTGTATCGCGATTCCCTGACAGCTAATTGCTTTTCAGCGCGCCTACATTTGTCCCTTAGATTCCGGATGCTATTTATCTCGCATCCGAAGATCAGCGTCGCTTTTCGTTCTCTGAGGTTTTGCCTCAGAATGTCTACGAGGTCTTCTTTTTTAGGCCGGCTCTTCATTTCACGGATGTCCCTGAAGAAGTCGTCGAAGCTCTTGGGGCCGTTGTCGTCTTTCCATAATGTCCCGTATCTCGTGATCCTTGTTATCTTCTTTGAATTGTCTGATAAGCTCTTCCTTCAGGACGTACGAGTTCAAATACAGGTCACCCTGCACCTAATCACTTGCACTATGAAGACTACCTCTTTCCCCCTTTTCGTCCTTCCGTGTTTGTCTATCCGTCCTCTGACCGTAAAAGTCTAGTTGACGTTTTGGAAGGGCTGCTCCCTCCAGCTCCTCATCATCTTCGAAAGAATAGATGGGCTGGGTGACCGTCTTTTCTAGTCGTCGGCCTTGGTTAGTTGGAGGATAAGGGTCTTCTTTCTGGTGCGCGTCACGTACAAAATCCACAGGTGGCTCTTCGAATAAGTCCATTGGTTCGTTCAGTCCAGTTCTCACCGCTTGTCTGGTCAACCATCTTGTCGTCGTCATCTCCGGAAAGCCTTTTCTTATTGTGCCAGTGTTTTTTTTAGTGTGCCTTGTTCTTCTGTGTCCAACGTTTTACTGGTTCAAATCTATTCGTTTAATTCAATAGCAATTCAAGTAAGTATAAGAATTCCATTTATGTATATTAATTATGTAGCAATTTTCGATGGTGTACCTAAATTACCAAAATGTGTTTTTTTTTTGTGTATTAGTGACGTGTAACCTAATATATACATAAATGTTTTATTAATATTTGTGTTTTATGTACTGCCTTTGTGTGTGTAGAGATAAGGGTTGGTTCTCCGGAAACAACTCTGCGGATTTCATATTGACAGAGTTACGAAACGTCACGATAGACTGTGACTAATTCCTTGGGTACTTTGCGAGTGCTGGTGATCAACTCTTCCATCCAACCACAACTTTCAACGGTCGAAATCATTCGAAAGGTTGGCTGAGATATCAGATGATGATCTCCCAAACACGAGCTAAGCTTCCAGGCTTAGTGTCCACGCCTCACGAAGAATCAGGTTCTGAGACATTTGATTCTGGGCAGCAGTCAACACTTGGGTCTTTCCACCCGCTCCATTCTCTGGCTCTTCATAAACCTCTGATTACCTCACGCGATCCACTGAATCTTGGCCTGAGGATTGGACAGCCGCCTTCGTCTCGTGACCAGACAAAGAACTTAAACAGCTTTGAACACATAGAGGAAGATAGAACAGTTATATTTTTTTAAAGAAAGGAGTAAACTACTGAGAGAGGTTATCCAGAGTCCAGGGTGTTGACCTTTGAAATGATCCCCCTGCAGTAAAGATAAGACCTCGAGCCGGTATTTTAGGTTGTCTTGAGACCCCAGATGCCTTTTGTACAGCGCAAAACGTCTCAGGTCCCGTTGGGAGCCATTTTGATGCAGATCCAAGAAACGAAATACACCAACCAACTTTGGGTAAATGTAACAATGACCTTTTTTCTATGGAGGAATTAAACGTTCTAGTCATGGAAATGATAACTAAGTTAGCTTCTTGTAAGACAAAATTCGATCAATTTAATGCCATCTCGCAATTTTATTTTATTTTATTTTATATATCTTACATAGTATAACAGTATCTTATCAATAGTGGTATAATTTGCTCAAGCTTGCATAGAGATATGGTTACATAAAACCTTACTACTGAAAATACAATGGTTTTGTAAATAATGCAGTACGCTAAATTAAAGTAAAAATTTGGAGGAAAACTATGAAGAAAAACCTCCATTTAAGGGAAAAAAAATAAATAAATAAATAAAGAATATGTATGCACATGTGCGTATAGAGGTATACAAAAGGCAAAATATCAAGTAATAAATAATATATAATAATAAATAATAAATAATAAATAATATAGAATAAATAATAAATAATATATAATAAATAATGAATAATAAATAATAAATAATAAAATAAAATATAAAAAAAAAAATAATAAAATAAAATAAATAATAAATAATAAATAATAAATAATAAATAATAAATAATAAATAATAAATAATAAATAATAAATAATAAATAATAAATAATAAATAATAAATAATAAATAATAAATAATAAATAATAAATAATAAATAATAAATAATAAATAATAAATAATAAATAATAAATAATAAATAATAAATAATAAATAATAAATAATAAATAATAAATAATAAATAATAAATAATAAATAATAAATAATAAATAATAAATAATAAATAATAAATAATAAATAATAAATAATAAATAATAAATAATAAATAATAAATAATAAATAATAAATAATAAATAATAAATAATAAATAATAAATAATAAATAATAAATAATAAATAATAAATAATAAATAATAAATAATAAATAATAAATAATAAATAATAAATAATAAATAATAAATAATAAATAATAAATAATAAATAATAAATAATAAATAATAAATAATAAATAATAAATAATAAATAATAAATAATAAATAATAAATAATAAATAATAAATAATAAATAATAAATAATAAATAATAAATAATAAATAATAAATAATAAATAATAAATAATAAATAATAAATAATAAATAATAAATAATAAATAATAAATAATAAATAATAAATAATAAATAATAAATAATAAATAATAAATAATAAATAATAAATAATAAATAATAAATAATAAATAATAAATAATAAATAATAAATAATAAATAATAAATAATAAATAATAAATAATAAATAATAAATAATAAATAATAAATAATAAATAATAAATAATAAATAATAAATAATAAATAATAAATAATAAATAATAAATAATAAATAATAAATAATAAATAATAAATAATAAATAATAAATAATAAATAATAAATAATAAATAATAAATAATAAATAATAAATAATAAATAATAAATAATAAATAATAAATAATAAATAATAAATAATAAATAATAAATAATAAATAATAAATAATAAATAATAAATAATAAATAATAAATAATAAATAATAAATAATAAATAATAAATAATAAATAATAAATAATAAATAATAAATAATAAATAATAAATAATAAATAATAAATAATAAATAATAAATAATAAATAATAAATAATAAATAATAAATAATAAATAATAAATAATAAATAATAAATAATAAATAATAAATAATAAATAATAAATAATAAATAATAAATAATAAATAATAAATAATAAATAATAAATAATAAATAATAAATAATAAATAATAAATAATAAATAATAAATAATAAATAATAAATAATAAATAATAAATAATAAATAATAAATAATAAATAATAAATAATAAATAATAAATAATAAATAATAAATAATAAATAATAAATAATAAATAATAAATAATAAATAATAAATAATAAATAATAAATAATAAATAATAAATAATAAATAATAAATAATAAATAATAAATAATAAATAATAAATAATAAATAATAAATAATAAATAATAAATAATAAATAATAAATAATAAATAATAAATAATAAATAATAAATAATAAATAATAAATAATAAATAATAAATAATAAATAATAAATAATAAATAATAAATAATAAATAATAAATAATAAATAATAAATAATAAATAATAAATAATAAATAATAAATAATAAATAATAAATAATAAATAATAAATAATAAATAATAAATAATAAATAATAAATAATAAATAATAAATAATAAATAATAAATAATAAATAATAAATAATAAATAATAAATAATAAATAATAAATAATAAATAATAAATAATAAATAATAAATAATAAATAATAAATAATAAATAATAAATAATAAATAATAAATAATAAATAATAAATAATAAATAATAAATAATAAATAATAAATAATAAATAATAAATAATAAATAATAAATAATAAATAATAAATAATAAATAATAAATAATAAATAATAAATAATAAATAATAAATAATAAATAATAAATAATAAATAATAAATAATAAATAATAAATAATAAATAATAAATAATAAATAATAAATAATAAATAATAAATAATAAATAATAAATAATAAATAATAAATAATAAATAATAAATAATAAATAATAAATAATAAATAATAAATAATAAATAATAAATAATAAATAATAAATAATAAATAATAAATAATAAATAATAAATAATAAATAATAAATAATAAATAATAAATAATAAATAATAAATAATAAATAATAAATAATAAATAATAAATAATAAATAATAAATAATAAATAATAAATAATAAATAATAAATAATAAATAATAAATAATAAATAATAAATAATAAATAATAAATAATAAATAATAAATAATAAATAATAAATAATAAATAATAAATAATAAATAATAAATAATAAATAATAAATAATAAATAATAAATAATAAATAATAAATAATAAATAATAAATAATAAATAATAAATAATAAATAATAAATAATAAATAATAAATAATAAATAATAAATAATAAATAATAAATAACATTACATAACATTACATATAGACAAAAGATATCATAGTTAAAAGTTATACAAACTTTACAATAGTTGCAGCTCCCTAACCAGTTGATTATTAACGTTAATGCATCTAGTCATGAACTTTTCATTGAGGATTTTAATTCTCCTTCCAATTTGGACAACACCTGCTCTTTCATGCAGTATAAGGGTTGAGAAGTCTATTGGTAAGTTAAGCATGATTTTGAGTATTTTGTTTTGTGCAATTTGGAGTCCCTAAATATGCGTTTTCGCGCAGTTACCCCAGACAGGGGAGCCATATGTCATCAGTGCTTGAAAGACGACCTTAAAAATTATCATTTTGTTCTTCTGGTTCAGAAGCGATTTGCGGTTAATAAGGGGATATAACATTTTTATGAGTATATCGATCTTAACTAAAGTTTGACGTATGTGATGCCCGAAGGTTAATTTCTGGTCTAAGTACACCCCGAGGTACTTTACACAATTAACCCACGGTATATTGGTGTTGTCTAGTTGAAGATTCCCACTGGGGAAAAAACAGCTAAGTCTTCTTCTCGTAAAGAAGATAGCTAAACACTTACCAACATTTATTTTGATTTTCCAATGCTTGTAATATTAAAAAAAAACATTCGATTGCGGTTTGAAGGCGGTTTTCTATCACAGTACCGTATACATGTGAAGGGTATAGGGCCAAGTCATCTGCATAGAGTGCAATGCAACAATTGGATACACTGGGAAAGTCATGTTGGTATATATTGAAGAGAGTGGGAGCGAGAACTGATCCTTGTGGAACTCCTGCTGGGACAGACTTAATTAAAGATAAACAACCATTGAGTGAAACCTTGAAGGATCGATCGAGTAGAAAGCTTTGCAATATTTCTGTTATGTATAAAGGGAAATTTAGCTTAATTAGCTTGTATATAAGCCCGCTGTGCCATACTGAGTCAAATGCTTTCTCGATGTCCAGCAGTACTAGACCAGTTGAGTTTTGGAGGCTAAGCTGTTGCCTGGGGTGCTATGGTTTTTTCTAAATCCGAATTGTTCAGAGGGTAGTATATTTTGAACGGTTAAGAATACATCAATTTTACTTTTAATGACCTTCTCAAGGATTTTACTAAAACTGCTTAATAGGCTTATAGGCCTGTAGCTGAGCGGACTAGGTGCGTCTTTTCCTTGCTTTAAGATTGGCACTACCATCGCTTCCTTCCATTTCGTAGGGAAGTATTGAATTTTTAGGCAGGCATTGATTATAAACGTCAGGTAAATCAAGGCACTAGTTGGGAATTGTTTGATCACTTGATTACTTATATTGTCCATTCCAGGGCACTTTCGATTCTTGAGACCTGATACAATAAATTCAATGTCGTCAACAGACACTAATTCATTAGGTGGTATAGAACATGTGGAATCATTGAAGAGAGCTATCTCGTTTTCAACATCACCTTCAAATGGGGATACATAGTTACTCGTAATAGAATGATTAGTAACGAACGTATTAGCCAGAATTTCTGCTTTTCTTCTTTAGATACCACAAATGATCCATTTATATTGAAATTTGGGCAGTAGTTATTCTTCTTGCGCAGTATCTTGGCTACATTCCAAAAGGGTCTGGACTTCGTATCAAGTGACCTTAGTTTATTGTTCCATAAATAGTTTCTGTACTCAATTATTTCATACTTGATCATTCGAGTGAGGAAATTCATTTCCAGGAAATCATGATCTAATCTGTTTCTCTGCCATAGTCTTCTGTAACGGTTTCTAATCTTTATAAGGTTTAATAATTCTCGAGGAAGCGAAAATGCTCTTTTAGGAGCTGATTTTAAGGGAACAGAAGCTTCAATACTCTGTAATATTTTATTTTGAAAGTTTACAATGATATCGTCAATCTGTTGGTTGTTATTTACAAGTGAAATAGCTTTTGGACAATTCCGTAAGTTGAAGGTGAGATGGTATCTGAACTCATCCCAGTTCGCATTTTTGCAATCGAAGTATTGCACATTATTTCTAATAGGACTAGAAAAGATATCACAGCTAACAGGAAGATGATCTGAGCTTAACGCATTGTGAACAACAGGAGTAGTAATACGTCTAGTGTCGATGGGGAATACCTACTGCATGCAGGTATGTAAGTGGGGCTAGATGGTTGTAATATTGTAAAGTTATGTCGTAGACATAAGTTGTACAATGTGTTACCCCAAACATTAGCCCTCAAGCACCTCCAGCTGCGATGTCTGCAATTAAGATCGCCGCCTATGACAATATTCTCATGGCTGAGTCATTTTCTAAGGTCGTTTTTCAAGCATTCAATTCTATTTACGTTGGGTGATCCTCCAGGAAAAAAGACAGAAAAAAGTTTTAGACTAGTGGAGTTACTTAAATTAATTTCCACTCCGATATTTTCTAGTACTAAAGTATGAACTATTGGCAACACTGAATGGACAATATTAATTTTTACAAAAATGGCAACACCACCTCCTCTACTATTACGATCACACCGATAACAGGAATAGTTACTACACTGAAAACGAATATTGCTTTGGAGACCAGTTTCACAAACGAGACAGATATCAATATCCAGATTAGAGAGAAAATTGGAAAACTCAGTGCCCTTGTTGCGAATGCCTCTCGCATTCCAACATAAAAGCTTAAGGTTGGATTGAGTATTATTTAACATTATTATACAAATATTTACTTGCAAGCTGAGCGACTACTTTAAACTGTTGTGCTTTTGTATTGCACTTTTCAAGTTCGGAGACCATTTCGAACATTAGAGAGGTTAGCTCTTCATATGAGAAAAGGTCGGCTTTCGCTGATGAAGGGGATTCCGATGGGGGACGTCCTTGTTGTTGTTGACATTAAAGCTTTTTTCAGCAATTGATGGTCGAGTAGTTGATCTCAATGGAATGGATGTGCGAGCGCGAGGAGTTTTTTGCGACTTTTTCTTAATAATTTCTAGATAATCCGTACGACTTTTGCAGTTTTCGTCCGTCGATTTGTGATTACCTCCACAGTTTGCACATTTAGCTATACCAACAGAAGTGCATACATTAGTTTTGTGATTGCCGGAACAGTTCGCACAAAAAGTTTTCACGTACCAATTCTTTTCACCGTGCCCCCACATTTGGCAGTTGTGACACTGAGTGACGTTTTTTTTAACGCGCCTTTGGAATTCCCATCTTATTTGTGTGCGGAAAATTGATTTAATATTTTTCCTAAGATCGGCAAGACGAATTGAACCATTTTCGAAATAAACAATATACAAATACTCTACGTATTTCTCGTATTGCTTTTTTATCATTTTTATGTCTTTGCACTTTAAGCCCAGGGCATTCAATTCATTTTTTATGGAGTCGGTAGAGTGTTCGTCGAGGCCGAACAAAACCACTTTAAAAGATTTTTCGCACTTTAGCTCGTGGGAGAAAAATTGACACTTTTGGAGTTTCAACGCATTTATGGCAGTTTTGTACGATTCTATAGACTCACAAAATACCTTTATGCCTATCGACATTTTTTTGATGCAGTAGTCAGAGATTTTAAGTTCTTGAAGGAATTTGTGCACATAATCACAGTTTTTTTGCAGTATTTTGATAGGAGGAATTGGTGTTCTCCTCGGCACTTGTTGGTCGATTTCGTTAGTACACATGTCCTCCCCAAGATCGGTGTCCGGGT
The DNA here is from genome assembly GCA_964034865.1 of Eristalis intricaria. Taxonomy (NCBI): domain Eukaryota; kingdom Metazoa; phylum Arthropoda; class Insecta; order Diptera; family Syrphidae; genus Eristalis; species Eristalis intricaria. The sequence continues at coordinate 48,577,969 of OZ035873.1, read as the reverse complement.
GCAGTTGGAGAGGTGTAAAGGAGTTGCCGCGGCGCAGCATTTTGCTGGACGAGGATGTGGAATCCTGTATGGTAAAAGCGCGGCGCTTCAGTTTATCGATTTTAGGAAAATTCACGTACTGTAACCGAAAGCTTAACCGATCGCTTCGACAGATCGCGTGAGAATGGCATCTCGCAATAAGCTACTAAGTTTTTGTACTCTAATGTCAAATAACATAACAGATAATAATTTCAACATTGTTACATGGAATGCCAGAGGTATTTTCAATAAGCATGTCGAATTGATACACTTTTTTAATACTAATGGGATATTAATTGCACTAGTAACTGAAACTTGGTTTACAGCTGCAATTAATACTTCAACTTCTGCTTACAAATCTTATCGCATAGATAGAACTGACAGAAGTGGTGGAGGTGTAGCTATTCTAATAAGGAGATCGATTCAACATGAACTTTTGCACAGCATCCAAACTCAGTTTGTGGAAAATATAGGTATTGAAGTAAAGCTCCAAAACGACCAGGCTATACAAATTTGTTGTGTTTACTTTCCAGGCAACCAATTAATACTCAGGACAGACTTAAGAAAACTTCTCACTATGAATGGCAAGTTTCTAATTGGCGGTGACCTAAACTGTAGGCATAGAGATTGGGGTTGCACAATACAAATTCGTGGGGCAAGTCTACAAATTCTAGTCTGTCTGTAATGTTGCCAATTCGTGTTTTATTTCCGTCTAGTCCTACGTATTTTCCAGCTGGTTCCCGTTGTAGTCCATCTGTTCCTGACATGTTCATAACTAATATCTCTAGTCAAATTTCTCAACTTATATCAATTGATGATCTGTCATCCGACCACAATCCAGTTGTTTGTCGAATTCCTAAGACCGGTAAAAAAAGTGCAATATTTATTAGATATGAAAAACGCAGATTGGTCAGTTTTTCGGGCTCAACTGATAACAAAACTTCAGAATATTCAAACTTCACTAGAAAATATAGCCACAAGAGAACACGTCGATAACATTATCAGTATGTTTTCTGAACATGTATTAACTCTGCGAACTGTAGTATCCCCAAAAAAGAAAGAAAATATAATTGTATGAAACTTCCAGATCACGTTATTGAGCTTATTAAATTAAGGAATAAACATAGAAGAAATTGGCAAAGGTGTAGGCACACTTTTTCTTACACTATGGTTTAGTATTTTAACAAGGTAATCTCGTATTTAATACAAATTAAACGAAATGAAGTATGGAATACTAAGTTAAATTCCCTTAACAAAGCTTCCAAGCCTTTCTGAAACATTATCAGGATTCTCAAAAACAAAAATAAACAAATTCCAGCTCCTAAATATAATTGCAATACATACTACACGATAATGACAAAGCTAAATTATTCAGTCAAACTTTTGCCAAAAATCACATTGGATACCTTCGGGGACTTTGATACTATGAAAGCAGTAAGCGATTCCTTAGAGGCATTTAATTCTATTGATGTTGAAACGCCAATAAATGCGTTAATACATGAGAACGAAATTAAGTTCCACAGATAAGGAAAACATCTGGCCTTGACAATATCAAAAATACTTATCTAAAACATCTACCTAAGATTGGAATTACATGTTTGACTTTTATAATAAATGCTTGCCTCAAGGTTCAATACTTTCCAACTGTATGGAAAACAGGAAAAGTAATTCCAATTCCGAAAGCAGGAAAACCAACAGACAGTCCTGAGAGCTATAGACAATAGCGGAGGAAAGTGCTCATCGTGCTTTTTCAGCGGTTATCCAGATCCCGAACGAGGTAGTATAATATATATAATAAATATAATTACAATAAGGCTTGATAGTCACGTTTCGGCAGGGCTTTACCCACTGAAATCCGTTCGAGTGCGATCAATCCACCAACAAATAGAAACCTTACAAACGAAGAGGTTGACGGGTACCTCAGACGAATGGACAACGCCATAATACGTTCAACGGACAAGACACTTCCGAAGGTAGTGAACTCCGATGACTCTGATGTTTATCGGAATGCCACCATCGATGCACATCACGTGCATAAAAGTAGACTGCTATCAATACTTAAACTCTTGCACAGACGGTTTACAGATCCAAGAAGTCCGGAAGTTATATCCCTGAAGTCAGAGATCAAAAACCTCCAACAACCTGGACCTGGCGAACAGAGCCTGGTTAAACCACTTCTATCTCCATAACAAGATTAGTCAATGGTGTTCGGAGAGTCACGGTGTTGCCAGATTCAATGACGAAAATATGGCAAACAATACCGTCGCCAATGATGGAAACCAGATAGTGATTTCCCAAGAAAAATCTCCAGGGGATTCTTAAATCTATGAATTACAAGAAATCAGCTGTAATGGATGGTATCGTGCTCAGTCATCTCCCTCCGGCGGCAGTCGAAATTTACACGGCACTGTTCAACAACGCGCTCAGTAAGGCATATAACCCGGAGAGTTGGAAGACAGCTGTGGTACAACCAATCGTTAAGGGGGACAAAGACAAAGGCAGCCCGTCAAATCTCCGATCGAGAAGTCTTCTTCCCTGCATTAGCAAAGTCTTCGAAAAGTTTGTTATTCGAGCGATTTAGAGCGGGGCATGCCGCGTCAAAGCTGGTATTTGACATTCAAATAAAAAACAGTGTAAGGGTGCCCGTCTGATAGACTTAGAGAAGCGTTCGACACCGTTTGGCTAGAGGGCCTTTTCCTTAAGCTCGTCAGACTTGGCTTGCATAAAACATTGCTATACGTGATATATGACATGATAACAGGTAGAAAGTTCGTCGTAAAAACTGGCGGCGTAACTTCTACCACAGTTCTTAATATCAATAATCGTCTACAGCAGGGGGCTGTTGGTTCCCCGACATTGTTTTCTATTTTCACTGCAGATATTCTAAGGTCCATGCCGCACCTAATCGCATACGCCGATGACTTAGTGGCGTACAAATGAGATCCGAAGAAAGAAGTCATTAATACCTTGTTGCAACGTGACTAACACAACACTTGAAGCTGCTAACAGAAGTGCTAACAGAAGTGTGAAACTGTCCTTTTCCGCACCCCGCTGGCCATGGCCTCAAGGGATACGCGCGTAAATTGGAAGAAGTTTGGCATAGTTGACCCACAGGGTCAGCCGTTAGCCGTGAAAACTGTAGTGAGATATCTTGGGATTTGGTTGGATCATTTTCTGTATTTTAACAAGCATATAGAGAAGGCTTTGACCAAAGCTAGCAAAGCCTTTGGTGTTTTACAGCAGTCAACTTGATAACAGGGTGAAGGTAATCTGCTACATGGCCCTCATAAGGCCAGTCATGGTGTATGGTTGTCCGCTGTGGTTCAACATGAGTCCTTCCGACACGGAAAAGATGATTATGTTTGAGAGACGGGGTCTTAGGGCCTGTCTCCGGTTGTATCGAAGACAGGAGTCTGAGTACAAGAAGTACTATCGTAACGAGGTCCTGTACAACAGCGCAAACGTGAAAAGGATAGACATTTTCACATCATTAAACTAATAAGAATTCACATTACAAGAAGTATGACTTCAACCAACAGTCTGATCATCGGGGCTTACTATCCCAATTATATGTACCATGAGAGGGTGCGCCACAACGGCTTTGTTCCACCTGAAATGTTACTCTATTTTGATTCGATCGGCCTGATCCAGAACACGGTTACACCAGAACCAGTCCCTGCCTTCGCCGCCCCTGCCCATACGATAATATAAATCTTTTAGTTGGTATAGCGGGCCACTTACCTAGTTGTAAGGTAGATTAGGAAAAAAAATATATATATATATGTATATGTTGTATATATAAAAAAAAGTGAACAAGCGCGTGTGGATTATATATGTTACGCATATACATACCATACACGCCCTTGTGTACACGTCCGTAGTATTACGTTAGATTAAGTTTTCTTAGGTTTGTAATAGGTAACAGCTTTTAGGTTAACATGTAGGTTAGGTAGTAATAAGATTTGTAGAGCGCCAAGTTTTTTCACAACCGCTCATCTACCACATCGCCAGATCAACTGTGGATGGGCGACTCAACCACGACCTTTCCGTCGTACAACGAGGGGTCTCCTCCGATTCAGTACGGCGGTATCCAGGCGGGACATTCGGGAAGTTGCTAGGCAGCACCAAAAGTTCTAGTGGCTGGTGAGTGAGGGAACTCCCTCCTCAAATCCTTTGGACCCCGGTTAAAAAGGTTAATTCAGACCCCCGCATGGGGAGCAGTCGGTTTCATATCTTGCAGTGTATTGAATGTATATATTTACATTTGTGAGCTGCAACCTATGGCCGACGTACTAAGAATAGGGTACTATTTTTTTTAAGGTAGAATAGGTTGTAAAAAAAAAATAATAAAAATAAAATCAAAAAGTTTTATTTTAAGGTAGAATGTAAGTTGGCTTGTAAGTTTTTATATTAACCGTTCAGTCATTAAGTTTTCCATTTTTTTCTTAATAGTAAGTTGTTCTTTTTAAATTTCCATTTATATTTTACTCCGTTAGTGTAGGTCGAAAGACATAGATTAAGACTAAGCTTAGCTTAGAGTGCCCGCCTAGGGCCAGTAAGTTAGAAATAAAAACATTGTTCGTCTAACTTGTTTTAAGCATGTTTGTCACACAGACGCACAAATGGTAGACTGTTTGAACACATTTATGCATCTCAGTGACCATTGCGGTGTCAGTGCCGAAATCAAGAATTATTAAAGTTTGGAATTAAGAAAGTTTGTATAAACGTACCCTTATAAACGTAACCTTATATTAATAGACAATCAAACGAACGGTGGACAGTACGATACCACGGTATATACGTACGAATAACCTAAACTTGTACCGCAATGCGACAATTAACGCACTCCACCAACAAAAAGTAGACTCCTGACGAGAAACCTTGTACAGGCAGTTTACTGACAGACGTAGTGAGGAAATTAGGACACAGAAAACGCTCATTAAGAACATTCAGACATTAATTGTCCAGAATTACAGACTTTCTGTTAATTCGTACTGGAACGATAACATTCGGGCTGTAAGATCTAACAACCCCAGCATATTCCCAAAAATTAGTAAATTATTACGTACTAAAAAATAGCGATCTACCGAGCTTTAAGCTGCGCAGAACAACGAACAGCGAACGCAGACTGACTACACCAGGCATCAATCCAGATAATGCCGTACTTGACGATAACCTATTTGTGGTCGAAGACCCACAAGAAGAAGTGGAGGTATTTGGCGCCGTCTTTCAAGAAGTGTATAAGGTGAACAAGAGAGAGCCAAATCCTGCCAATGAATGCAACCTCCGGTCAATAAGTCTCCTTCCGAACATCAGCAAGGTATTCGAGAAGGTTATCAATAAAACTCAATAGTATAGAACAGCTGGACCAAGGACAATTTAAGTTAAAAATTATCTCTAACAGGGTGCCGTTAATTCGCCGATCCTGATCAACATTTACTTGAGCGATCGGATGAGTTCTCTTCCACATTGAATTGCGTATGCCGATGGCATGATCGTGTACAGATTAGGTTCAAAGATTGAGGAAATCAATACTCTCACGCAGGGTGACTTCGATTCATTCATGAGGAGATGCGATGACTGGAAGTTAAGTATCAACATCCGGATGTCAGAAACCATCCTGTTCAGGATGTGGTTGTATAAAGATACCAAGAAGAATTGGCGAAAGTTCTTAATCGTTGGGCGACACGGGCAACCACTGGCGTAAAGCAATGTTGTCAGATACCTGGGGATCTAGCAAGATCAGTGTCTTTATTTTAATAAACATGTAGATGCTGCTCTGGCCAGGGCCCGAGGTATTTTTGCCCTCACAAAGAGATTTTTTTACAACAGCCAACTCGTTGCAAGCGTAAAGGTTATCTGCCACATGGCCCTCATCCGACCGATGCTCACCTATGGGTGTCCTGTATGGTTCAACGTAAGTGCAAGCTTAATAGCAAAGATTGGGTTGTTTGAGAGGGCTTTCCTTCGCCACTATAGATCTCCAGAGTCGCAGTGCATAAAACTCTATTCCAATGAGGTCTTATACAACAGGGCAAACATGATAAGAGTGGGCAATTTCCTGTTGAAGTTGATTCGAGGTCATACTGCTAGAGCGATGAACACGTCCAATAACTTGATCTCCTACCCCATTCCTACCCCAATCCAAAATACCACGAGAAGGTACGCCACAGTGGCTTCGTTCCCCCAGAAGCTTTTCTCCATTTAGATAAGTACGGCCTATTACAAGATATACATGCGGTAACGCTCATTTTTCACATAGCCAGATCAATTGTGGATGGGCGACTCAACCACCACCGTTTCGTCGCACAACGAGCTCAGGAGGGTCTCCTCCAATTCAGTACGGCGGTGTCCAGGCGTAGCATTCGGGATGTTGCTAGGCAATACAAAAATGTCCGTGGCTGGGGAGCGAGGGAACTCCAGCGTCGAACCCTTAGACCCGAGGTAAAAATGGTAGTGCGCCCAGTCAGTCACTGTCTTACAGCGAATTGGTTGAAAATCTATAAGCCGCAACTACGGCCGTTTTATACCTCTCACCTACGGCCGACTTATACATCTAATATAATTAAAAAAGAAAGCTTAGCTTAGAGCGGCCGCCTAGGGCCTGTAAGTTATTAGTAGTATCTAACAATGTTTGCAAAACTTGTTTTAAGCATTTTTGTCTAGAATGTAAGTCTGTTATGAATTTGTATAATAAAAATGAATAAAAAAAACCACCAAAACTAGGTCACATGCCTTTACCAAATCCACAAAACAGCTGTAGACGGGTTTGGCATACTCCCAAGCTTTCTCAGTTACCATTCTTAGAGTGAAAAGCTGTTTGATTGTACCTCTGCCCGGATGAAAGCCGCACTGTTCATCTCCCAGCATTGGCTCGACCATAGCTCTAAAACAGGCTTCCAAAACCTTAGCGTAGACTTTTCCAGGGAGACTTAAGAGGGATATGCCTCTGTAATTGGAGCAGACTGTTTTGCCCGCCTTCTTAGAGAGGGACAATCATCCCAGTTTGCCAAGCACCAGGTATCTTACCGCATTCCCAGGCCACCTCAATAACACGAGAGAGCCATAAAACTTCCTCTTTACCCTTTACCTTAAGCATTTCTGGCCGGATTTAAGCCACACCGGCGAATTTATCAATTTTTAGCGAATCTATCGCCAAAAAGACTTCCTCCAAGATTAGACTATTCTCCGCCTCACTTGAGACTTTTGGTTTGCCATCTTCAGTGCCCTGATCGAGATTGAGCAGCTCCGAAATGTGCTCGCTCCATCTGCGCAAAATGATTGGAAAGCAACACACTATCTTTGGATTTGACTTCGATGATGTTGACTTTTCTTAATCGGAGTCGGCGAATAGTTTGCCAGAACCCCTTTTTCGCAGATCTATGGTCGCTTTCCATCTTCTCCTTGAACTCCATCCTTAGCTTTTCGAACAGCTAATTTGCAAGTTCTTCGCGCCTCAGTGTACCGGTTACGAGAATCCAGTCTCTGAAGTTCTCCTTCTTCTCTCTGATGTCTTCTTAAGCTCCGGATGTTTTAAACCACGAAATCCCAAGCCACTTCACTCCACAAACATCCCGTGCAGAGGCAATGATAGCTGTTGAAAACAGTCGCCATTCTTGCTCTACATGCGATGGAACAGTTGAAATTCGCTCAAACCTTTCAGATATGTGACGTGCAAAATTTAGCCGTAACTCACTGTTCTGAAGTTTGTCCCACCGTTTCGTGTAACCATTCTTGTTTTCCGACTTGGCGGAAAAGGTACTTTATCAGTGAGGTATACCGTACACAATATCAGTTGATGTTCAGTTGACAGTTCAGCCAACTTCATTAAAAGTCAATCGTCACATATCACATCACACGAATCCGTCCGTTTCCCACACGCCGGTACCACAAAGAGATCTATCAACAGTTTTGTTGAAGACTGACGGTACACGTGGTATTTATGGATGACTTTGTTTGGAAAGAAGGTGATCATTATGGACACACCATCTATATTAATTACATTCCTATATCCTTTAAAAAAAAAAAAAACTTCATATTGATATTACACATTAAAATTGCATTAATACATTAATCTAAAATTATCAATAAATGAAATGTTAATAATAATAAATTCAATAAATCGTATGACTTACCACTACACCTAACATATTTTGTCACACACCATTTACCTGAACTACCTACTTTCTTTTTCATGTTTACAATAACTATTCTTCCGGGATCTGGCAGCCTACAACTTCCAACTGCGATCGAGTCGAAATTAAAAGTCATCCTGCCAAACTTACTCCACTGGAAGACATCGATTTCGATTAATAAGCAAACAATGACACACAGTTCAAACTATTAATGCTCTTAACGAGCGCGCAAGGGAAAATGATCTTAGAATTTTCATTTTCGGACTTCGCCGTCCTATATGTGATATTCTTTTCTCATCGAAACCATCAGATCTCCCTACTGCGCTGGCACTAGAACTCGAAATGAATCATAAGCTTTACGAGCTTGCACGCACATTGGCGGCTGGTAGTTCAAACAGGCCTAAAAGGCAGAATACATTGACTAAGTCCCCACATCTACAGCAGCATAACCAATATAATCATAGTTCAAGTGACAAATAAAGGAAATCGATTCCTATGAGCGTAGAAAAGGACAAATTTCCAGAGCGATGCCAAATTACAACGATCCAATAGCGGCTAGCGGAAAAACGTACTGTTGACCATACGGATTCCACACGGCCACGGCTAGGTAAAATTCAAAGAATAAACCACTTGCCAGAACAGGAACAAATTAGGAAACATAGTTTAATGATTATGGTGATGATGATTAAATCTCAAATAATACCTACTCTTATGAGGTTCATTTTTTAGAATCTCTCTCTTGCCTTTTATTACAAAAAAAAAAAAAACAGTAAATGGACAAGAGCTGCGATTGTTATTAGACATAGGTACCTCCAAAAATTTTATTAAGAACTTACCTTACTTAAAAAGAATTTCTTCAATGGAAACTCCATTTCACGTAAAATCAATTAATGGTGTGAATATAATAAAGGAATATTGCAAAGTTGAAGTCCTAGGGAAAACATCTACATTTTTTATCCTTCCTGGCTTCAGCACATTTGATGTAATTGTGGGATACGCTTTCTTGAAAGAAGTAAGAGCTAAGCTAGACAAATTCTTGCAAGCAAGTCAACTCGTTAACTATAGATGAAGCTCAGATTCCGTCACACCTTTTAGAAAGGTTTCATACTATGATAAAAAAGACTATAAATGCGTTTGCCGAACTGATAGAACTTTACCCTATAACACTAATGTCAAGGCAACTGTTCGTACTGCAATAAATTAACCAATTTACACACGTGGCTATCCATATCCAGTTTCCGCTTCAGAATTCGTTAATAATGAAATAAAAATTTTGCTTCGAGATGGTATTAGTCGAAAATCATGTCCTCCATATAATGCACCAGTTCATGTCGTTAGTAAACATACTATAATAAAAAACAACAAATATTAATGCATTTTCCGAACCTAATAGGACTTTACCCTATAACACTAATGTGTTGATGCACTGGTACCCTATAACGTATACCACTGTAATCTTGACAAATTTGGGAAATTCCCAATATTTAAATACATTGGAATACTAATGGATAACGAAGACGTACAAAAGACGGCGTTTAATGTAAATAATGCAAAATACGAACCTTGTCGGTTACCATTTCGTTTGAAAAATGCATCTCGCATCTTCCAAAGCAATAGATGATATTCTTCGAGATGATAATGCAAAAAGTTGTCATGTTTTTGTTGACCCCCTTCAGGTTAGGGTTTAGGATATACCCGAGCAAGGCATGCCTGTCGTAAAAGGCGACACGATCTCCACCATCAAGACCGTTCGTCTCCGGAAAGAGAAGTCCGCCGGAGAAGTAATCGAAAGACAAGCGGGACTCAGTGAAACTGGAACAAATTGCGGAAGAAAACAAAGAACTACATATGTCTAAAACTAAATAAATGGATCTTCTTTAACAAAAAAAGAAAACGAGGTTCTAAAGAATCCAAAACCTCAAGAAAAATGCGAAGAAACTCCACGTGCCGCTAGTCCTAAATACCATACGGGTGAAAACGAGATGGAGCTAGAAACAAATCGGGCGTCAAAGAAACGACCCAGTAAGAATCGAAGAGCTGGGTCTTCGCCGGAAATAAGGAGCCCTAAGCAGAATAGACATGTTCTCCGCCGGCTATAAATGTCGTCGGCTTTACAGACTATAATAAATTGTATCGTATTCTCAAGGAAACTATACCGAATTTAAGGTCACATCATATCGGAATAACAAATGGAAAAGTCAATGTAGATGACTCGGAAAGCGGAAAAGACACAGGGGTATACCTACGCAAAAAAGATAGAGCGATCACTCCGTGTTATAGCAAGCGGTCTCTATCCGTCATGCACGAAAGACGACATTATAAGCGACGTTAAAACAAAATTCTTAAATATTATAGACGCCGTAAATATTTTGAAAAAAAAAACAAAAACAACAAACCGAAGACGGCAAGGAAATCTTGGTCAAATATGGACTTCCGTTGTTTATGCTCACTTTCGACAGAAACGAAAATATAGATGATATTTACAATATAAAGATGTTTATGTTGACAACATAACTATTTAATCTCCTAGCGAACATGCCCACCTATGTGACATTGAAAATGTGTTAAACAAAAAAACTACATACAAAATTTTCTAGTATTAGCGTTTCCTGGCAAGTTTTTTCACACCGACAAAATGGTAATTGATTTGATATAAAACCGATCAATTAGAAGTTGTAACACCAGAACACAATCGTACCCATAGGTCACTACAAGAAAACTTCCATCAGATTATAGATGAGTACAAATTTGCCGATATTTGGAAGCTCTTAAAATCAGTCTTTTGTAAAATCTGTTTAGAGAACAAATATCGAAGAAAACCGCCTAAGCCAGAGACTGGAAAAACACCAATTCCCAAGTATTCAGGTGAGATACTTCACGTAGATGTCTATATAACTATTTTTTACCTGTATAGATAAGTTTTCGAAAGAGTAAAAGCTATTGTTTCATGATCATCTGTCGATAATAAACGCATTGTTAGAAATACTAAGCCGCTACAGAAATATAACAATTATAGTTTTGGGAAACAATTTTCAAAATAGCAATTTTTTGTTCCCACACTCCACAGGCAAAATAATGGACAAATCGAAAGATTCCATTCAACTCTATTAGAGATAGCTAGGTGCAT
>OZ035873.1:48479406-48559406 GCA_964034865.1 Eristalis intricaria | reverse complement strand
TTGTTACTGTAGGAATTCGCGAGCACAACATGTTCAAGCTTAAGGCAGAAAACGGATGACCTTTGTGTGCACGTTGTTGCTAAGGATTCTAAATATACATCAGGATTTACAATTGTAAAATGAGAGTCTGTGTCACCAGAATATTAATCACGTAAAAAAAATGCTTATAATCCATGGACATTACTGTTGCTGGAGAATCTTCGTTTTGGGCGCTATGTGCTAAGGGAAAAATTCATCGACTACAATTCACAAGAAGTGCCAGCAGAGCCACGAAACCAGGAGAACTTGTGCACAGTGATCTTTGCGGCCCCGTGCATGTAACATCGTATGGAGGATGCATGTATTTTTTGTTATTCAAAACTGATTTGTCTAGTTTTCGTTACGTTTTCTTTATAAAACAAAAATCCGAAGTAACAAGGATTATAGATTTTTACCTGTGGCAAAAAAACGGTTCGGAGCGATAGCGGATTGGAGTTTGTCAATAAAGATGTGGTGTCTTTACTTAGAGCACGTGGCATAGTCATAAAAAAACAGCACCATTCACTCCTCTATATAATGGACGAGCGGCAGGAGATTATTATTATTATTATTAATAGTATAAGTTTAAGTAAATATGAACTTTTGAAGCATTCTGATACCAAACAGCACAAAAATAATGTTTTGTACATCAAAAATTCAAAGCCAGTCAATGAATTTTTACACATTTTTGAAATCAAACTTAGTTTGTTTTTTTGGAGCATAACGCCGCTGTTCAAATTATGGAACACCTAATTCTACTTCTTAAGAACTCACTACCGGATTCACAAATCACCCAGAATTCAAGGCTGGGACGAAAGATATGCATCAGTATCATAAAAATGTTTTGGGCAAACGAGAAACAGAGGTTCTTGTTGAAAAATTTATAGCAATAAGTTTTCAATTCTGATTGATGAGAGCACTGGCATTGGGTTGAACAAAAAGAAAGGAATTTATTTTATGTAACAGAATCTAGTTTTATAAAATTATCGATAATAATAATATTTGAATAAAACTTTCATAAGATATATATTTAATTTGTATATGTGTAGCTATGAAGCTAAAATTATAGTGGAGCAATACAAATTCATTCGCATCCAGATTAGTTGCTCACATTCTAGACGTTATTGTATTAAAATGCATTTGTCATTCAGCTGCAATTGTTGCTAATAAAGCTTGTATGGTTTTACCTAGAGTTCCAGAAGAAAAAGCTCGAAAAAATGTCAACAAGGGGAAGAATTTCAGGATTTATTGCATGCAAAGAAGAAAACGATTAAAAGAACATCTGCAACGAGATAGCTTTCTCAACAAATATGTATCGAAGGAATTTTGAAGAACTGGGATGTTCCTTACGAATATTTCAAGCAAGCAGTTACATTGGCCAAGCTATGTGACAAGCATGTTTTTCAGAACTTTCAAACAAGTTTAATACACATTATTTGTTGTTTCTCAGATAGGATATATGGGCTATTTTAATAATTTAAATGCATTATTTCAATAAAAAAAATCTAAATACATGAACTGCATAATGAATCTGTGAAAAGTTTTGTAAAAATTGGAACAAATTTTATTTAGAAAAGTGAGCTAAAATGAAATTTGCATGTAAGACCACCTCATATATTTTCACAAAAGAAGGAAATATATTTATGATTGGAGAGCTCTGATATATAGTATTTAAAATTATTCCAAAAAGTGCTCAGACAAGATGAGACTTGATTGTTTTAAATTTTTCGTAACAGCGATGGAAGAGATTCAACAAAGGTTACCACTTAGAAATGCATGGATTTTTAAAGAAACTTGGTTTCTAAATCCTAAACATGTTTTAGGATTGGATGGGTATAGGTCAGAAGTTGTATTCCAACATTTGTAACAAGAACTACATTTGAGTTAAAATTATCTTTCACAAGAGTTGAATATTGAATATCGTCTTACTGACAATGACAGAATGAATTTAACTGAATTAGACGTTAAGCAATTTTGGTTAAGAATTAGCAACATCGCAACTAGAGGTATGATAGAGTTATGTTTCCTATTTTATCTCATCTTGCAAAATACATTTTACGCTTCCTCATGCAAATGCTGATTCAGAAATAATATTCTCCAATATATCAGAAAACAGGACAAAGAAAAGAAATAAAGTAAGCCACGGAAACTTGCTTCAAATTCGATTACGTTTGATGAATACAAATCTAAATTGTGTTTCTTTTAAATGTGATGAAAGTTATTTTAATATAATATATATATAAAGAACCTTACGATGAAATAAATCAATAATATTTATTTCCACTAACTACTGACGTGCAATATCAATTAACATGTATGTACATATATTAAGTTATATGTTTTGTTGTTCTATTTTTTTATTTTTATTTTATAATTATAACAAAGTTGCTACATCCGTTTGACAAATGTATCTGTGTATCTGTGTTTTAATGTACCTAGGGAAATTTGTAGGGGAAATGTTGTTCAAGTGTAAGGAAAAATAGGGTTTGTTTTCAATCGCTAGTGCACCATGTTCTGAGCGTTTAAAGAAATGGATAAGATCTGACAGCAAAGCCCAAAAATTCATCGTAACATCAATGGGACAAGAGCCGTTATTACATATAATGGACTACAAAGGTGCGTATGAGATGTAAAAATGCATAACGACGGTATAGTTGCTGCTACAGCAGTTTTACAGTTTCTCCAAGAGCGAAGAAGACAGCCTATCTGTTCATTTATTGAACCAGCAAAGAATTGTGCAGCAACTCAAAGATCTGAGCGAACATGTTTCAGGCTCAATGTGATTCCTAAAATTGTAATGCCATTACTAATGCCATACTTACATCACTTCTACAGTGCATGGGAGTCGACGGCAGCAGGTGAACAACCGCCAAAAAATTGTACTGTGAGGCTTTTATTGGTAAAGTCAAGAATAATTTCTCAAAAACAGCATTGAAAAAGACCGCGAATAAAACCGGGAAAATGTTTTAAATATAATAAAACTGGAGAATGGAAGTCCGAATGTCACAAAGGGCAGAAAGAGAAGGCACCTTTAAGGGACAATGGAAAGAGAGGTGAAGCATTCATAAGTCAATCTACTTTCAAGCAAATTGGTAAACGGGGCAGATGGTTTCTGGTGCCAGCCATCGTATTACATCCCGAAAGGATTGGTTTGTCCTTTTGTGAAAATTTGGACCACCGGTAAATATTCGCGTTGCTAATGGAGAGGTTAGATTCTATTTATATATTCATTTCTTTCATTCGTCTTACTAGTTACAATCTGTTTTAGACTACTTAAGCACAAATATGTATTTACATTCACTGCAGATTTCATATAGATTTTAAGATATTTTTTTTTTATTTTTTTTTTCGTTAGCAATGAAATGCGGAAAATACTTATAAAATTAAATTTAGATAGAATTCAACATTTCGGTTCTGCAACATAATCTGGATATATTAAAATCAACATTATGCGAGTACAAATTGTAGTTTATGCAGGCCATAGTTATAGGATCATTTCGTGCATAATTAGTTCTGTATCTACAGATAAAAAACAATAACTGATCTCTAGGTCGAAGAATGCGAGACGGGGTAAATATGTTAAGCACTGAAAGTATATGAGAACAATCGATGTGTCCAGAAAGCGATTTCAAATTTATAAGCGCGCATCTCGCTTCGTATGAGGGCATGTTTTTGTTCCAGATCATTTTTCGGAGACCAAATTTCGTAAAACGGTTTTGAATTTTCACAATACGTAATTCAGCACTTTGGTAATAAGGGCTCCAAGCTACAAAGCCACACTCCAAACGGTACGAATAAGGGACGTGTACAGTGACATAAGCGTGTACGGATCGTGAAATTCTTTGGAGTTATGAAATAAAAAGCCAAGCATGAAATTGGCTTTGCCAATTATATAATCTATAGATAATTGAAATTATTTTTCTACTGAAAGTTTGAACAGAGCATTTATTTATGTTGAAATGCAAGTGGTTCAAAGTGCACCATTCATTAGCCTTATTGAGATTATGCTGCAGTGTTAGGGCGTCATTAACAGAGCTAACGGAGTTGTTAAATTTTACATATCGAATGTGTGATTTGTTCCCGACATAAGGTTGAATTTGTTTTCTGCAAGTTGTGCGCTAGGTAAAGTCTAGAAATTAAATCTATTAAAAAAAATTGTTACTGTAGGAATTCGCGAGCACAACATGTTCAAGCTTAAGGCAGAAAACGGATGACCTTTGTGTGCACGTTGTTGCTAAGGATTCTAAATAAACATCAGGATTTACAATTGTAAAATGAGAGTCTGTGTCACCAGAATATTAATCACGTAAAAAAAATGCTTATAATCCATGGACATTACTGTTGCTGGAGAATCTTCGTTTTGGGCGCTATGTGCTAAGGGAAAAATTCATCGACTACAATTCACAAGAAGTGCCAGCAGAGCCACGAAACCAGGAGAACTTGTGCACAGTGATCTTTGCGGCCCCGTGCATGTAACATCGTATGGAGGATGCATGTATTTTTTGTTATTCAAAACTGATTTGTCTAGTTTTCGTTACGTTTTCTTTATAAAACAAAAATCCGAAGTAACAAGGATTATAGATTATTACCTGTGGCAAAAAAACGGTTCGGAGCGATAGCGGATTGGAGTTTGTCAATAAAGATGTGGTGTCTTTACTTGCTACATCCGTTTGACAAATGTATCTGTGTATCTGTGTTTTAATGTACCTAGGGAAATTTGTAGGGGAAATGTTGTTCAAGTGTAAGGAAAAATAGGGTTTGTTTTCAATCGCTAGTGCACCATGTTCTGAGCGTTTAAAGAAATGGATAAGATCTGACAGCAAGGCCCAAAAATTCATCGTAACATCAATTGGACAAGAGCCGTTATTACATATAATGGACTACAAAGGTGCGTATGAGATGTAAAAATGCATAACGACGGTAAAGTTGCTGCTACAGCAGTTTTACAGTTTCTCCAAGAGCGAAGAAGACAGCCTATCTGTTCATTTATTGAACCAGCAAAGAATTGTACAGCAACTCAAAGATCTGAGCGAACATGTTTCAGGCTCAATGTGATTCCTAAAATTGTAATGCCATTACTAATGCCATACTTACATCACTTCTACAGTGCATGGGAGTCGACGTCAGCAGGTGAACAACCGCCAAAAAATTGAACTGTGAGGCTTTTATTGGTAAAGTCAAGAATAATTTCACAAAAACAGCATTGAAAAAGACCGGGAATAAAACCGGGAAAATGTTTTATGTATAATAAAACTGGAGAATGGCAGTCCGAATGTCACAAAGGGCAGAAAGAGAAGGCACCTTTAAGGGACAATGGAAAGAGAGGTGAAGCATTCATAAGTCAATCTACTTTCAGGCAAATTGGTAAACGGGGCAGATGGTTTCTGGTGCCACCCATCATATTACATCCCGAAAGGATTGGTTTGTCCTTTTGTGAAAATTTGCTACACCGGTAAATATTCGCGTTGCTAATGGAGAGGTTACATTCTATTTATATATTCATTTCTTTCATTCGTCTTACTAGTTACAATCTGTTTTAGACTACTTAAGCACAAATATGTATTTACATTCACTGCAGATTTCATATAGATTTTAAGATATTTTTTTTTTATTTTTTTTTTTCGTTAGCAATGAAATGCGGAAAATACTTATAAAATTAAATTTAGATAGAATTCAACATAGCGGTTCTGCAACATAATCTGGATATATTAAAATCAACATTATGCGAGTACAAATTGTAGTTTATGCAGGCCATAGTTATAGGATCATTTCGTGCATAATTAGTTCTGTATCTACAGATAAAAAACAATAACTGATCTCTAGGTCGAAGAATGCGAGACGGGGTAAATATGTTAAGCACTGATAGTAAATGAGAACAATCGATGTGGCCAGAAAGCGATTTCAAATTTATAAGCGCGCATCTCGCTTCGTATGAGGGCATGTTTTTGTTCCAGATCATTTTTCGGAGACCAAATTTCGTAAAACGGTTTTGAATTTTCACAATACGTAATTCAGCACTTTGGTAATAAGGGCTCCAAGCTACAAAGCCACACTCCAAACGGTACGAATAAGGGACGTGTACAGTGACATAAGCGTGTACGGATCGTGAAATTCTTTGGAGTTATGAAATAAAAAGCCAAGCATGAAATTGGCTTTGCCAATTATATAATCTATAGATAATTGAAATTATTTTTCTACTGAAAGTTTGAACAGAGCATTTATTTATGTTGAAATGCAAGTGGTTCAAAGTGCACCATTCATTAGCCTTATTGAGATTATGCTGCAGTGTTAGGGCGTCATTAACAGAGCTAACGGAGTTGTTAAATTTTACATATCGAATGTGTGATTTGTTCCCGACATAAAGTTGAATTTGTTTTCTGCAAGTTGTGCGCTAGGTAAAGTCTAGAAATTAAATCTATTAAAAAAAGTTGTTACTGTAGGAATTCGCGAGCACAACATGTTCAAGCTTAAGGCAGAAAACGGATGACCTTTGTGTGCACGTTGTTGCTAAGGATTCTAAATATACATCAGGATTTACAATTGTAAAATGAGAGTCTGTGTCACCAGAATATTAATCACGTAAAAAAAATGCTTATAATCCATGGACATTACTGTTGCTGGAGAATCTTCGTTTTGGGCGCTATGTGCTAAGGGAAAAATTCATCGACTACAATTCACAAGAAGTGCCAGCAGAGCCACGAAACCAGGAGAACTTGTGCACAGTGATCTTTGCGGCCCCGTGCATGTAACATCGTATGGAGGATGCATGTATTTTTTGTTATTCAAAACTGATTTGTCTAGTTTTCGTAACGTTTTCTTTATAAAACAAAAATCCGAAGTAACAAGGATTATAGATTATTACCTGTGGCAAAAAAACGGTTCGGAGCGATAGCGGATTGGAGTTTGTCAATAAAGATGTGGTGTCTTTACTTAGAGCACGTGGCATAGTCATAAAAAAATAGCACCATTCACTCCTCTATATAATGGACGAGCGGCAGGAGATTATTATTATTATTATTAATAGTATAAGTTTAAGTAAATATGAAATTTTGAAGCATTCTGATACCAAACAGCACAAAAATAATGTTTTGTACATCAAAAATTCAAAGCCAATCAATGAATTTTTACACATTTTTGAAATCAAACTTAGTTTGTTTTTTGGAGTATAACGCCGCTGTTCAAATTATGGAACACCTAATTCTACTTCTTAAGAACTCACTACCGGATTCACAAATCACCCAGAATTCAAGGCTGGGACGAAAGATATGCATCAGTATCATAAAAATGTTTTGGGCAAACGAGAAACAGAGGTTCTTGTTGAAAAATTGATAGCAATAAGTTTTCAATTCTGATTGATGAGAGCACTGGCATTGGGTTGAACAAAAAGAAAGGAATTTATTTTATGTAACAGAATCTAGTTTTATAAAATTATCGATAATAATAATATTTGAATAAAACTTTCATAAGATATATATTTAATTTGTATATGTGTAGCTATGAAGCTAAAGTTATAGTGGAGCAATACAAATTCATTCGCATCCAGATTAGTTGCTCACATTCTAGACGTTATTGTATTAAAATGCATTTGTCATTCAGCTGCAATTGTTGCTAATAAAGCTTGTATGGTTTTACCTAGAGTTCCAGAAGAAAAAGCTCGAAAAAATGTCAACAAGGGGAAGAATTTCAGGATTTATTGCATGCAAAGAAGAAAACGATTAAAAGAACATCTGCAACGAGATAGCTTTCTCAACAAATATGTATCGAAGGAATTTTGAAGAACTGGGATGTTCCTTACGAATATTTCAAGCAAGCAGTTACATTGGCCAAGCTATGTGACAAGCATGTTTTTCAGAACTTTCAAACAAGTTTAATACACATTATTTGTTGTTTCTCAGATAGGATATATGGGCTATTTTAATAATTTAAATGCATTATTTCAATAAAAAAAATCTAAATACTAAATAAAATAAATAAAATAAAAAAAAAATAAAATAAAAATTATTCCAAAAAGTGCTCAGACAAGATGAGACTTGATTGTTTTAAATTTTTCGTAACAGCGATGGAAGAGATTCAACAAAGGTTACCACTTAGAAATGCATGGATTTTTAAAGAAACTTGGTTTCTAAATCCTAAACATGTTTTAGGATTGGATGGGTATAGGTCAGAAGTTGTATTCCAACATTTGTAACAAGAACTACATTTGAGTTAAAATTATCTTTCACAAGAGTTGAATATTGAATATCGTCTTACTGACAATGACAAAATGAATTTAACTGAATTAGACGTTAAGCAATTTTGGTTAAGAATTAGCAACATCGCAACTAGAGGTATGATAGAGTTATGTTTCCTATTTTATCTCATCTTGCAAAATACATTTTACGCTTCCTCATGCAAATGCTGATTCAGAAAGAATATTCTCCAATATATCAGAAAACAGGACAAAGAAAAGAAATAAAGTAATCCACGGAAACTTGCTTCAAATTCGATTACGTTTGATGAATACAAATCTAAATTGTGTTTCTTTTAAATGTGATGAAAGTTATTTTAATATAATATATATATATAAAGAACCTTACGATGAAATAAATCAATAATATTTATTTCCACTAACTACTGACGTGCAATATCAATTAACATGTATGTACATATATTAAGTTATATGTTTTGTTGTTCTATTTTTTTATTTTTATTTTATAATTATAACAAAGTTGCTACATCCGTTTGACAAATGTATCTGTGTATCTGTGTTTTAATGTACCTAGGGAAATTTGTAGGGGAAATGTTGTTCAAGTGTAAGGAAAAATAGGGTTTGTTTTCAATCGCTAGTGCACCATGTTCTGAGCGTTTAAAGAAATGGATAAGATCTGACAGCAAGGCCCAAAAATTCATCGTAACATCAATTGGACAAGAGCCGTTATTACATATAATGGACTACAAAGGTGCGTATGAGATGTAAAAATGCATAACGACGGTAAAGTTGCTGCTACAGCAGTTTTACAGTTTCTCCAAGAGCGAAGAAGACAGCCTATCTGTTCATTTATTGAACCAGCAAAGAATTGTACAGCAACTCAAAGATCTGAGCGAACATGTTTCAGGCTCAATGTGATTCCTAAAATTGTAATGCCATTACTAATGCCATACTTACATCACTTCTACAGTGCATGGGAGTCGACGGCAGCAGGTGAACAACCGCCAAAAAATTGTACTGTGAGGCTTTTATTGGTAAAGTCAAGAATAATTTCACAAAAACAGCATTGAAAAAGACCGGGAATAAAACCGGGAAAATGTTTTATATATAATAAAACTGGAGAATGGCAGTCCGAATGTCACAAAGGGCAGAAAGAGAAGGCACCTTTAAGGGACAATGGAAAGAGAGGTGAAGCATTCATAAGTCAATCTACTTTCAGGCAAATTGGTAAACGGGGCAGATGGTTTCTGGTGCCACCCATCATATTACATCCCGAAAGGATTGGTTTGTCCTTTTGTGAAAATTTGCTACACCGGTAAATATTCGCGTTGCTAATGGAGAGGTTACATTCTATTTATATATTCATTTCTTTCATTCGTCTTACTAGTTACAATCTGTTTAAGACTACTTAAGCACAAATATGTATTTACATTCACTGCAGATTTCATATAGATTTTAAGATATTTTTTTTTTATTTTTTTTTTTTTTCGTTAGCAATGAAATGCGGAAAATACTTATAAAATTAAATTTAGATAGAATTCAACATAGCGGTTCTGCAACATAATCTGGATATATTAAAATCAACATTATGCGAGTACAAATTGTAGTTTATGCAGGCCATAGTTATAGGATCATTTCGTGCATAATTAGTTCTGTATCTACAGATAAAAAACAATAACTGATCTCTAGGTCGAAGAATGCGAGACGGGGTAAATATGTTAAGCACTGATAGTAAATGAGAACAATCGATGTGGCCAGAAAGCGATTTCAAATTTATAAGCGCGCATCTCGCTTCGTATGAGGGCATGTTTTTGTTCCAGATCATTTTTCGGAGACCAAATTTCGTAAAACGGTTTTGAATTTTCACAATACGTAATTCAGCACTTTGGTAATAAGGGCTCCAAGCTACAAAGCCACACTCCAAACGGTACGAATAAGGGACGTGTACAGTGACATAAGCGTGTACGGATCGTGAAATTCTTTGGAGTTATGAAATAAAAAGCCAAGCATGAAATTGGCTTTGCCAATTATATAATCTATAGATAATTGAAATTATTTTTCTACTGAAAGTTTGAACAGAGCATTTATTTATGTTGAAATGCAAGTGGTTCAAAGTGCACCATTCATTAGCCTTATTGAGATTATGCTGCAGTGTTAGGGCGTCATTAACAGAGCTAACGGAGTTGTTAAATTTTACATATCGAATGTGTGATTTGTTCCCGACATAAAGTTGAATTTGTTTTCTGCAAGTTGTGCGCTAGGTAAAGTCTAGAAATTAAATCTATTAAAAAAAATTGTTACTGTAGGAATTCGCGAGCACAACATGTTCAAGCTTAAGGCAGAAAACGGATGACCTTTGTGTGCACGTTGTTGCTAAGGATTCTAAATATACATCAGGATTTACAATTGTAAAATGAGAGTCTGTGTCACCAGAATATTAATCACGTAAAAAAAATGCTTATAATCCATGGACATTACTGTTGCTGGAGAATCTTCGTTTTGGGCGCTATGTGCTAAGGGAAAAATTCATCGACTACAATTCACAAGAAGTGCCAGCAGAGCCACGAAACCAGGGGAACTTGTGCACAGTGATCTTTGCGGCCCCGTGCATGTAACATCGTATGGAGGATGCATGTATTTTTTGTTATTCAAAACTGATTTGTCTAGTTTTCGTTACGTTTTCTTTATAAAACAAAAATCCGAAGTAACAAGGATTATAGATTATTACCTGTGGCAAAAAAACGGTTCGGAGCGATAGCGGATTGGAGTTTGTAAATAAAGATGTGGTGTCTTTACTTAGAGCACGTGGCATAGTCATAAAAAAATAGCACCATTCACTCCTCTATATAATGGACGAGCGGCAGGAGATTATTATTATTATTATTAATAGTATAAGTTTAAGTAAATATGAACTTTTGAAGCATTCTGATACCAAACAGCACAAAAAAAATGTTTTGTACATCAAAAATTCAAAGCCAGTCAATGAATTTTTACACATTTTTGAAATCAAACTTAGTTTGTTTTTTGGAGTATAACGCCGCTGTTCAAATTATGGAACACCTAATTCTACTTCTTAAGAACTCACTACCGGATTCACAAATCACCCAGAATTCAAGGCTGGGACGAAAGATATGCATCAGTATCATAAAAATGTTTTGGGCAAACGAGAAACAGAGGTTCTTGTTGAAAAATTTATAGCAATAAGTTTTCAATTCTGATTGATGAGAGCACTGGCATTGGGTTGAACAAAAAGAAAGGAATTTATTTTATGTAACAGAATCTAGTTTTATAAAATTATCGATAATAATAATATTTGAATAAAACTTTCATAAGATATATATTTAATTTGTATATGTGTAGCTATGAAGCTAAAGTTATAGTGGAGAAATACAAATTCATTCGCATCCAGATTAGTTGCTCACATTCTAGACGTTATTGTATTAAAATGCATTTGTCATTCAGCTGCAATTGTTGCTAATAAAGCTTGTATGGTTTTACCTAGAGTTCCAGAAGAAAAAGCTCGAAAAAATGTCAACAAGGGGAAGAATTTCAGGATTTATTGCATGCAAAGAAGAAAACGATTTAAAGAACATCTGCAACGAGATAGCTTTCTCAACAAATATGTATTGAAGGAATTTTGAAGAACTGGGATGTTCCTTACGAATATTTCAAGCAAGCAGTTACATTGGCCAAGCTATGTGACAAGCATGTTTTTCAGAACTTTCAAACAAGTTTAATACACATTATTTGTTGTTTCTCAGATAGGATATATGGGCTATTTTAATAATTTAAATGCATTATTTCAATAAAAAAAATCTAAATACATGAACTGCATAATGAATCTGTGAAAAGTTTTGTAAAAATTGGAACAAATTTTATTTAGAAAAGTGAGCTAAAATGAAATTTGCATGTAAGACCACCTCATATATTTTCACAAAAGAAGGAAATATATTTATGATTGGAGAGCTCTGATATATAGTATTTAAAATTATTCCAAAAAGTGCTAAGACAAGATGAGACTTGATTGTTTTAAATTTTTCGTAACAGCGATGGAAGAGATTCAACAAAGGTTACCACTTAGAAATGCATGGATTTTTAAAGAAACTTGGTTTCTAAATCCTAAACATGTTTTAGGATTGGATGGGTATAGGTCAGAAGTTGTATTCCAACATTTGTAACAAGAACTACATTTGAGTTAAAATTATCTTTCACAAGAGTTGAATATTGAATATCGTCTTACTGACAATGACAAAATGCATTTAACTGAATTAGACGTTAAGCAATTTTGGTTAAGAATTAGCAACATCGCAACTAGAGGTATGATAGAGTTATGTTTCCTATTTTATCTCATCTTGCAAAATACATTTTACGCTTCCTCATGCAAATGCTGATTCAGAAAGAATATTCTCCAATATATCAGAAAACAGGACAAAGAAAAGAAATAAAGTAAGCCACGGAAACTTGCTTCAAATTCGATTACGTTTGATGAATACAAATCTAAATTGTGTTTCTTTTAAATGTGACGAAAGTTATTTTAATATAATATATATATAAAGAACCTTACGATGAAATAAATCAATAATATTTATTTCCACTAACTACTGACGTGCAATATCAATTAACATGTATGTACATATATTAAGTTATATGTTTTGTTGTTCTATTTTTTTATTTTTATTTTATAATTATAACAAAGTTGCTACATCCGTTTGACAAATGTATCTGTGTATCTGTGTTTTAATGTACCTAGGGAAATTTGTAGGGGAAATGTTGTTCAAGTGTAAGGAAAAATAGGGTTTGTTTTCAATCGCTAGTGCACCATGTTCTGAGCGTTTAAAGAAATGGATAAGATCTGACAGCAAGGCCCAAAAATTCATCGTAACATCAATTGGACAAGAGCCGTTATTACATATAATGGACTACAAAGGTGCGTATGAGATGTAAAAATGCATAACGACGGTAAAGTTGCTGCTACAGCAGTTTTACAGTTTCTCCAAGAGCGAAGAAGACAGCCTATCTGTTCATTTATTGAACCAGCAAAGAATTGTACAGCAACTCAAAGATCTGAGCGAACATGTTTCAGGCTCAATGTGATTCCTAAAATTGTAATGCCATTACTAATGCCATACTTACATCACTTCTACAGTGCATGGGAGTCGACGGCAGCAGGTGAACAACCGCCAAAAAATTGTACTGTGAGGCTTTTATTGGTAAAGTCAAGAATAATTTCACAAAAACAGCATTGAAAAAGACCGGGAATAAAACCGGGAAAATGTTTTATATATAATAAAACTGGAGAATGGCAGTCCGAATGTCACAAAGGGCAGAAAGAGAAGGCACCTTTAAGGGACAATGGAAAGAGAGGTGAAGCATTCATAAGTCAATCTACTTTCAGGCAAATTGGTAAACGGGGCAGATGGTTTCTGGTGCCACCCATCATATTACATCCCGAAAGGATTGGTTTGTCCTTTTGTGAAAATTTGCTACACCGGTAAATATTCGCGTTGCTAATGGAGAGGTTACATTCTATTTATATATTCATTTCTTTCATTCGTCTTACTAGTTACAATCTGTTTTAGACTACTTAAGCACAAATATGTATTTACATTCACTGCAGATTTCATATAGATTTTAAGATATTTTTTTTTTATTTTTTTTTTTTCGTTAGCAATGAAATGCGGAAAATACTTATAAAATTAAATTTAGATAGAATTCAACATAGCGGTTCTGCAACATAATCTGGATATATTAAAATCAACATTATGCGAGTACAAATTGTAGTTTATGCAGGCCATAGTTGTAGGATCATTTCGTGCATAATTAGTTCTGTATCTACAGATAAAAAACAATAACTGATCTCTAGGTCGAAGAATGCGAGACGGGGTAAATATGTTAAGCACTGATAGTAAATGAGAACAATCGATGTGGCCAGAAAGCGATTTCAAATTTATAAGCGCGCATCTCGCTTCGTATGAGGGCATGTTTTTGTTCCAGATCATTTTTCGGAGACCAAATTTCGTAAAACGGTTTTGAATTTTCACAATACGTAATTCAGCACTTTGGTAATAAGGGCTCCAAGCTACAAAGCCACACTCCAAACGGTACGAATAAGGGACGTGTACAGTGACATAAGCGTGTACGGATCGTGAAATTCTTTGGAGTTATGAAATAAAAAGCCAAGCATGAAATTGGCTTTGCCAATTATATAATCTATAGATAATTGAAATTATTTTTCTACTGAAAGTTTGAACAGAGCATTTATTTATGTTGAAATGCAAGTGGTTCAAAGTGCACCATTCATTAGCCTTATTGAGATTATGCTGCAGTGTTAGGGCGTCATTAACAGAGCTAACGGAGTTGTTAAATTTTACATATCGAATGTGTGATTTGTTCCCGACATAAAGTTGAATTTGTTTTCTGCAAGTTGTGCGCTAGGTAAAGTCTAGAAATTAAATCTATTAAAAAAAATTGTTACTGTAGGAATTCGCGAGCACAACATGTTCAAGCTTAAGGCAGAAAACGGATGACCTTTGTGTGCACGTTGTTGCTAAGGATTCTAAATATACATCAGGATTTACAATTGTAAAATGAGAGTCTGTGTCACCAGAATATTAATCACGTAAAAAAAATGCTTATAATCCATGGACATTACTGTTGCTGGAGAATCTTCGTTTTGGGCGCTATGTGCTAAGGGAAAAATTCATCGACTACAATTCACAAGAAGTGCCAGCAGAGCCACGAAACCAGGGGAACTTGTGCACAGTGCTCTTTGCGGCCCCGTGCATGTAACATCGTATGGAGGATGCATGTATTTTTTGTTATTCAAAACTGATTTGTCTAGTTTTCGTTACGTTTTCTTTATAAAACAAAAATCCGAAGTAACAAGGATTATAGATTATTACCTGTGGCAAAAAAACGGTTCGGAGCGATAGCGGATTGGAGTTTGTCAATAAAGATGTGGTGTCTTTACTTAGAGCACGTGGCATAGTCATAAAAAAATAGCACCATTCACTCCTCTATATAATGGACGAGCGGCAGGAGATTATTATTATTATTATTAATAGTATAAGTTTAAGTAAATATGAACTTTTGAAGCATTCTGATACCAAACAGCACAAAAATAATGTTTTGTACATCAAAAATTCAAAGCCAGTCAATGAATTTTTACACATTTTTGAAATCAAACTTAGTTTGTTTTTTGGAGTATAACGCCGCTGTTCAAATTATGGAACACCTAATTCTACTTCTTAAGAACTCACTACCGGATTCACAAATCACCCAGAATTCAAGGCTGGGACGAAAGATATGCATCAGTATCATAAAAATGTTTTGGGCAAACGAGAAACAGAGGTTCTTTTTGAAAAATTTATAGCAATAAGTTTTCAATTCTGATTGATGAGAGCACTGGCATTGGGTTGAACAAAAAGAAAGGAATTTATTTTATGTAACAGAATCTAGTTTTATAAAATTATCGATAATAATAATATTTGAATAAAACTTTCATAAGATATATATTTAATTTGTATATGTGCAGCTATGAAGCTAAAGTTATAGTGGAGCAATACAAATTCATTCGCATCCAGATTAGTTGCTCACATTCTAGACGTTATTGTATTAAAATGCATTTGTCATTCAGCTGCAATTGTTGCTAATAAAGCTTGTATGGTTTTACCTAGAGTTCCAGAAGAAAAAGCTCGAAAAATGTCAACAAGGGGAAGAATTTCAGGATTTATTGCATGCAAAGAAGAAAACGATTTTAAGAACATCTGCAACGAGATAGCTTTCTCAACAAATATGTATTGAACGAATTTTGAAGAACTGGGATGTTCCTTACGAATATTTCAAGCAAGCAGTTACATTAGCCAAGCTATGTGACAAGCATGTTTTTCAGAACTTTCAAACAATTTTAATACACATTATTTGTTGTTTCTCAGATAGGATATATGGGCTATTTTAATAATTTCGATGCATTATTTCAATAAAAAAATCTAAATACATGAACATGAACAAATTTTATTTAGAAAAGTGAGCTAAAATGAAATTTGCATGTAAGACCACCTCATATATTTTCACAAAAGAAGGAAATATATTTATGATTGGAAAGCTCTGATATATAGTATTTAAAATTATTCCAAAAAGTGCTAAGACAAGATGAGACTTGATTGTTTTAAATTTTTCGTAACAGCGATGGAAGAGATTCAACAAAGGTTACCACTTAGAAATGCATGGATTTTTAAAGAAACTTGGTTTCTAAATCCTAAACATGTTTTAGGATTGGATAGGTATAGGTCAGAAGTTGTATTCCAACATTTGTAACAAGAACTACATTTGAGTTAAAATTATCTTTCACAAGAGTTGAATATTGAATATCGTCTCACTGACAATGACAAAATCAATTTAACTGAATTAGACGTTAAGCAATTTTGGTTAAGAATTAGCAACATCGCAACTAGAGGTATGATAGAGTTATGTTTCCTATTTTATCTCATCTTGCAAAATACATTTTACGCTTCCTCATGCAAATGCTGATTCAGAAAGAATATTCGCCAATATATCAGAAAACAGGTCAAAGAAAAGAAATAAACTAAGCCACGAAAACTTGCTTCAAATTCGATTACGTTTGATGAATACAAATCTAAATTGTGTTTCTTTTAAATGTGATGAAAGTTATTTTAATATAATATATATATAAAGAACCTTACGATGAAATAAATCAATAATATTTATTTCTACTAACTACTGACGTGCAATATCAATTAACATGTATGTACATATATTAAGTTATATGTTTTGTTGTTATATTTTTTTATTTTTATTGTAAAATTATAACAAAGTTGCAACATCCGTTTGACAAATGTATCTGTGTATCTGAGTTTTAATGTACCTAGGGAAATTTGTAGGGGAAATGTTGTTCAAGTGTAAGGAAAAATAGGGTTTGTTTTCAATCGCTAGTGCACCATGTTCTGAGCGTTTAAAGAAATGGATAAGATCTGACAGCAAAGCCCAAAAATTCATCGTAACATCAATTGGACAAGAGCCGTTATTACATATAATGGACTACAAAGGTGCGTATGAGATGTAAAAATGCATAACGACGGTATAGTTGCTGCTACAGCAGTTTTACAGTTTCTCCAAGAGCGAAGAAGACAGCCTATCTGTTCATTTATTGAACCAGCAAAGAATTGTACAGCAACTCAAAGATCTGAGCGAACATGTTTCAGGCTCAATGTGATTACTAAAATTGTAATGCCATTACTAACATCACTTCTACAGTGCATGGGAGTTGACGGCAGCAGGTGAACAACCGCCAAAAAATTGTACTGTAAGCTTTTATTGGAAAAGTCAAGAATAATTTCACAAAAACAGCATTGAAAAAGACCGGGAATAAAACCGGGAAAATGTTTTAAATATAATAAAACTGGAGAATGGAAGTCCGAATGTCACAAAGGGCAGAAAGAGAAGGCACCTTTAAGGGACAATGGAAAGAGAGGTGAAGCATTCATAAGTCAATCTACTTTCAAGCAAATTGGTAAACGGGGCAGATGGTTTCTGGTGCCAGCCATCGTATTACATCCCGAAAGGATTGGTTTGTCCTTTTGTGAAAATTTGGACCACCGGTAAATATTCGCGTTGCTAATGGAGAGGTTACATTCTATTTATATATTCATTTCTTTCATTCGTCTTACTAGTTACAAACTGTTTTAGACTACTTAAGCACAAATATGTACTAACATTCACTGCAGATTTCATATAGATTTTAAGATATTTTTTTTTTATTTTTTTTTTCGTTAGCAATGAAATGCGGAAAATACTAATAAAATTAAATTTAGATAGAATTCAACATAGCGGTTTTGCAACATATCTGGATATATTAAAATCAACATTATGCGAGTACAAATTGTAGTTTATGCAGGCCATAGTTATAGGATCATTTCGTGCATAATTAATTCTGTATCTACAGATAAAAAACAATAACTGATCTCTAGGTCGAAGAATGCGAGACGGGGTAAATATGTTAAGCACTGATAGTAAATGAGAACAATCGATGTGTCCAGAAAGCGATTTCAAATTTATAAGCGCGCATCTCGCTTCGTATGAGGGCATGTTTTTGTTCCAGATCATTTTTCGGAGAAAAAATTTCGTAAAACGGTTTTGAATTTTCACAATACGTAATTCAGCACTTTGGTAATAAGGGCTCCAAGCTACACAGCCACACTCCAAACGGTACGAATAAGGGACGTGTACAGTGACATAAGCGTGTACGGATCGTGAAATTCTTTGGAGTTATGAAATAAAAACCCAAGCATGAAATTGGCTTTGCCAATTATATAATCTATAGATAATTGAAATTATTTTTCTACTGAAAGTTTGAACAGAGCATTTATTTATGTTGAAATGCAAGTGGTTCAAAGTGCACCAGTCATTAGCCTTATTGAGATTATGCTGCAGTGTTAGAGCGTCATTAACAGAGCTAACGGAATTGTTCAATTTTACATATCGAATGTGTTATTTGTTCCCGACATAAAGTTGAATTTGTTTTCTGCAAGTTGTGCGCTAGGTAAAGTCTAGAAATTAAATCTATTAAAAAAAGTTGTTACTGTAGGAATTCGCGAGTACAACATGTTCAAGCCTAAGGCAGAAAACGGATGACCTTTGTGTGCACGTTGTTGCTAAGGATTCTAAATATACATCAGGATTTACAATTGTAAAATGAGAGTCTGTGTCACCAGAATATTAATCACGTAAAATAAAATTCTTATCATCCATGGACATAACTGTTTCTGGATAATCTTCGTTTTTTTGGGCGCTATGTGCGAAGGGAAAAATTCATCGACTACAATTCACAAGAAGTGCCAGCAGAGCCACGAAACCAGTGCGCAGTGATCTTTGCGGCCCCGTGCATGTAACATCGTATGGAGGATGCATGTATTTTTTGTTATTCAAAACTGATTTGTCTAGTTTTCGTTACGTTTTCTTTATAAAACAAAAATCCGAAGTAATAAGGATTATAGATTATTACCTGTGGCAAAAAAACGGTTCGGAGCGATAGCGGATTGGAGTTTGTCAATAAAGATGTGGTGTCTTTACTTAGAGCACGTGGCATAGTCATAAAAAAACAGCACCATTCACTCCTCCATATAATGGACGAGCGGCAGGAGATTATTATTATTATTATTATTAATAGTATAAGTTTAAGTAAATATGAACTTTTGAAGCATTCTGATACCAAACAGCACAAAAATAATGTTTTGTACATCAAAAATTCAAAGCCAGTCAATGAATTTTTACACATTTTTGAAATCAAACTTAGTTTGTTTTTTTGGAGCATAACGCCGCTGTTTAAATTATGGAACACCTAATTCTACTTCTTAAGAACTCACTACCGGATTCACAAATCACCCAGAATTCAAGGCTGGGACGAAAGATATGCATCAGTATCATAAAAATGTTTTGGGCAAACGAGAAACAGAGGTTCTTGTTGAAAAATTTATAGCAATAAGTTTTCAATTCTGATTGATGAGAGCACTGGCATTGGGTTGAACAAAAAGAAAGGAATTTATTTTATGTAACAGAATCTAGTTTTATAAAATTATCGATAATAATAATATTTGAATAAAACTTTCATAAGATATATATATTTAATTTGTATATGTGTAGCTATGAAGCTAAAGTTATAGTGGAGCAATACAAATTCATTCGCATCCAGATTAGTTGCTCACATTCTAGACGTTATTGTATTAAAATGCATTTGTCATTCAGCTGCAATTGTTGCTAATAAAGCTTGTATGGTTTTACCTAGAGTTCCAGAAGAAAAAGCTCGAAAAAATGTCAACAAGGGGAAGAATTTCAGGATTTATTGCATGCAAAGAAGAAAACGATTTTAAGAACATCTGCAACGAGATAGCTTTCTCAACAAATATGTATTGAAGGAATTTTGAAGAACTGGGATGTTCCTTACGAATATTTCAAGCAAGCAGTTACATTGGCCAAGCTATGTGACAAGCATGTTTTTCAGAACTTTCAAACAAGTTTAATACACATTATTTGTTGTTTCTCAGATAGGATATATGGGCTATTTTAATAATTTAAATGCATTATTTCAATAAAAAAAATCTAAATACATGAACTGCATAATGAATCTGTGAAAAGTTTTGTAGAAATTGGAACAAATTTTATTTAGAAAAGTGAGCTAAAATGAAATTTGCATGTAAGACCACCTCATATATTTTCACAAAAGAAGGAAATATATTTATGATTGGAGAGCTCTGATATATAGTATTTAAAATTATTCCAAAAAGTGCTCAGACAAGATGAGACTTGATTGTTTTAAATTTTTCGTAACAGCGATGGAAGAGATTCAACGAAGTTTACCACTTAGAAATGCATGGATTTTTAAAGAAACTTGGTTTCTAAATCCTAAACATGTTTTAGGATTGGATGGGTATAGGTCAGAAGTTGTATTCCAACATTTGTAACAAGAACTACATTTGAGTTAAAATTATCTTTCACAAGAGTTGAATATTGAATATCGCCTTACTGACAATGACAAAATGAATTTAACTGAATTAGACGTTAAGCAATTTTGGTTAAGAATTAGCAACATCGCAACTAGAGGTATGATAGAGTTATGTTTCCTATTTTATCTCATCTTGCAAAATACATTTTACGCTTCCTCATGCAAATGCTGATTCAGAAAGAATATTCTCCAATATATCAGAAAACAGGACAAAGAAAAGAAATAAAGTAAGCCACGGAAACTTGCTTCAAATTCGATTACGTTTGATGAATACAAATCTAAATTGTGTTTCTTTTAAATGTGACGAAAGTTATTTTAATATAATATATATATAAAGAACCTTACGATGAAATAAATCAATAATATTTATTTCCACTAACTACTGACGTGCAATATCAATTAACATGTATGTACATATATTAAGTTATATGTTTTGTTGTTATATTTTTTTATTTTTATTGTAAAATTATAACAAAGTTGCTACATCCGTTTGACAAATGTATCTGTGTATCTGAGTTTTAATGTACCTAGGGAAATTTGTAGGGGAAATGTTGTTCAAGTGTAAGGAAAAATAGGGTTTGTTTTCAATCGCTAGTGCACCATGTTCTGAGCGTTTAAAGAAATGGATAAGATCTGACAGCAAAGCCCAAAAATTCATCGTAACATCAATTGGACAAGAGCCGTTATTACATATAATGGACTAGAAAGGTGCGTATGAGATGTTAAAATGCATAACGACGGTATAGTTGCTGCTACAGCAGTTTTACAGTTTCTCCAAGAGCGAAGAATACAGCCTATCTGTTCATTTATTGAACCAGCAAAGAATTGTACAGCAACTCAAAGATCTGAGCGAACATGTTTCAGGCTCAATGTGATTCCTAAAATTGTAATGCCATTACTAATGCCATACTTACATCACTTCTACAGTGCATGGGAGTCGACGGCAGCAGGTGAACAACCGCCAAAAAATTGTACTGTAAGCTTTTATTGGAAAAGTCAAGAATAATTTCACAAAAACAGCATTGAAAAAGACCGGGAATAAAACCGGGAAAATGTTTTAAATATAATAAAACTGGAGAATGGAAGTCCGAATGTCACAAAGGGCAGAAAGAGAAGGCACCTTTAAGGGACAATGGAAAGAGAGGTGAAGCATTCATAAGTCAATCTACTTTCAAGCAAATTGGTAAACGGGGCAGATGGTTTCTGGTGCCAGCCATCGTATTACATCCCGAAAGGATTGGTTTGTCCTTTTGTGAAAATTTGGTACACCGGTAAATATTCGCGTTGCTAATCTATTTATATATTCATTTCTTTCATTCGTCTTACTAGTTACAAACTGTTTTAGACTACTTAAGCACAAATATGTACTTACATTCACTGCAGATTTCATATAGATTTTAAGATATTTTTTTTTTATTTTTTTTTTCATTAGCAATGAAATGCGGAAAATACTAATAAAATTAAATTTAGATAGAATTCAACATAGCGGTTTTGCAACATAATCTGGATATATTAAAATCAACATTATGCGAGTACAAATTGTAGTTTATGCAGGCCATAGTTATAGGATCATTTCGTGCATAATTAATTCTGTATCTACAGATAAAAAACAATAACTGATCTCTAGGTCGAAGAATGCGAGACGGGGTAAATATGTTAAGCACTGATAGTAAATGAGAACAATCGATGTGTCCAGAAAGCGATTTCAAATTTATAAGCGCGCATCTCGCTTCGTATGAGGGCATGTTTTTGTTCCAGATCATTTTTCGGAGAGCAAATTTCGTAAAACGGTTTTGAATTTTCACAATACGTAACTCAGCACTTTGGTAATAAGGGCTCCAAGCTACACAGCCACACTCCAAACGGTACGAATAAGGGACGTGTACAGTGACATAAGCGTGTACGGATCGTGAAATTCTTTGGAGTTATGAAATAAAAAGCCAAGCATGAAATTGGCTTTGCCAATTATATAATCTATAGATAATTGAAATTATTTTTCTACTGAAAGTTTGAACAGAGCATTTATTTATGTTGAAATGCAAGTGGTTCAAAGTGCACCAGTCATTAGCCTTATTGAGATTATGCTGCAGTGTTAGAGCGTCATTAACAGAGCTAACGGAATTGTTCAATTTTACATATCGAATGTGTTATTTGTTCCCGACATAAAGTTGAATTTGTTTTCTGCAAGTTGTGCGCTAGGTAAAGTCCAGAAATTAAATCTATTAAAAAAAGTTGTTACTGTAGGAATTCGCGAGTACAACATGTTCAAGCCTAAGGCAGAAAACGGATGACCTTTGTGTGCACGTTGTTGCTAAGGATTCTAAATATACATCAGGATTTACAATTGTAAAATGAGAGTCTGTGTCACCAGAATATTAATCACGTAAAAAAAATTCTTATCATCCATGGACATAACTGTTTCTGGACAATCTTCGTTTTTTGGGGCGCTATGTGCTAAGGGAAAAATTCATCGACTACAATTCACAAGAAGTGCCAGCAGAGCCACGAAACCAGTGCACAGTGATCTTTGCGGCCCCGTGCATGTAACATCGTATGGAGGATGCATGTATTTTTTGTTATTCAAAACTGATTTGTCTAGTTTTCGTTACGTTTTCTTTATAAAACAAAAATCCGAAGTAACAAGGATTATAGATTATTACCTGTGGCAAAAAAACGGTTCGGAGCGGTTCAATAAAGATGTGGTGCCTTTACTTAGAGCACGTGGCAAAGTCATAAAAAACCAGTACCATTCACTCCTCAATATAATGGACGAGCGACAGGAGAGATGCTTACATTTGTCGAAACGGCGAGATATATGATCTTTGACATAAAAGTTGGTGTGAAACTATGGGCGAAGCTGTATGCCAGATCCATGCCAGATTTCCGAAGAAACACCGTTTGAGCTGTGGTATAATAAGAAATTTTAACATTTTGAATCTATTTTTTGGTGGTGAAAGCTGCATGCATGTTCTAGATGAGAAAAGAAAAAATAATGGCATCAGCAATCAAAAGAGTGATTTTGGGTGGGTTATGCTGAGAACACGAAAGGACATCGAATTCTTTTGGACGGCTGTTCAACTATAAAAATTGCTCCTGTTGTAATTTTCAATGAAACATGTGCTCCAAGTGAAAGCAAATTTGACCAGAGAATTGATGTCATTTACCCAGGTATTTCTGCAACTAATAAAAGGGAAATAGACGATAATAAGGCAAATAGTATATACGAGTCCAAAATACACCTGCAGAGAGTGAAAGAAACGACAACGAAAAAGCAATTCATTCACCATCAGATTTAAAGTGGAGGTCTGTGTCGTTTTATTTAAGTTAATCCATGCAGAATAAATTTTTTTGTTCAGTTTTAAATAACTCACGTATACCACATAAAGGTACTTGAAAAAAAAAGAAATCAATCAGACCAAAGGAAAAAATTAGAGAACAAATTTTTTGTTTCTCTGCAATATGAGCCGGGTAATAAAAAAACAGCACTCTGCTGCGCCACTGCTAGAAGGGTTGCAAAAACTTGGGCAGCCAGTTAGAGACACGACAGCAACTCTTGTCGCTCGTTTAATCAAAACTGTGGAAAATGAGCAGGGTGAGGCGCCAAAAAATATCGTTGATGACGCCGATAAACTTGAAAGTGACAGTGAGAGGACAGAGGATCAGAATGAGAAGAAATCTACAAGAGGAAAGTCAAAACAAGCCGTACTTTATGAAAAAGGAGCAGAACGGCTGAAACGTGAGCATTTACCGAATATTATAATGAAAAAGTTCGTTTGGAGGAGGAGAGCCTATACGCCTATATCCAAAATTTTAACACGAAGGCAGACCTGCTCAAGGCATTTCATAAAAGTACACAGGATCGAGGACAAATGATGGGAAGAAGAGTTTCTGCAGTTGAAAACAGGCCACCAATACGATTGAAAAACGACCAGCAACTGTTAGGTATTACACTTACAACTCGGTATGACACTTTGATGCCGAGTGCAGACAACCAAAGCGGGAGTGTGGGGCGTGTTATGCTGGCGGGGTGATTGGACACATGGCTGCTGCGTGCCTAAAAAATAAGTCAGCGGTTCACACACTTGATGAGGATGATAACGACAATGAAAGAAATCTATCTTTTTCTTTTTCTGAGAGTAGTCACAGCAGTTCTTTTTCCATAGATTGCCTCATAGATTCGGGAAGTCCAATAAGTTTCGCTAGTGCGTCATGTCTGCCGAAGAATATAAGACTGAACGTACAGAAAAATAAAAATATTAAAGACTATTTTCGTATCAATAAAAGTAAGCTTCATATTTTTGGAATATTATCGTGTTTTGTTTGTTACGACCAGCACAAAGTCGGACTTGATTTACTAATAGTGAACGATGAGCTAACTTGCTACGAGGCAATCCTGGGAAGGGATTTTCTTAAGAGTGGAAAGTTTAAGTTAGTATCTGATTTAAGGAAAGATAGTAGAAATGATTGAAAAGCAAGTATTACTGAAGATAGTATAGACTTTAGAAAAATTCCCTTATGTTAATAGATTGGTAGGACAATGATAGAGAAAATATAGATTTAAAAGTAAATGATAAGACCGATGTTATCCATAAAAAAAAATACATGATTTGTTCCTGTAGGCGGTTCCTGAGCCTGCGGTTGAGAGCTAAGAAAATAACTGTTAACGACAATGGAAAGGCTTTATCATTAAAGCTAAGAATGAGACGAAGGATGAGACTGAGTTTCATTACTATGCCAGTGCATTAGGTTTTGGAGCAATTTTATTACAGAGAAAAGGAGGTGGAAAAATGCACCCCATATTTTAATATTCTAAAAGTACTGCTGACACAGAGTCACGGTATCATAGTTTCGAAACGTTAGCGATAATCAATGCGTTGAGCCGTTTCCGGGTATACTTCAGGGTAAAAAGTTCGTTGAGCCGTTTCCTAGTATACTTCAGGGCAAAAAGTTCAAGATAGTAACAGACTGCAACTCATTAACGTTAAGCCTAAACAAAAGGGTGTTGAATCCAAGGATGGTTGATAAGCGTAAGAGTTGCAAAACTATGATTACACATTAGAACACCGAGCAGGAAGCCGCATGAAACACGTCGATGCCCTGAGTAGGTCAACTAAGATCTTAACTCTAGAAACAAATACATTCGAGGAAAATTTAATTATATGTCAAACTAAGGATAAAAAGATAGCTAGTCTTAGAGAAATTTTAGAAAAATCAGAGAATGCATTCTACGAAATGAGGAACGGTGTTGTCTACAGAAGGAAAAATTATAGTACTCTAGCGTTTTTTGTACCAGTTCATATGGAAAACCACAATTTGTATAAATACCATGACGAGATAAGCCACATAGTTGCACATAAGGTGATTGAACTGATATCGAAAAATTATTGGTTTCCCAAAATGAGAGAAAAAGTGAAAACGCATGTATGAAATTGTCTTAAGTCAAAGGGACAGACACCATGTGAAGTCATCCACATAGACCATTATGGGTCAATACACAACTCAAGAGCTGTGAAGAAATACATACTGGTAGTAGTGGATGCCTTCACCAAGCTTGTAAGACTCTACCCAACAAAG
The DNA here is from genome assembly GCA_964034865.1 of Eristalis intricaria. Taxonomy (NCBI): domain Eukaryota; kingdom Metazoa; phylum Arthropoda; class Insecta; order Diptera; family Syrphidae; genus Eristalis; species Eristalis intricaria. The sequence continues at coordinate 48,533,109 of OZ035873.1, read as the reverse complement.
ACCACAAATACATACGAGGTTATAAAAGCACTTGCGGTGAATTTAACAACTTTTTGTCAGAGCAAGATGTGAAGAATATTAAGGTCGATACGGGGTCCCCCCAAGCCAATGGCCAGGAGGAGAGACAGAAGAAGGAGTTTAGAGCCCATGAGATAGAGAGAACAGGATTTTAGAGCCCGTGATGGCGAAACTTATTAAACCTGAAGAATGCATACACTTTGATCATGTGCTAGAAACATGCACTTAATTATACAGTTCAGCGCACGATCGGGGAACATCCCAGTGTTATGTTGTTTAGTACAAATCAAAGACGAAAGATCGACTACACACTCACAGATAGCTTAGTACAGTTAGAACAGGTAGAATTCAGACGGGATCTGCATTAAAAAAACTAGTAACAAAAGTTTTGCGAAATGATCGATATATACTTGAAGACGTGGAAGGTTCTTAACAATTTCAGATACCGTACAAAGGGGTATAGGATGTCAGGAACACGCGACTTTAGATTAACAAAAGTAATAAAATAAAACATCCCCAAGATCAGGAGACCTTGATGGTCAGGACGGTCGAATTGTAGTAAATGTATAATGTACTGTAGCCACTGTTTGACATCACTGTATAGTCCTTTACACATGTATTAGCAAACTATATGCCAAATTTACATCTTTCCACAATTATATGATATTCGCAGTAACCAGTAATAGCATAACAAATAAGATTGTCATTTATATGTATGTGTATACATAAGTTCAAGTCACGCGACAATTCTTAGTAAGCGTCGATCATTGTCACGTATTCAAAATTAGGCAGATCTCACAAATTACATGCATGGACATAAGTTCCCTAGAATTAAGAAGAAAATGTAAAACAAATTAATAAAGAAAAAAAGAAGAGAGTCATTCGATCTCGGACGCGCAATGAATAAGTCGTTTTATATAAGTTGTTAAAGTATATTCCTTCTGGAGAATAAACAGCAGATATTTTTACAAAACCTTTGTTAAGAGAAAAGTTTCGAAATTTCAAAAAATCATTAAACATGGTTTCAATCCATCTTTTTTGTAAGCTATTTTAATTTTCTTTACGACTTTTTTTTTCTTAATTATGCAAATGAATTAATTCTTCTCTTTAATATGTAGACAAAATTGGAAGTATGAAAGTTTAAAAAGTTCTGTTTGTCAACATATGAGAAATCTATTATTTTCAATTCCGGCTTACTTCACTTTCAGCTCTTATGGAATAAAGACGTTTTATAGTTATTGTTATTAAATTCACAATGTACGTACATATCCATGAATTTCACTTGCGGAGATTTTTCATATGAAATGCACAAATTATTCATATGTGTAGTACCCTACACACAACGTAACATTCTCAATAGGAACCGTTAGGATAAATTTTATTACGGAGACACCTTTTTTCATAAGATGAGGATTGTCATAAAGTCAGAAAAAGCACTATTTCTCTAGGATGTTCCTCTCCATTGTAGTCATAATAGTACGGCATCACGTTTTACAATGACTTGTGACTCTACATTGCGCCAACGACCCGACCTGCCTTCCATCGTTTCCGGTTGTTCGGTCTTCCTATCCTTCTCGGACCAGGAAGCTTGGATTCGAACACCCTCTTAGCTAAAGCGTTTGTGTTTATGCGCTCAATGTGCCCGAGCCAGTGCAATCTACGGATTTTTGCCTTCCAAATTATATCCACATCCTGGTACAGCTTCAGGCAGACGCGACCATACATATGTCTGACGTAGAATTTTTCCTTCGAAGGCACCAAGAATACGCTCCGCAGTTTTCCTTATCGTTCAGCTTTCGCCATATAGCAAGACTAGCAAAATAATAGTTTTGTAGAGCGGCTTAAGAAGTTCACAGAGTGGTAGACAGGATAAGGTAGGCGGCATTGGGATATACCTCTACAGTTGTTGCATAATGCGGATTGGACCAAAACATACAGATATATGGTGCATGCTTTCTTCCAGAGCATCCCCAACGGCCTTGAAGAGCTCTGATGGTAATGCAACCGAGCCTACGGTTGTGTTGTTACTCATTTTTTTTGAGTTGGAGGACTACTTCCACTTGTGTTTGCATTTCATTATTCCCTATTGTGAAATAAATTTGCATCTTATACTAAAACAACCTCTCTAAATTAATGGAGAAGTATCAGCAGTCGAACAAGAGTTCTAAGTTCCAAAAATCTCTCATTCCGATAGGAAACAGAAGGTAATTGAAGGCCTCCGCACACGCCGGTCTGTTCTCATTGATCAAATTAAGCGGCGCAGTGAATTCGTGCTGAAAAATGGGCAAAATACCAACTTAACCTCAACTCCCGAAATAAACTTCGATTCGATGCGTTAAAGGAAACCCTTATAAATTTTCAAAAGGAACAATTTAAAATTGAAGAAACCGATCCTGCGGAAATTTCAATACCAATTCGTTCGTATAATGAGGAATCATATTACTCCACTTCATCACCATTGCAGGTTATGTAAGCCAAAGTGGAAGGCGCATCGTTGGATTTGTCATCACATTGTCGGATTCGCTTCGTTTTCGTTCCAGTCTATGACTGATTTTACTTTCAATCGTTAAACTTAAACTGACCTCTCTTAACAATGAAATGATTACTAAGGGAAATGTTCTATGCAGTGGATGATGCTTGGAGTAAATGTACTGGAGGTGTGTGACGGAAGTGCAATGTAAGCTGTAAAGGGAGTTTGCAAAGGAAGTTCATTGTGGAAGTTTAAGTTGGGGTTGCGCCAAGTTGCTGCCGTTAACTCCTTCCCTCCTTAGGTTTGAACGTCCTCCTTCATAATTTTTGTTATCTGAATTTTTAATACCTTGTTATCTAATGGTGGAGTTGATATCGCTGCCTCATGATCTGAACTTGTTGTGATGGTCAGTATTCTCGGTTTGCGTTTAACGTATAATAGAACAAAGCAAGTATTCCTGTAACGCATACCATATCCACTTATTTGTCTCTAAAGTAATACTGAATACCTTATTTTTTCGTATGGATGGTGATTGCGTTGCGGTATGTTATCAGGAAAGCCCCGTTGATGGAAAAGGGCTGGCCATTTTCTTCTATTGATAGATTTTCGTCACGAGCTACAATTAATCCTTCGTCAATGAGTTTAATTATCTGTAGGTGGTCAGACGGCATTGTTGGGCAATTAACTGTATGGTAACTGAGTAAGGCATTGGTCGTATTAGTTTGGTTGGCAATAGGCGTATGAAATAGCTTTTTTACAATTGGTTAGTGGAAAATAATCTTCATTACAATTAGCAGTTAAGTTGTCTCTTATATTTATAATTTAATTATTATGAGGAAAAGTGACTATTTCAAAAAGTTCACAATACTTAGTTACTAAAGGCATTCTTATTAAGTATATAAGAGTTTCAATAACAATCCGAATCCGAAACAATAATAAGTCACTTATGGAAAATGCAACATTTTCCTCAATACTAATGACATTTATTTAATCTAAGTCTTATAATAAGGTGTTAAAGGTATTATGTTTCGCTAATAACATGCCTTGCAAATTATTATTTAAGTTGTTAATAATTATTCTGTTTCTTTTCATCATTAACATTATCAATATTTGGTCATTTATCGCTATTTTATTTCTCTTTACATCTATTAAGTTATTAATTCTGTCTGTAATTTCATTAATTTTATGTTGAAAAATTTTGTTTATATCTATTTATCTATTATGTTCGCTTACAAGTTGGATTTCTTGTTTTCAGTATTTCGAAATCACTATGGTCAGGTGTTCCAGCTATAAATTTAATTACTCATCCAATGAATTCAATAGATCTTCGTGTTCTTAAACTTAACCTCTTCACGTAAAATTTCTTTGTCATTTTCGTATTCGAAAGAATCTATTATTTTCAAGTTTTCACGAATAAAGTCATCGACTACTGACTACTGGTCGTATGTTTGTTGTACAAGTATTCCTCAAAAATGGCTGCACTTCCTCTTGTAATAGGAATAAATTCTGCATTCGAGAAGTCTACAATTGTTGCTTCGGTGAGCGTGAAAAGGAATATTCTGAGAAGAAGAAAGAATTATCTTATATTATTCTTATGCACCTGTCTTCCGTCGATTATAACGGATGTTCCTAAGTCTGTCCGAATTGTTTTTTTGATTATATATCTTAGAGAATTCATTTTCGAATCGCTTATTAGCTTTGAGATATAATTTGTCGCATTAAATTCTTTTTGCGTGGTCCTATGACTGTGGTATTCCAGATCTTTAGTCTGCTTTGTTTTGAGTTTGGATATAATTTCATGGTTCTTCTGTTCGGTTATATTATGAAAATGTCAATTGGCTTAAGGCCAGAAACTGAGTGGATAGTATTACTATACCTGCAGGTCGAGAACAACTTAAGCTCAATAACATCTGAGTAGGTATCTTTACAGCAACGGCTATTTCATCGAGAGTTTAGTGAAATCGCTCAACCTGCCCATTGCTTTCGCAATGAAGTGCTGGTTCTGCATGTGTGCAGATATATTGAATTAATTTTTTTATAACGCTTGTTGTTGAGAAACGCTTAAATCTATTTGCATAAATTGTGTTAAAATTATTAATTTGATTTTCGTAAAATGTATTTTGATGAATTACTTTGCCAAACATTCTATTGGTACCCTATGACCATGTTTATTATGTCAGTTCTCGCACTTGCGATGTACCATACATACATACATGCATACTTATGCTTGCACTGGCATTGGCACCAGCAAGAATGCGGCAGGTATGTGTGAATGTATATGATTTCTTGTTGGCACTTGCTATTGATTTGAAGGGCCAATGCAGATTATTGGTGACGTGTGCAATACTGGCGTGGGCAAGTGGCTAATCTTATTTTGCAATAGAGAAAAACTTTCTTCTTCAACCAGCAACCACCAAACCAGCCGTGTCGTGTCATAGGGAAGCCTTTTGCTTGGCTTGATAGATTGTCTATAGTTTATATTTGAAATTAAATAAAGTTTATAACGTGTTGAACAATTTGAATCGTCAATTTCAAGTTTTGTTTACGGCAATTCTTAATCACTTGTGTTGCTACAGACGTAAAAGCACCTTCATTATCTGTCACTAGACTTTTTGTGTTCTTTAAAAGGGAAACAATTTCGATTAAGGGATATCTGATGTCAACGGATTTTCTAGAAGCAATATGTTTAATCACAGCAAATTTAGAAAACTTATCGATACAAGTAATAGAATACCTTTTTCCTGAATTGGATGTTGGGTTGGTCTACGTTGGTACTTAATTTCCTTACATATTGTGAATTTAGTGGCATATGTCTTACATAGTTTCTTTTATATTCGAAAAATAATATTCAGAGATTATTTGTTTATAATTTTTCTGTGGTCCCCTTTGTTCTCTGTTGTGTTCATTTAGAATTATTTCTTCTTGGTCATTTGCATTAAATACGCGTCTTGAACAAGTTAGTTTGAAGACTGCAGGAGATTCCATTGGTTGTATCTACATTAAGAACATCACGCATTATATTTATTAGTTCTGGGATTGTTCGAAATGTTATGGTATTTTGGAAGAGAATTTTTACTTGTTTGCATTTCTCGGGACCCTGCGTAATAAAGATTTGGTTCTTGAAGCAATTGATAGGATTTTTGACGATTGTCAATGAACTTTCAGTATGAACCGTTTGTCCTGAGGTAGAAAGCGGGTTAATGCGTCTGCTACTTAATTTTCTTTACCCGGTTTATAGTGATGTGTTAGAGAATATTATTTGTCAAAAGCCCTCCACCATTTCAATTTATTGTTCGGGTTTTTATCGGATATTGAAAAGGTAAGTGGTTGATGGTCTGTGAACATATTTATCTTAGGAGCTCTATATAGATTGTTTCTAAGGCTTTTTAAGGCCCAGACTGTCGCCAAAATTTCACGCTCATAAGCTGCGTAATTTTCTTCGGCTCTGCACAAGGTTCGAGATATCATAGTGATTGGTTTACTAGCCTGGGACAGCACCGCATCTATTGCGGAAAGCGGCAATAATAACCGGAGAGCACTAGAAACGATCTTAGGGCTCGCAAATATTTTGGTACTTTCCGCAGATACAGGGAAACCTACAAATTCTTCCTTATTTTTAAAGAATTTGGATATACGCATGTTGGCATGCAGGAGCTTGGAAAATATTGTCCCAATATTTTCCAGATGTTCCTTTTCAGTTTTCGAAATAATTACCACGTCATCTATGTAGACATGAAAACTTTTTTCCCATTTCACTTCTTAAGACGTCATCAATTTTTCGCTGAAATATGCTAGGAGCATTTTTCAAGCCGAAAGGTAATCTGCAAAATTCATATTTCCCATTCCCAGAGCTTTCGGGGATCGGATTAAGATCTGGAATAGTACGCTCGTTTAGTTTCCTGAAGTCGAAACTAATCTAGATTTGGGAGTGCTATCTTCATTCACACATTTTTTCCTACCACTAATATTAGATGGGGAATGTGATGGACTTATCACTTATTCTATGTTCAAGCATTTTTTTTATTCCTTTATTAACACATGGTGTAGCTGCCTTATAATATGGTCTTGGTTGTGAGTAGATTGGTTCAGAATCCTAATAGTTGCTATTACATTTGTGTTAAAAGATAATTTTTCATCGGGTTGAAACTTTGAACTTTTGCGTAATTTTTTATCAACTTTCGAAACTCGTTCTTGATACTCTTTGGAACTGCGTCCATATCGACTTCAAGATTATTCACTTGTTCGCATTCAAGAAACTTAATTGGTATTTCCCCCTTTTTGTAAACTAGAACAGAACGCTTAGTATCTATGTGCGCTTTTATTTCAGCAAGAAAGTCGTACCCGATTATATCCCATCGAATGTTTTTAACTGGGGAAGCAAAAAAAAAAATCGGTGGTTTTTCCACAAAAGTTTATTTTGCTTTTATGCGTTATTACATTGCCGCCGTTCAGTGTCTCAACTTTAAAAACTTATTATTAGTGATAATTTTCAAATTTGGAATTTCTTTAATATAATTCTTGGCTGTACCCGTGTCTACTAAGATTTTCATTCGGATTTTATTATCCAATTTCTTTTCAACGTGGGGTACAGCTGACTTTACTCAAAAAAATTAATTTGACCGTCGTATTTTGGGCTATCATGAGATTGATATTCGTGTTCATATGGAAGTTCCAATTCGTGACGATTTCTTGTTTCCCTATTTGTATATTTGGGTTGCATAAAATTAATGCGTAGGGCCTGTGGTAATTGCATTCTGTCGGATTCGAGAGGACGTTTGAAAGTTCCAATTGCCCCTGACGTCTGGGTTTGAATGTGAGTGTGATTTTGTGCCTTTCGTCTCGAGTTGTATCCATATCTTGACGAGAAACTCATATGGTCGTCTTGTACCACTGGTTGTTGGATTTTCACTGGCTTATGTTGGTTTTTTACGGGAAGCGTTTCAGCTACTCCTCTATATTGAGGGTTGTTCCGTGGCGGAGCGTTGCCTGTTCTGGTACCAGCATGCACTCTGCTATCGAAAGCTCTGGCTAATGCAGAGGGCGGGTCGTCGCAACCGGCAGAGAAGAAACAATATTGCAGATAGGCTTATTAAGGCCCGAAATAAAGACACGTAGCGTATCTTGCCGGTATTGAAATTAATAATTCAATGTTGCCTGAGTATTCTATAGAGATTTTGTGATTATGGCATCGTAATTTAGAACTGTATTAAATGAAGATAGTATTAAATCGGTCGATTCGACAATTTTGCTTCGCATTATGGCTATAGCCTGATAATACCTTTTCACTCCATCATATGATTTAAATAACTCTATTGCAGTCTTAGCCGCTTGATATACCACGAAATATATTTCGCTCGTTTACCCGCGAAATCTGGTACAGATTTTATCAAATCGAGCGAAATTGGGCATGTAACGCTGTTCTTATTCAACGACCGAAGGTGAAGACAAATGCACTGAGTGGACTTTTCGCGTTAATTTTTGATCTGTAAGCTAATAGTATCATTTATTTGTTTATTTTCTGTTATTAAATCGTTAATTTTTTTTTTTAAATTGTAGAACACGCTGTTTCAACTGATACTCCAACGGCAGATGAAACTATTTGCACAATGTTTCCTGCCGTATTAGGATATCGAAATAAACGAAACACACTAAAAAAATGTAAGCACTATTAATTTGCTAGTTATTACTAAAATAATAAAAAAACCAATAATTGACTTATTTACAAGAGCTTATTTCACTTATTTATTGGAGTATATTCAGCTTACTGTACTAATATGGTATCATTATCCTCAGTTTCGGGTCCAGGCTGGGTTGCTCGAGTTTTTTGGTATTAATAAGTACGTGTTAAGTATGAACATTTTTGGAGCACACAAATACTTCACGAGTTTCCACGTCTCCGTATCTCCAGATCTCTGTATGTCAAGTTTGGATAGTTAAGTGCTTGTTAAATGACGAAACACTCGAAAACCCGATTTTGTTGGTTTATTTAACGTTCGTCGCATTTTTTGTGTTTACACATACGGTTTTTGAATGCACTATTCTCTTCTTATGAAGATGTTTGGAACACACAATACTTCGCGAAAAAATACACTTGGGCGTCAGTTAAATAAAACGATTCGCTTCGTTTTCGTTCCAATCTATGACTGATTTTATCTTCAATCGTTAAACTCAAACTGACCTGTCTTAACAATAAAAAGATTACTAAGGGAAATGTTCTGTGCAGTGGATCATGCTTGGAGTATATGTACTGGAGTGCGGTGTCTGACGGAAGTGCAAAGTAAGCTGTAAAGAGAATTTGCAGGGGAAGTGCATTGTGGAAGTTCAGGTTGGGGTTACGCCGAGTTGCTGCCGTTAACTTATATTGCACAAAAGAGGTTTGATCCAGTAAGACTGCCAAAAATTGATCTCCCTATTTTCTCAGGTGACATAACAACTTGGATGCCATGGTTTGAGACCTTTACATCCTTCGTACACAACAATCCACACCCAAGCAACTTGTCAAAATTGCATCAAACTAAGAGAATCAGCGAAGACTTCAATAGACGGACTCAAATTGTGGAAGACAATTATGAAGAGGCTCTACGAGGCTAAAGGAACGATTTGAAAACAAACGTGTTATAGCTCAGGAACATCTTCATCAGATTTTAATTTACCACGTGTTATGAAGCCATCAGCTGTAGAATTCGGAAATTTGATGGATAAAGCAGACAATCATCTTACAAGTCTACGAAATCTGAATCTACGAATATTGATCAATGGGATTATTTTATCCTGCTAACCACAAAACGGGATAATGTCACAGCAAGTCGTTGGAATGAAGAAGGTCCCGTTGACCGACTACCAATCATCGCTGAATGCAACACTTTCATTAAAAAAAGGTGCCAAATAGTAGAACGTAATGTCTTAAATCATTCATTTACTATCACAGTCACACTAATTTATGGTACTAATACTAAAAATAATTCGAACCATCAACGTTGCATTCGAAAATCTTTATCTTCAAGTACTGAATCGAAAATTAACTGTTCCTTCTGCTTAAAACCCGGCCACTTTGTGTACAAATGCTACCAATTAATTAATTTAACCATTGCTGAGCTATATCAAAAAGCAAGGTGCTTAAGTTGTGTGAAAATTGTCCTAAAAACAAATTAACATATATCATTCAAGTGAAGTTCTAATGGGTGGAATATCTGTGGTCAGAGACATCATACTTTACTCCACGACCACAGCACCACAAGTTATTATCAAGCCATGCTAGCAACGCACCCACGGACTCTCATTTGAATGCAAATAAAGCTTACTGCATTCCCAGTTTTTCTCACGCTGATTCTAAAAACATGCTTATATCATCACCTGTTTCCAATGAAAGAACTTCAAAATCGAATACACTTCTAGCTACGGCAGTAGTAAGACATGAATCAGTTAATTCCATGTCGAGTGCTCTTAGATTCAGGATCTCCACTGAATCTCATCACTGAAAAATGTATACAACTTTTCGGACTAAAAATTTTCAAATTCCAACAAATAATAAGCAGCGTAGCGCATAGTCTCTTGCCTTCACAATTCAGAAATTCATTAAGCTTATCATCCGATTTTAAAACAAGAGTTGAAGTGATTGTGCTCAAAAGGCTCACCAACAAAATTCCTGAACAAAACATTAATATTTCCAACTGGAACCTTCCGAAGAATATACATCTTGTTTCTCAAAAAATTGATATGGTACTTTTTTAACTTAATGTGCATCGGTAGTTTCGGGAACTTATCAAACATGATCAAAATAAAATGTCTTATCGACGCATTTCACATTTATTTATTGAACATAAAGAAATGTCACCCTAAACAAAACTTTAAGAACTTTTTGGGAGATGAAATTGATATCATAAAGGCAGATCATAAGTTAAAGCTAAAGTTAAGGTCTGAATAAATAGCGAAGAGCGTTATAAAGCAAATATCTGCAGATTAGACGATGGTAGATCTAGTATGATCCAACTCATATCCAACTCACCACATTTACCTACCGCGCAACCTCCGCTTCTTACTTAGCGACAAAGACATTCCATCAGTTGTCTGTAGACGATGGTTATTTGTTTCCTTCTGCAGCTTGAGTTTTAAGCACGAACTTTTATGTTGGCGACTTATTAACAAGTGCGAATACATTTGATGAGGTTCTAAAGTTAAAGAGTGAATTAACTGAGTTGCTGTCTAGAGGAGGATTTATATTGCGGAAATGGTGTTCTAATGACTGTCGAATTCTAAGGGACGTTGATGATAGGGAGACCTTCTGCAGAATTAAGAATTGCAATGTAATCAAAACTTTGGAAACATATTGGGACCCAGCGTAAGACAGATTACTTTATGATTGCCCTGAAAGCAAACAGAATTCTATCACCAAAAGAACCGTTTTGTCTGAAATTACAAAACTCTTCGATCAACTGGGTTCGATAAATCCTATTATAGTCTTAGCAAAGATTTTTATGCAGCTGCTGTGAAGACAAGGATTAGATTGAAGTCTGCCAATGGAATATCACTGTCGATACTAAGGTTAGAAGGCCCAGTTGCATGTGTTCACAGACAGTTCAGAACATGCCTATGGGACTTGCTTATATGTTCGATGTGTTGGAGAATATGGAAGACTGTCAGTGAACTTATTATGTGCGGTCCAGAGTAGCACCCGTGAAAAATATAACGCCTAGATAACGATCACTCGCGTAGAAAAAATTATGCACATATTTAAAAATTTTATTACTGGACTGATTCATCCATTGTGCTAAGCTGGATTTCAGAAGAGTCTTCAAATTTCGAAACATTGCCTGCAAACCGAATTGCAGTGATTCAGAGTCACACTCAATCCTGCAGACATCGTATCAAGTGGTGCTTATAGAATTACTAAGATCGTCGTTGTGGTTTTCAGGTCCCAGTTATCTGAAACTGGAACAAACTAATTAGCCTTCCAATAACAACAAAAAGCCAATTATTGCAGCAGATCTAGAAAGAATGAAGCAACGTTTAATTCTTTTAGGATGTCGATAACCATTTTTGGAACGTATAACAATCCATAACAAATATATGAAGACTTTAAGGATTGTAGTATATATGCTTCGGTTTATTAACAACTGCGTAGCAAATTTTAAGGGTCTTAGTCCAAAAACCGGAGAAATTACACCAAAGGAATTAGGTAAATCATTAATCTGTAATATTTGCAATATTCAACAGGCGAATTTGCAGTTATGACAAAGTCAAAGGCCAATTCCTGGAAAATCCCACATAGCATCGCTCCACCCATTCATCGATAATGAAAACATCATGCGTAAAGGTGGCCGAATTAGAAACGCAAACTTGGAATATGAAGCAATGTTTCTCATGCTAATACCCAAGCGCGACATCTTTACTGAGGCTATTGGGATACATTATCATCGAATACATTTACACGTTTGACCACAAACCTTACTCAGTCCAATTTGAGAGTATTTTAGCCAATACATGGTAAAGTAATCTGAAAAGATGTATTCCGACAATGCGTAAGATGGTTTCGCGGTCAACCAGTAGCTGAAATTACTATGAGGTCAGACCTGTCTGAGGGCAGAGTCCGACAATGCCGTCCTTTTTCTGTTGTCGGGGTTGACTTTGTGGACCATTTAACATACATTTTCTACGAAGAAGAACCACCCAGTTTTGATCTGTTTTAATACGCGCGCCATTAATTTGGAAGTTGTTGAGGACCTAACAACTATTGCATTTCCGTGGATACCCATCAACAATATACAGTGACAACGCTACTAACATCGTTGGAGCTCGAAATGAACTTTCAGCTGTACATAATATGTTACAGAAATCAGAAATCTTCTGTTCCTCCGCCGCTGATAACATAACGTGGAAAACGATGTCTAAAAGATCTCCACATTTCGGCGGTTTGTGGGAGGCTGCTGTAAAATCAGCAAAATTCCACAAGAAACGTATTTTACAAAGCACTTCCTTAACTTTTCAGGAGTTAAATACTTTTATCTATAAAATATATAAATTATTATTTACCCATCTGATTTACATGCATCAACTCCAGGTCATTTCATTATAGGGTGCCCACTTACCTATTTGTTCTAACCAGATATTACTTACGTTTGTTAAGGGAGTATTTATAAGGTCTACAACAGAAAGCAAAATGCAAGTCTTCTTTCTATAATCTTGAGGTTGGTGATATCGTCGTAATAGTAGAGGAAAACGCTCCCCTTCTCAGCTGGAAACATAGACGAATAATGCAAACACAATCCGGTAAAGACAACATAGTTCGAGCAGTAGCAGTAAGAACATCAGCCGGTCTCATTCAACGAGCACCTTAAGTTACGATGGTTACCTATTTGCATTGAGAATCCTTCGTCTCCTCCATACATACACCCATAAGGGAGTGTTATTGGCCCTACTCTGTTTTTGTTATATATCCGTAGTATTAGTAGTAGAACGTAGAAGCTACGTTCGCAGACGATCCGCACGGATACGGCATAAGCAAAACTGCAGCACGCTGTAAATTAAACTTGCGATTGGTCAAGACTCTGGCGCATTGCCCTAAATGAAAAAAAAAATTACGTTGGATGCTAAGCTTAAGTGGAAGGCGCAGGTAAATAAAAAAACGTGACGAACTAGAGAATCGATATAGAGAAAAATACTGGCTACTCGGACGACATTCCTAGTTAAGCACGCATAACAAACTGCTTATATATAAGCAAGTGCTAAGACCTGTGTGGACCTACGGTATACAACTTTGGGGTAGCACTTAAGCAAGTAACAGAGAATTCATACAGTCATTCCAAAACAAATTTATAAAGGATGTCGTGAATGCTCCCTGGTATCTACGAAATAATGATATACAAAGAGATCCTGGGATCTCAACCGTGGAAGAAGAAATAAAAATCTTAGCGAGGAAGTTAAGTTCGACTTCATGGTCATTGCAATCATGCCATACTCCAAACACTGGACATGAGAAACCTCGTGCGCCGTCCCCAACGAATGCTACCGTTGGACTTAGCGCTACGAGTACAGGCCGCTATAAACGGTTCCAGCAGGTGATCTTATCGAAAATCTACCTGCCTACCATGCGTAAAAATAATGATATTCAAACTACTGGATAGGGAAACCTAATTGTAGTAAAGAACTAAAAACAATGGGAAGGGTGCGTTTAGTCAGTAATAATCTGACACTACTATGAATACACGGGTATCATAGTGTCTTATTGAAGATTCACACCAACCAACAAAAAAACAGATAGATTTTATACTAAGATATCCTAAAAATATATCTAAATTCATGTTATCTCGAAGCTAACAAAACTATTACAAAAGTTTGTACTAAAACTAAACTGAATACAACTTCAATAGATTTAACGATTCCTAACTATAAATTGAAATGTACATTGCTTTTCCTTATTTCTCTTTTCTTTTTTTCTACCATTGCGTACCGTGCCTAAACAGATCGTATCTGACATGCTTAAATCTCAGCAGATCAATTCTGAAAGTTTATATTAATTATTAATTAATAATCAAGTTCTATAGTTCCAATTAAATTTAAAAACAATTTATTTTCATAAACACCTATCACTCTCGCCAGATCAGACTCATTAAGCAGCCATTGGAAGTACTGTTTCATACAACAACTGTTTCCGGCGGGTCAGTAACAAGGTTACCTTCAAAATTTCGAAGACCGTAGGTGCATTTCAGGCGTAGGAAATTCGTCACCTCCCGTCTCCTAGTCCGATATTTTTTTGCGCTGATCTCGCTTGGGGCTTTTTGATATGCTTCTTCTCTGTACGTTTTTTCTGCTCACAGTCGCCATCATCAATCGTCGAGCTCTAATGGAACCACATCTCGTTAGCGTTGGTGATCAAGAACAAAAAATATAATAAATAAATAAATATCGAACAGTTGGTGTCCCGCTACGAGTTGTAGCGGCACCCATATTATGTGGGTTGAATGTTCTTCTATTTAATAAATAACGAGATATTTTGAAAAATATCCTTAAGAACGAACAAAATAAATAGGTGTATAGACATTGCCTTTTTTTAAAAAGAACTAATCTATCAGACTGACTATTTTTATTGCAAATAACATGAACAACATGTTTTTGATCCATAAGAAGTAGATTTATGTCCACATTTATGTTTTGTCGCTAATAACCATTTTTTGTATTTTAAGCCAATGAATGATGAATTCAAAGTCATGATTGATATCAGCAGGTAGATGGAATGAAGAATTACTAGTGAAAGCACATGATATATCCGCAAATGCTACAACACGCTAAAAATTTTTTGCAAAAAATGTAATTTTATAGAAATCGGGAAAAGTACATGACCAATAAAAGAACCTTCAGGAACAATTACAGAGGCAGTACGCATTGAACTAACCACACCATTTATTTTAAGTCTTTGGTCGTAAGACTGAAACCTGTTGTGAATCGCACCTCTGAAGCCACGTTTGTAGAGTTTGTTCAAAAGAATACTATGGTCAACAGTATCGATGGCTTTAGATAAGTCAACGAAGAGTACTGCGGTAAGATGTCTATTATAATTATATATATCTGACCAAAATTGGTTGAGATCACTCTCAGTAGCACGACCAGCATAAAAGTCAGACTGGCACTCACTAAAAAAAACAGGTTCTTTCTCTTAACTTTATTATTCTTATTTTAATAGCTTCCTTAAAGATTTTCTAGAAAACGAACAGTAATGAAATAGACATGTAGTTGTTTTTTAATGTTTTACTGTCTTTCTTATACAAGGGTATACTACCCAGTTTGGAGCCCCTATAAGGAAAGTTTTGACTTCGTTGCTCTCTTAAAATGAATTACTTAGACATATGAAAATACTTTCATCATCATAAATATCATAGCATAAAAATTGAATAATAGATTATGGAAATAACAAAAATGGAAAATACATTATTAAACAAATTCTTGACAAAAATTAACAAAAGCAGTCGAAAACATAAATAATTAACATAAATAAATAACGTTGTATATTCCTTTTGCGTCAATGGGTTTTGAATGAATAACCAACGGATACAATGAAAAAGTCTTAACTCCAAAACGTAATTTTATTTGAGATATTAATATATAAATAAAAAAGTTTAACATAAAACATAATTATAAAGTATCATTATTCTTTCTGATTCTGTATGAAACAGCACCAAAGAGGACAATTCAAATTCAGAAAAAGAAAGGTTTCCATAAGTAGACATCAAAAGTATGCGCAGGTGACCCTTGAAGGGTTTTTATAAATATCTTGTTGAGAATCACGGCAACACCGCCAACGAAGATGGTTTGAAAAAAGATGGCGCAGTAATTTAAACAATTTTCTAATTTCCTTTCTTGTCACAGCATGGCCTTCAGCCTTTTAAAAAATAAAACACAAATGCATGATTGAACAACCTCAATACGTAAACGTAAGACTTGAATCTTACTCTATAATTAATATATCTTATTTGATCGTGAATATAAAACGATAAATTTAGGGTGGTTGGACAGAATTGCATTTTCTTGGTTGTGAACACATACCCAAACAGACTTTGACAGGGCATAATTTCTATGTACACTTAATTTTATTGGCAAAGCTTGGAATTAAGATACTTAAATACGTATTACATATTGAATAAAAACATTAATAAGAAATGCACTAAGTAAAAAGTGTATCTACATAAAATGCCGCATTTTAATTTTTTGTTGAAAATTAGCCGGGCTTGTTACTGGAACTTGATTATTTTTTGCTTACCCAATAACGAGACCCCTCCTACCCATAGGACTCGTTATTAGATTTCCTTATTTTCCAAGTAACAAGCCCCGCACATATATTACCAAACAACTATTTCTTTTAACCTTTTCTTTTGAAATAATAAAATATACATTATTATTGCTTTTTATTAAGCCTTAATTAGGTAACTAAAAATTAAAGAATATCATTTGTTTTGTTTTCTAGTTTCTTACCAAATTTCACAAATTACACAAATTTGTTTTCACTTACGGAACACTATTGAACACTTTGAGTTTTCCTTACCAACTGATTACGAATTACCTGAAAATGAATTATACGATAAATAGAAAAGATAGAACTGATTTTTTTTGTTAAAAAACCTTTAGTCTGAAAAGCAGGGGCTTAGCTTCTGGACCAAATTCATGCAGGGGGCTCGTTATAGGAAGTTTTACCTTATCACTTTAAAATATTCAGGAAACACACCACAAAAAATACTTTTGTCACTACAAATTACCTTGCAAATTTTTTTGTATGCTGCAAAGATATTGTTAAAGTTAGGATTTCTAGTTCCTTTTTGTTTAATTTGTTTTTCTCCCTTATATTTCTCAGTAACTCTATCGATATACAGGGCTCAAGTTTTTTCCATCTGTTCTTTCATATTTTTTTTTTTTAGAATATTCTAAAGTATGGTGAACAAGTTTCGCAATAACCTTGGAGAAGGCTATGGAAGGATCACTTTCATTCACAACATGTCCCCAATACTCCAACCGAAGAAGGTTATTAAGGGAGGCAAAATCAGTTTTTACAAAAGAGACCCTACGCGATAGTTTTTTAGTTTTAAAAGTATAGGAATATTTGAAAATAATGCACGTATAACAGTTATCAGAGACAATATCAACAACAGAACTACAGATTTGTACAAATTGGGGGTTGGAAAAACGTTTCATAATGTGGTATGCAGGATGTCTATGTTCATGTCACCCAAAAGAATTATGTCATTTGATTCTCTTGACAGCAAATCTTCCAACTAATCAAAGAATATGTTATAAAAACAGGATGAGTCATTAAAATCTATAAATACAAAAAAACGATAACTTTAACTCACTGACTAAAACCTTTAAAACATCACAGTATGAAATGAAGCTGTAATTAATGCAGAAACTCCACCAGATGCATATTTACTGTTACTGTTTCGATTCATATCCTTCAATGTTAAGAAGCGACTTTTCTTCATCATAACCCAAATTTCCGTCAAAAATATTAAATTAGTCTTATTTTCAAAGGAATCTAAATGGATTAAATAATTGTCAAAATTTTTCCGCATGTTGCTTATGATTTGATGAACAACTAGAAAATTTGGTAAGTATGTTTGGTCAATAAAGAGATCGAATGCCTATGTCAGTACAATTCACAGAGGAGACATTCAGAAAATATCTTTGTCGATCTTGCATGTTAGTTAAGTACTAAAAGATCTTCAACCGATTTTAAAACAATTATGTTTCCATTATCCCCTTTACGCATAAGTTCTTGCCCGTTTTTGACCCCAGCATTTTTGTACTACCTTTCTTTGTTTTTCTTGTGCAGCATTTAAGAGCTATTTCGTTTTACCATTTAATGATTCCCTTGTTTAAATTTTACTGTTCTTAACACAGCCAAAAATCTCAGATGTCAGTTCATTTTTATGGATCATTTTGTTGGTCATTATAATATCTTTTTTAATCTTAGAGACAAATTCAAAGAAACAAAAAAATTTCTTTCTAACATGACATTACATTATTAGATAATTTAACATTGGTACCATAACACTTATCGATTTCCTCTTCGGACACATTCGTAGCGACGTCCTTTGAAAAAATGTTCAAGGTACAGCAAACAGAATTATTTTTGTTAATATTGGGAACACCAACAATTTCTACAAATGTTTCCCTTTCCCTTCTTGTAAGAGATCAACATCTCTTTGGAGATCCCGCGTAGTCTGTAAGAGACTATTCCTTACGCCCTGTAGTTAGGAAATTAGTGAAATAGCACACGAATCACGGAGAGCTCATTGTACACTTTTTCCAACGTTATTGTCTGTTGATTTTGAGCGACAATTTGGTGGTTTTATTGTGGTATCGTTGCAGTCGATGCTGTAGCTTCTTGTTGCTGTTTTTTTTTTTCATTTTCAGCTATAGTTGTTGTTTATTTCGTACACCAATTGACACCGTGGCGAGTGGAACAGCTGTCAGCAGCAAATCTTTGAATTGTTTTTGTGTTTTTGTGTTTGAGCAGACCTCACTTTGCTCTCCTGAAGAGAGGGAGAGTGAAGGGAAGGGAGCTCCTTCGTGCAGCTCTCACACCGAAAGCAATTATTTGATGAATTTAAAGAGTCAATGCCCGCCGCTTGAGTATTGATACAGTTGCAGTTACAATAATTCTCGTAACCAGAACATAACACTTTCGGCTGATTACGTTCAACTTTATTTTTACACACACAAGGTACTTCGCTCTATTTAATGTCATTTTACTGAAATATAAAATAAGACACAATCAGGAAGAATAGTGCGTGTTGACCCCACGACATACATACACTTATTGAGGGGTACAATAATAATAATACAGCGGTGATCATTTGGGTCATATCCGCCAACATTGTAAAACAGAAGCTCCACAAAAAGGAAGGCCTTACAGTACATAATAAAGTTTGAAAATAAAAAAAAAGGTGAATAAGAAGGGTTGAATAGACATATAGCGAAACCGTGATATTCTAAAACTGTTGAAAATAGAAAGCATTGAAGGAATATATATTGGAATAATTGATGATGCACAAAAGTACACACCATCTAATTAACTTTGTAATACCTGAATATGAATAATAAAAACACAACAAAAACTACTTTTGTCTTACCTATAACATATAACAAACTTTTTTTTAACGAAATTATTAGAAAACTCATCAGATATTTGTGACGATATAGGATCCGTCTTGACGATTGGGACAAGACGGAAACTACCTTAGTACCCATAGAGGAAAAAAATATTGAATATCTATATTTTCTAACTCTTTGCTATATTTTAGGATTATCTTCCCTTAAGCTAAATACATCACGAATTGTGTAAATAAAATTCCAAATGATTTAAATGTTCGATACTTTCATTCACATTTGTAATAACACTTGCAACGGCATCCAAATTATGACGTATAGTCAATCTTTTGTGACAAATTTTACACACAGATGATGTATTACATTGTACCACTTCACATTCTGTAATGAGTACTTGATATAAACTCATTCCTAATACGTGTCCTACCAAATTGTTAAATGTGTGCTAGATTCAACAATTTGTATAATGAGTGTAATCTTTGAAGTTGGTTAGTCTTGACGCCATACCACACAACGGGGTCACAACCGATACTCCCCGTGCCTACATATGCATATACTGGGTCAGTTACGCTCGCTTCCGTATGCCGTATGTCAGTTAAGTTATTCTGTAATGTTAGAGTAAGCAAATTTATTGTATAAAAGAAATGGAAATCAATAAATAAAGTGTAGTATGTGTGTTTGTGCCTGTTTCACCACTCTTATATTAGATACCAAGTTTATGTGCTTGATATTATAATATGATATATATAGTATGCATTATAATATGAGTCTATAAACAGTTAGAAATATAGTTTTAGAATTCGATAACGCAGACAACAAATTACGTTCTATGATTGCAATCTTTTGAAAACAACACTCTGGCCATAGAGTATGTCACTCAAACGAGCACAGTCTATATTCACAAATGGACGTGTTTGAAGTGTCAATTGTAGATATTATTTGCATATCTGAAACATGGATTGAGACTGACAGACCTGACGAACTTCTAGTTTGAATGGCTACAGGGTGTTTCTCGCAGAAAGAATTTCTCGAAAGGGTGTTGGAACGGCAATTCACATTCGGAATTGTATTCACTGCAAACTAATTGATTGGATTGATGATAATGCTCGTTGAATATTGCTTCATTGAAATAAAATTTCCCAAACAAACATTCATTGAGTGTAATTTATCGGCTTAATAGTGGCCTCGATTTGTCGAGTCTTTTCTCTGCTTTTAAAAATAGATCACCTTTTTACCCCGAAGTATTCTTGTGTGGCGGTTTTAATTGCAATTTGCTTTCAAGTGACGTATCCAAATCCTTCGTTGATAATATAGTATGAGTGCTTTGGTATTGGTTCACAAGTTCTGTTTCCACTTTGCTCTATCTGCCTATTGTAAGTAATCCCGAAAATATTCACCTATATAATCAGTTATCAGCACCCGAAATACGTCGTCTGATAACTTTAGTTCCAAAAAATTACAACTTTGTAGTGCGACTGCGCTCAATAGACTAACAAAATTCGATAATACAATGTTTAGTGATACCTCTCATTTGCAGAGGTGATTGCATGAACTTTATGTGAAGCGGAAGGCTTCCAGACGCTGAGTCGGCAAGTCTACAGCTCATGCGATTACCTGTGCAATCACATCGATTTAGGTAAAATACAATAAATATAATTCCGCTGACACTGCATCCGGTAGAGGTAGTGACGAAGTAGCGGCAAGTGTTGATCGTGATGACTCAGGGGCGATGTGGGCAAAGGTAGGAAACGTAACTCCCTCCCCCCTTAGAATAGAGCGACGGCCAGAGTGAAGTTTGTGGGGCTGGAGCGATAGACTGCAACATGGGGATGTCATTTCCGACGTTCTTCTTCTTGAACAAGATGATGATTATGGTGGCTATTGAGAAGATGACCAAGAGCCATATTCCAGTGGAATATGTACTTCATCCCAAAACGTTTCAGGGTCATCTTCGTACAGCATCCCGTTGGGTGTGACACTACTATTCTGAAAGTGGAAAAGCGCTGTGCCTTCTATGGTTGTAGCTTGAGTGCTGCAAGTCGATTTGATTAGCGTATTTTCTTTCTGACGCTATAACTCCAGAACGCACGAACCGATTGCCACGGTTTTGCATTCGTTGGAAAGGTCTCGGGCTCCGTTAGGTTTATAGCAAACAAAATTCAGGAAAAATGTCAACAGAAAAGCAGGAAAACAGGGAAAATCATTTTTCACATACAGCGGCATCTCTGATACATAGCATGTACTACAAAGCAATATGGTTTTGCATGGGGGGGCATATGGTTTTGCAATCACGCGTATTGTGCAAACTTTTATTTAATTTCATTTCACAGCAGGCATTTGTCCTTAAGGTGGTAAGTTGAACTGTGAAAATAATGTGGATCGTGCATTTGAGGTTAAATTCACCAGTCTGTCCATAGTCCAAAATGCCTAGAGGACGACGTGCGAACATCGGCCGCCGCACAAGACATGCAAGCCAGCAACAAGTGTATTCACAGAACTTAAGCGAAGAAAGACAAAATATAATAAGAGAAAATGCCCGATTAAGTCAACGTGTGAGCACACGAAGATCATGGGCATCATACAATCGCTTGGCATTCCAATATGATCCCACTGCGAACTAGAGTGATGATGACAATTTAGATATCGGACCAATAACGACTGTATGCCGATATTGCAATGCCTTAAAGTTCAAAAGAGGAACGGATTGTGCTGCGCAAGTGGAAAAGTCAAACTGGATCCATTACTTACACCACCACAGCCACTGAGACCATTGATCCATGAAAGTGATCCCGATTGCAACCATTTTCTTCAACGCATCCTTGAATACAATAACTGCTTCCGCATTACTTCCTTTCGAGCTAATATCATTCGAGAAGGCGGCTTCATGCCGATCGTACCCCAACAGGTGAACATGTGCGAAGATTCATGCGGCCACCGTTGATGATGTTGCTGCAATTATTGTTGGCGATCCAACTAAATCACGAGACATTGTCGTTCAGCGAAGAAGCAATATCATCACATAGCAATAAACGAGACACATCGTTTGTACGATGCGTTACAATATCCAATCATTTATTGGCAAGCGCAAGACGGATACGACATCACGTTGAAGATGGTCGATCCAATTACAGGTACAATATTTACACCATAATTATCGCTATTATTGGTTTCCATTTAATTTTGCATTTTCAGGCGTATCAACGAACAAAAATCCAAGCGCAATGAATTACTATGCGTATCGTATGATGATTCGTACACATGAGGAGAATGTCAGTCTGAAGTGTCTTCGGCTATTCCAGCTATTCGCTGTCGACATGTATGTCAAAGTCGAGACCAAACGCTTAGCGTTCATCCGATTCAATCAGGCAAACCTACGATCTGAGGACTATATACACTTGCGTGCTGCTATTCATTCAGATGGTAATGTTCAGAATATTGGACGCCTGACGATTCTGCCATCATCTTATATTGGAAGCCCACGCCACATGCACGAATACGATCAAGACGCTATGACGTACGTGCGAAATTATGGAACTCCAAATTTATTTATTACGTTCACATGCAATCCGAAGTGAACGGAAATTGAACGTGAGTTGGACCCGGGCCAAAAACCGCTAGATCGCCATGACATTATCGCCAGAGTATTTCAGCAAAAACTCAAGGTTATGATGGATGTGCTTACTAAGTATCGAGTTTTTGGTGCCACACGTTGTTATAAGTACCCGGTGGAATGGCAGAAGCGTGAACTACCGCATGCTCATATCCTTATTTGGTTGCTAAACAAATTACATTCAAATGAAGTCAGCTGAAATTCCTGATCCAGTCACTGATCCCAATCTACACGACATTGTGACGACACAGATGGTGCATGGACCGTGGGGTGCATTAAATCCATTATCGCCTTGCATGGCTGATGGAAAGTGCACAAAACGATATCCGCGACCGTTAGTTACTAAAACAGTCATAGGGAACGATGGATATCCAGTTTATCGTCGGCGTTCAAAAGAAGACAATGGTCGAACTATCAAAGTTAAAGTTAAAAATCAAGAGATTGAGATCGGAAATGAATTCATTGTACCATATTGCCCGCTGCTAATACGAATTTTCGAAACACATGTGAACGTTGAGACTTGTCAGTTAGCCAAATCAGTCAAATATTTGTGCAAGTACGTCACAAAAGACATCGATATGGCTGTGTTTGGTATTGCGTCGGAAAATGCGAATGACGAAATCAGCAACTTCTAAATAGGCAGATACGTTAGTACTAATGAAGCACTGTGGCGATTATTGTCATTTCAAATTCATGAAAGATATCCCACAGTTGTACACTTAGCAGTGCATTTGGAAAATGGACAAAGAGTTTACTTCACTGAGGCTAATGCGGCACAACGAGCTGAGAGACCACCATCGACAACATTGAATAGCTTCTTTGCAACGTGTGAAGCACATCCATTCGCAACGACGCTGATGTACGTTGAAATGCCCAAGTATTACACTTGGAATCAATCAGCAAAGAAATTACAACGTCGCAAACAAGAAACGCCAGTTGCTGATTGGCCACAGGTGTTTTCCACTGATGCGCTAGGTCATCAGCTCAGTTCATCCTAGAAGTGATGAACGTTTTTATTTGCGACTGCTGTTGGTAAATGTACGTGGTCCAAAATCATTTGCGCATTTGAAAACTGTGAATGGCCACCAATGCCAAACATATCGAGAATCATGTCAACTATTGGGTTTGCTGGAGAACGATTCTAGGATTTAACACTTGCGGATTCAGTGGCTTCATCAAATGCGTAAAAAATACGAACGCTGTTCGCAATTATCATCACCACATGTTTCCCTTCACAACAAATTCAGTTATGGAACAAATACAAGGACGACATATGTGAAGATATCTTGCATCGCTTGCGCATTCGAACGAGTAATCCCGACATGCAAATAACCGATGAAATCTACAATGCAGGATTGATTCTAATTGAGGATAAATGCTTGACTATTGCAAACAAGCTACTGATATAAGTAGGAATACTTGCGCCAAATCTATCGATGCACGATGTATTCAACTAAGAATTAAATCGAGAGCTGCAATACAATGTTGATACATTGCAGGAATTCTTTCGAAATAATGCAAGCGGTGAACAATAATACTGTGGTCTATTCTTCCTGGACGCACCTGGAGGAACAGGGAAAACATTTGTCATTTCATTGATTTGGCCACTATTTGATCAAGATGTGACATAGCTTTGGCGTTAGCATCATCTGGAATTGCGGCGACTCTTCTAGATGGCGGTCGTACTGCATATTCCGCGCTTAAGTTGCCACTCAATTTAAACACAATTGATACTTTCAAAGCGTTGATATGGCGTCTCATGCTAGCACAAGCGTCTGCACTTAGCCTCTATCAGCGAACTCCTACTCTCACCTCCACGTGGTGAAATCTGGGAGCCGAGCACCTTCGATCGAAGATGGGGTAACCAACCCCCGTGGGACGTCGTTGGCGGGTGCAGACGAGTGAGGGGGGAGAGTGTGCCTGTACCAGGGCTCATCTCTCTTTATGGATGGCGGCGGAGGGGCTGGAAACTGTCTGGCCAACGGCGGCATCCGAAACTCCAGTCAGACGGAGTTACCTGGTGCGCGTTCCTTCTAGAGGTACTTCGACATTTTCGGAGCACAGGCCAGGTCGGGGCCTTGGAATGGAGATGGTGGCGGAAGATCCCTATAATTTTAGGGACAACGGCGGCGCTCACAGCCTCAGCGAGGTTACCGACTCCGGATAAACCCGGACCCTCCGCCCGAGGGTTAAAGAATAGGGCCTGGCCTCCCAGTTAGGGGTTGTGCGTGGGGTTAACTCCCTCACCACGTAAAAATATTATGGTTCAGAGACAACCAACTGCCTCGGATACGGACGGAATTAATGTTGACGACCCCAGCAAACGTAACAAGGACAACGATTTTCGGTTCTGGACGTGGAATGTTAGGTCCCTTAACAGACCACGTGCAGCCGGGCAAAAAGAGGATGAGAAACTGCGACATCTACTACGGTGATTGCAACAGGGAGAGGCGCTTATTTGGATGTGGATTTGTTGTTCGAGGCAGACTTAGGCAAAAAGTCTTAAGCTTTGTCTGTAAAAGCGAACGCCTCATAACAATCCACATCAAGGCTAAACTCGGGAACATCAGCCTGATTTGCGCCCACGCCCCGACAGAGGACAAAGATGACAACAGCAAGGATGGCTTCTATGATCTCCTAGAAAGGACCTACAATCAGTGCCCCAGGTTCGACACCAAGATCGTTGTAGGAGATTTCAATGCAAAGCTGGGTAAGGAAGACATCTTTGCCAAAGTCATCGGGAAACACAGCCTGCACGACACTACATCCGATAACGGACTCAGGCTGGTGGACTTTGTCACGGGACGTAATCTCTCTGTAGCTAGCACGCGGTTCCCACACCTCAACATCCATAAAGGGACCTGGCGGTCCCCCGATCAATCAACCGTCAACCAGATTGATCATGTTGCGATCGACGTCAGACACTCCTCCAGCATTCTTGATGTCCGAACGTTCCGAGGAGCCAACATCGACTCGGACCATTTCCTTGTTGTAGCCAAGGTAAGAACTCGGATATTAAGAGATCAACGGAGTCGAGAAAGGACACCACGGTTTGACGTGGGAAAGCTACAATCGCAACGGACTGCTAGGATCTTTGCCGATCGGGTCTCCCGGAATTTCTCTCCAAGTTCGTCGCCACCTGCACAAACAATCGAAGAAGATTGGAGGCGTTGTCAAGAAGCCATCAAAGATGCTGCCACTGATGTGCTGGGTTTTACGGCACCACCTAGAAAAAACCCATGGTTTGACAACGAGTGTAGGCTGGCACATGCAGCGAAGCTGGAAGCCTACAAAGCAACGCTGCAACGAACGACGAGAGCTGTTCGTGAGCTCTACGAACAGAGACGAAGGGATGAGACCCGGCTTCTCAGGAGAAAGAAGAAAGAGCACGAGAAGCGCGCGATCGAGGAGATGGAGAGGTGCTACGGTAGGAACGATGTCCGAAAGTTTTATCAGAGGGTGAAACAGTTATCCAGTGGATATAAGTTTCGGACAGAAGCCTGCCGGGACGAGAATGGACAACTAGTAGTAGAGTCGCAGTCGATACTGAGAATTTGGAAGAACCATTTCTGCAGACTGCTAAACGGCGGTGATGACACCAATGCCAATGTCAGGCAGATTGTCCCACCCAATAAGGACGATGATCGACGAGAATTCCGTGCTTCCGACTTAGGCGAGGTCTAGATAGCAATATTAAGACTGAAGTCTAACAAAGCTGCCGGTGCGGACGGACTGTCCACTGAAATCTTTAAGGCAGCTGGAGATGATCTGGTTGGGCGTATGCACCAGCTCATCTGTAAGATATGGTCGGAGGAGAGCATGCCCGATGAGTGGAATCTCAGTATAGTTTGCCCGATCCATAAGAAAGGAGACCTTTTTGACTGCGCCAACTATAGAGGGATAAGTCTCCTGAACATCGCCTACAAGATCTTCTCTGCCGTTTTGTGTACTCGCCTGAAGCCGTTTATAAATAACCTGATAGGTCCTTATCAGTGTGGCTTCAGGCCAGGGAAGTCCACCATCGACACCATCGACACCAGACCCAAGAAATGCAAATCGACACCCACTACCTTTTTGTCGATTTCAAGGCCGCATATGACAGCGTGCATAGGGACGAGCTATACAACGCCATGTCTAGTTTTGACATTCCTGTCAAACTCGTCAGGTTGTGCAGGATGACGATGGAGAAATCTCGCTGCACCATCAATGTCGGTAACGAACTCACCGAGACCTTCAATGTCAAAAAAGGATTTAGACAAGGCGACGCGCTGTCATGTGATTTCTTTAACATCATCCTGGAGAAGATCGTGCAAAACTCACACGCCAACACTAGAGGCACGATCTTCCAAAAGTCCGTACAACTGCTTGCATACGCGGATGACATTGACGTGATTGGCAGAACACAGCGAGCCGTCAATGAGGAGTTTGCTGGCATTGAGGTGGAGGCGGCTAAAATGGGTCTAGCGGTGAATGAGGGCAAAACGAAGTATATGCTGTCATCAAGAAAGGACACACAACATCGACGTCTTGGACAGAGCGTCACAATGGGCAGCTATAACTTCGAGGTAGTCAAGGACTTCGTCTACCTCGGCTCCGCAGTACACAGTACAAACAACATCAGTACCGAGATTAAACGCAGAGTAACTCTTGCCAACCGCTGTTTCTATGGGATGTTTCTAGAGCCATCTCTCGAAAGACCAATCTGACTTTATACAAGACCTTGATCATCCCAGTCCTGCTGTACGGCGCGGAGGCATGGACAATCTCAAAAGCGGATGAGGAAGTCCTTGGTATCTTCGAGAAAAAAGCTCTGCGTGCGATCTTTGGTCCCGTTTGCGTTGACGGTTTCTGGAGGAGAAGATTCAACCACGAACTGTATGGGCTGTACAGCGACATGAGTCTAGTCAGGCGTCTTCGGATCCAACGCCTAAGATGGCTAGGCCATGTAGAGCGTATGGACAACTCAGCTCCGGCCCGGAGAGTCTTCGACTCCAAACCCGTGGGACAAGGCAACAGAGGACGCCCGCGTTTAAGGTGGCGCACCCATGTGGAGAAGGACCTCAAACAACTTGGCGTTGGACATTGGGAGCCAGAGACCGTGCTAGCTGGAGAGGCTTGTTGGTTGAGGCCCAGGTCCACCCCGGACTGTAGCGCCAAATTAAGAAGAAGAAGATACTCCAACATGCAATATTTCCCGATCCAGTGCAATGGGAAATTGTTGAGGCAATGCAAGCTTATTGTTTGGGATGAGTGCTTCGGCGAAATAACAACATCTTTGGCGGCTTGATGATATTGTTGGCAGTCGATTTCAGGCAGACGTTGCCAGTAATTCCCTGTGGAACGCCAGCAGATGAATTGAATGCTTGCCTGAAGGCATCACCTTTGTGGAATAACGTAAAAATATTATCGCTAACCACTAATATGAGAGTTAACTTCAAAATTATCAAAGTGCTGCACAATTTTCCAAACAATTGTTAGCTGTTGGAAATGGAAAAGTCCCATTTGATGGAACAACTGGACTAATTACTCTTACCAACGACTTTTGCCGATTGGTAGACTCTCAATTAGCTCTTATTGAAAATGTTTTCCCAAACATTATTGAGAATTATCAGAATTTCATTTTCCATAACAAATTCCGATGATGTAGTAAACTATCCAGCGGAGTTGTTGAACTCTCTGGAGTTACCAGGATTTCCACCACATAACAGCAACTCAAAGTTGGTTCAGTTATTATGATATTGCGTAATTTGAATCCACCGCGACTTTGCAACGGTACTCGACTTGCGGTGAAAAGACTTATGCCGAATTTGATTGAGGCAACCACTATTAACGGAAAGGACGCAGGTGAAAATGTATGTATTCCTCGAATACCAATGATTCCGACTGATCTTCCGTTCGACTTCAAACGATTGCAATTTCCGGTTCGCCTAACGTTTGCAATGACAATTACAAGTCGCAATGCCAATCGCTAAGTGTTTGCGGGATAAATTTAGAAAATCATTGTTTTTCACATGGGCAGCTATACGTTGCGTGTTCACGAGTTGGGCAACCATCCGCTTTGTTTTTGTTAACGTCAGACCAAAAAACCAAAAATGTGGCTGACCAAAGAGCACTTCAATGAAAGGGATAATTTACGGACACGTAAACGCTTCAATTCAGTATTTACTTTGGATTCACTTTCATTTTTTACTTACAGAAGTTCAACTACATTCAGTTCAATTAAAATAATTTTTCTTCATCTTTTAATTCTCAAAGGAAATGCTACAAAAAGCTAAGCCATTTGGTGGCGAAACGGAGTTCGCCGGGTTTGCCAGAAAATAATATAAGATTGGGATATATTGTTAGTAATTTAGTTTCTAATTCCTTGAGTTTCAGGGAAGTAACGTTAGTAGTGGTGTTTATTCTGACTCTTTTTCCTAAAAGGTTCAGTGATCTGACCATGCCTTGCATACTGATGTTGTGGAAGTTCGAGATAGTTCTTGCAGGTCCTAGTTGGAGTGTTAATATGCTCCTGTTTTTAGGTATGTTGTGGATTTCGATTAGTTTGGATTATATGGATTGGAAACTGGAAAGGGATAAAGGTTAGAAGGATGCTGAATGCAGTATTCTAGTATTTACAAAATAAAACAATAGGATCGCCTCCGTTATTATATGCCGTGATAACACTATCATGTTTAAGCTCATATTCCGTGAACGTATTGAGAATGTGGGCTTGTATATAATTTCAAAACTAATGTTAACGCTCATATGACGTGAACGATACATAGTTTTCGAAATATATAATTTTATTCCTATTTATATATACTTTAATTTTTTTTGTGGATAGCCTCTGTAATAATATGCCTTGATTACGCTATCATGTTTAC
Source organism: Eristalis intricaria (assembly GCA_964034865.1). Lineage (NCBI taxonomy): Eukaryota > Metazoa > Arthropoda > Insecta > Diptera > Syrphidae > Eristalis > Eristalis intricaria. The sequence continues at coordinate 48,503,552 of OZ035873.1, read as the reverse complement.
GTTCATATGCTGTGAACGTATTAACTAAAATTACATGATTAAGTATTTATACATTAATTCAGATTAATTTGTTTGGGTTGTATTATATATTCGCTTAGTGTTAGTTTGTTTCTTTTCCTTAATTTACATTTATGAAGTTTTCTGTTGCCTTTTGTTATTATAACGAATTTATCGTAACTTTTGGCCATATGCTTTGAGAACGGAAGCGAACGTTTATTTCGCCTCACTTCCTTCCTGAAAACTACCTCATCTTCCAAGCTTCATCACGTATAACAACACTTTCCTCGTGTTCTGTCGTGAGTTTTTGTTCTTTCCTCTTTGACAGGATGAGTCAGTAGATTTCCGTCAAAGTAGAATGTAGCCTTACCACAGGGGAATAACTACTTGTTTGCTGGAACGACGTGAAGTGCTGGTCTATATTGAATTGATTGCAGAAATCTTTGAAGATGGTTGCTATGAACTCCGAGCTATGATCACATGCAATTTTTTCGGAATACCATATAAACTTATGAATATTTTAAGGGATCGAAGGATGGTGATGCTGCTTCTACTGCCAAAGTCTATCCGCAAGCGTGCTTATTGTATAGATATCTATGTGAAGAATTTCTAAAGGTTTTAAGGGGCTTTCGGGTTTTCGGAATTAAGGATTCGGGGGATTTCGATCGTATTTGAGAAGTTTACTCCTCTCACAATGATTTATAATTTTTGTGACTACATTTTTCATGTTGGGGAAGAAATATTCGCGCTTCAAATGAAGGTATATCTCATTTATGCCACGATGACTTGACTGCTGATGGTAATCACGGATGATTTTTTTCCTGTTCGTCGTCAGTTCTTACATCTGTCAAGATTTCAGTGCATCGTATGAGACGAAAAGTTTTGCTATGGGAGAAGTATTTCGAAAATGTTGATTGAACAACTGAGAAAATTTAGTCATTTGTATATATAGCCGTTAAATTCCTACATCGGAAGAATTTCTTGAAAATGTCTATAACTTCACTCTCATCGAAGTTTTTCTAAGTATAACACGCCATTGTTTATTCCGGAATATTCTTTCGAGTGTCATCGGGCAACCTTTGTCACTGGCCTCTAATATTACCTGTATACTGAGCTCGTTCAGAGGTCTTTCGGATATATATATATCTCGTCATTTAAAGTTTCTTGCGCACTGTGAATTGTATCAAGTCATCTTCATTATTGTACAATTCTCCCTCATCATTTGGGTAGGTGATCTTGACACGACTTAGGGCATCAGCGTTCGTATTTGCCTTTCCCTTTTTATAGACGATTTCGTAGTCAAATACCTCGAGCTTTAGGCGTCAACGCACAAGTTTGGAATTCGGTTCCTTAAGACTCATTAACCACGTGAAGGGTCTATGGACGGTTACTATTTGGAATTTTCTCCCAAATAAGTAAGGTCGAAAGTATCGAGTAGCCCAGATGATGGCTAATAATTCCTTCTCGATCTTCGAATAGTTACATTCGGCGGTAGAGAGTGTACGACTGGCAAAGCATATTGGTTTATCGTTGTCGATTTGTCCTTGGGACAATACGGCACCGAGTTGAATATTGCTCGCATCTGTTGTGAGGATGAAAGGTTTGCTGAAGTCTGGATACTCTAAAATGGGATCGTTAGTGAGCAAATTTTTGCTAGTTTCAAAAGAATCGCTGTAATTTTTGTCTAAGGTAATTTCCGATCCTTTCTTCAAGCAGTTTGTCAAAGGCTTAGTAAGTTTTGAGAAATCTTTGATAAATTTACGGTAATATCCGATTAAACCTAAGAAAGATTTTATCTCGGTTCGGGTTTTTGGGATCGGGCAATTTTTAATGGCATTAATTTTCGTGGGGCTCGGTTTGATGCCATCAGAGGTTATGATATGCCCTAAGAAGGCTATTTCCTCTTGCAAGAATTCGCACTTATCCATCTGTTTCTGAAAGTTTGCTTGCCGGAGTCAATTGAAAACGCGTCCGAATGTTCTTGTAGCGAAGTAGAGAAGATGGTTATTTCGTCCAGATAGACAAAACCGATATTTCCCTTAACACTTTGTCCATCACTCTTTGGAAGGTTGATGGAGCGTTTCTTAATCTTAAAGGCATTCTGAGATACTCATAATGCCCTCCTTCGACTGTAAGCGTAGTTTTTGGTATGTGCCTAAAGTCCATTTCTATCTGTTGAAATCCGCTTGCCAAGTCTAGTTTGGCAAGTATAAACACTTCCCTAGCTTGTCCAGTATTTCGGCAATGTTGGGGAGAGGGTAGCGATCAGAGATTGTTTTTTCGTTCACTTTTCAATAATCGATAACCAGTCTCCACTTCTGTTTCCCGCTGGCATATAGTTTTTTTGGGGAACTCCATGGAGAATAGCTATGTCTTATAATCCCCTGCTCCAACATCTTTGGGATTTGTTCTTGCACCTCTTGTTTATGCACGAAGTGGTACCTGTAGGATTTTACGTATATAGGGACGTCATTTGTTTTGTTGATTTGGTGTTTTATCTGGTTTGTGAACGTGAGTGAAGTGAGTGGTTCACCTTCCCTATATATTATGTTCTTGTACTCCTTGCAAATTCTTAATATTTCCTTACGTTCTTCTGGATTTATGTGATCTGTCCTGATTAGTTCTGCAATATTCTTCTGAGGCATCATTTCTTCCGACTCCATGTTGAAGTGGTTGATTTCGATAAAATCTAAAAAATTATATGATTCTGCACCAAGTTCGGTTTCGACTATGAATGATTGTTCTTCATCCGAGTAGTTAACGACTCTATCTGTGCTGAGTCCCTTTTCCGCTTCGTATAGGCCTTCGCTTACGAGAAGAAGGGATTTAATTTCGATCGAATTCAGGAAGATGCTGCCTTGTTCCTTTATTACATCAGACGATTGGTTAATTTTAATATGCAAGAAGTTTGTTGAATTTTTGGTCAGCAAGGTTTGCTTTTCTAAATCAATTTTTGCATCTAGAGAATGGAGACTATCGATGCCTAATAGCCCATCAAAGAATGATTGAAATTTGAATAGGAGGAATTTAAAGGTTCCGTATTGGTTAAATTCTGAGAAGATAGGTAGAATCACTTGTTTTTCCAATTTATAACTTTTAAATACGTTGGTAATGGTTCCTTCATTGCATAAAGTTAGATTATGCAATGGTATGAAGTCAGGGTTTATAAATGATACAGATGAACCTGTATCCTAGAGAAATCGGAGTGGCCTACCGAAGGGTGACGAAATATTTATAAAAGGTAAATTTGTGGGATATCTTTTTGAGTTTACGTAGCCTGTTGGTTGTTCGAGGCTTGCGTTGAAAAATTTTGACTCGTTCAGAGGTCTTTCGGATATATATATCTCGTCATTTAAATTTTCTTGCGCACTGTGAATTGTATCAAGTTATCTTCATTATTGTACAATTCTCCCTCATCATTTGGGTAAGTGATCTTGACACGACTTAGGGCATCAGCGTTCGTATTCGCCTTTCCCTTTTTATAGACGATTTCGTAGTCAAATACCTCGAGCTTTAGGCGTCAACGCACAAGTTTGGAATTCGGTTCCTTAAGACTCATTAACCACGTGAAGGGTCTATGGACGGTTACTATTTGGAATTTTCTCCCAAATAAGTAAGGTCGAAAGTATCGAGTAGCCCAGATGATGGCCAATAATTCCTTCTCGATCGTCGAATAGTTACATTCGGCGGTAGAGAGTGTACGACTGGCAAAGCATATTGGTTTATCGTTGTCGATTTGTCCTTGGGACAATACGGCACAGAGTTGAATATTGCTCGAATCTGTTGTGAGGATGAAAGGTTTGCTGAAGTCTGGATACTCTAAAATGGGATCGTTAGTGAGCAAATTTTTGCTAGTTTCAAAAGAATCGCTGTAATTTTTGTCTAAGGTAATTTCCGATCCTTTCTTCAAGCAGTTTGTCAAAGGCTTAGTAAGTTTTGAGAAATCTTTGATAAATTTACGGTAATATCCGATTAAACCTAAGAATGATTTTATCTCGGTTCGGGTTCTTGGGATCGGGCAATTTTTAATGGCATTAATTTTCGTGGGGCTCGGTTTGATGCCATCAGAGGTTATGATATGCCCTAAGAAGGCTATTTCCTCTTGCAAGAATTCGCACTTATCCATCTGTTTCTGAAAGTTTGCTTGCCGGAGTCAATTGAAAACGCGTCCGAATGTTCTTGTAGCGAAGTAGAGAAGATGGTTATTTCGTCCAGATAGGCAAAACCGATATTTCCCTTAACACTTTGTCCATCACTCTTTGGAAGGTTGATGGAGCGTTTTTTAATCTTAAAGGCATTCTGAGATACTCATAATGCCCTCCTTCGACTGTAAGCGTAGTTTTTGGTATGTGCCTACAGTCCATTTCTATCTGTTGAAATCCGCTTGCCAAGTCTAGTTTGGCAAGTATAAACACTTCCCTAGCTTGTCCAGTATTTCAGCAATGTTGGGGAGAGGGTAACGATCAGAGATTGTTTTTTCGTTCACTTTTCAATAATCGATAACCAGTCTCCATTTCTGTTTTCCGCTGGCATATAGTTTTTTTGGGGAACTCCATGGAGAATAGCTATGTCTTATAATCCCCTGCTCCAACATCTTTGGAATTTGTTCTTGCACCTCTTGTTTATGCACGAAGTGGTACCTGTAGGATTTCACGTATATAGGGACGTCATTTGTTGTGTTGATTTGGTGTTTTATCTGGTTTGTGAACGTGAGTGGTTCACCTTCCCTATATATTATGTTCTTGTACTCCTTGCAAATTTTTAATATTTCCTTACGTTCTTCTGGATTTATGTGATCTGTCCTGATTAGTTCTGCAATATTCTTCTGAGGCATCATTTCTTCCGACTCCATGTTGAAGTGGTTGATTTCGATAAAATCTAAAAAATTATATGATTCTGCACCAAGTTCGGTTTCGACCATGAATGATTGTTCTTCATCCGAGTAGTTAACGACTCTATCTGTGCTGAGTCCCTTTTCCGCTTCGTATAGGCCTTCGCTTACGAGAAGAAGGGATTTAATTTCGATCGAATTCAGGAAGATGCTGCCTTGTTGCTTTATTACATCAGACGATTGGTTGATTTTAATATGCAAGAAGTTTGTTGAATTTTTGGTCAGCAAGGTTTTCTTTTCTAAATCAATTTTTTCATCTAGAGAATGGAGACAATCGATGCCTAATAGCCCATCAAAGAATGATTGAAATTTGAATAGGAGGAATTTAAAGGTTCCGTATTGGTTAAATTCTGAGAAGATAGCTAGAATCACTTGTTTTTCCAATTTATAACTTTTAAATACGTTGGTAATGGTTTCTTCATTGCATAGAGTTTGATTATGCAATGGTATGAAGTCAGGGTTTATAAATGATACAGATGAACCTGTATCCTAGAGAAATCGGAGTGGCCTACCGAAGGGTGACGAAATATTTATAAAAGGTGAATTTGTGGGATATCTTTTTGAGTTTACATAGCCTGTTGGTTGTTCGAGGCTTGCGTTGAAAAATATTGAGCATCTTGGATGTTTGTTACATCATTGTAAATATCGAAAATGTCGATCTAGCTGTTGGAAGGTGTTAGTGCCGTGATAACATTTTGATCATTTTCGTGTATCAGAATTGTGTTACAAAGACCCGAGGGGAGTTCGATAATTTCCCCATAGAAGCATTCAACAGTTTTCGAATTCTGTTTTACATTATGTAGGTCTCTGATGAGCGATGTTTCCGTTCGCTTGTCAGAATAATGCAAAATCAGATTTATTTTTATGTCGTCCCAGTTTAATAGGGTTCCGTACATATTTAAAATCTCATTCGCTTGACCTATGACTTTATTCCGGATGGCCTTGGTTGATGTTGTTTTTTAAGAAGATTTAAGAATTTGCACGTATGGAGTATTGTCGGGTCTTCTAATATAAAGTAAAATTTCCTCTACGTTATTGAGGAACTCGTAAAGTAACCGAGGATTTCCTTCGAATGTAGGGAGATGCTTAATCGCATCAGGTATTCTCAGTGAGTTAAATATGTCGTTGTGATTCACGACGACTACTGTAGGATGATTAGAGGTTGCGTCATTGCTTTCGGTAGACATTTCGATTTGGTTCAAGGCAGAAATGGAGGTTGTGAGGGAGCTTTCAAGATTGCTTCTGAGATCGCTTTCCGGAATGGTGCTTAAAGTTTTTTGATAGATGCCTTAGATTATACGGACAGAATCTTTTAGTTTGATTAATTTTGTTTTTATAAAATATAAATAGTTACGTATTGTAATGTCCACAACAACAACGTCACTTACCACAAGCAGCTTAGGATTAGTAGGCCCATCATTTTGATGGTGTTGGACTCAAATGGTTTCCAGTGATCAAGGGTTAAAACCCACAGGTCGAGTTTCACAATACAATTTGAAATCACTATATCGTTTATTGTTTTATCTTTTGTCACTTGCACATGTGTGTGTTTGAGTTTCGTTTTTCTTCTTTTTCTCTTTTTTCGTTTGTTTTATTTAATAGAGCATAAGGGCGGCATGATTTAGACACTAGTATTGACAAGGATAGCATAACACTTTACAGAGTTTGAATGACTATTCACACAATCACAGTTCCTTCACTTCCTGAAATTAATTATTAGTTTAAGTAATATTTTATTGTTAGAATTTATAATGATTTCGTGTGGATCTCGACCGTTCACTGATCCTACCGACTGCGCCAAATAAGTCGTCTGATAACTTTAGTTCCAAAAAAATACAACTTTATTGTGCGACTGCACTCAAAAGACTAACAAAATTCGATGATACAGAATTTAATGATACTTCTCATTTGCAGAGATGATTGCATGAGCTTCATGTGGAGCGGAAGGCTCCCAGATGCTGAGTCGGCAAGTCTGCAGTTCGCGATCCCTGTGCACTCACATCGATTTTGGTAAGATACAATAAATATAATTCCGCTGACACTGCATCCGGTAGAGGTAGCGACAAAGTAGCGGCACGTGTATATCATGATGACTCAAGGGGCGAGGTGGGGACAGGTAAGAGACGCAACTCCTGCGTTCTCAAAACATTAATTTTAAAATGACCATTTTTAAAATGAAACCTCAAGGAATATGTGGAATTGAAAAGAATTGATATGTGCAAATTAGAGATGGTTATTTTTCGGGTTAACTGGCAACAAATTTATTTTGTGCACTTAACAACAGAACAAAAACACTTTCTACAAGATTCAATAGAAAATAATTTTGAAGCTAAGGTCCCGCTGATGGCAACAATGTGCGGAATATAAACAATTCCTGGCTTACAGCTGATATTCTCCAAGGTATCAGTTTATTTAGTTTAAAGATTTGGCCTACAAGTGATGGAAGCGTTTTAGACTCCCTGAGCTCTACCCCGCTTTTCGTTACTATGCAGAACGGTTGAACAAAAACATACCAGACAAAACGTTGTGGAGGAATATTCGGGATCTTGGAGTTGAAGACAAAAGAGAACAATGTCCAGTGGATGTTAATGTAAAGAAAATTTATCAAAAAAAAAAAAGATAGTGTAAGTCATTTTTAAGGTAGTTTTAATGTAGGTAGTTCTGTTATTATGTTTTTTTTTTGATAAATTTTCTTAATTTCAAACTGTCAGTCAATATCTAATGTTTAGCGTAAATAGATAGTTTGTTAGTTTAGGTCGAAAGTCATCACATAAGTATAAGTTTAACTTAGAGTGCCCGCCGAGGGCCAGTAAGTTACATCTAGCAACATTATTCGTCTAACTAGTTTTAAGCATTTTTTTGTCTAGTATATCATGAACTCACTAATAAAAATGAATTAAAAAAAAGCGAGTCTAAGCTTAGTATATATATATATATATATTAGTATATATATATATATATATATATATATATATATATATATATATCCTTATATACACACATATATATAGATATATTTAATATGTATATACAAATGCATACACAAAAGTACAAACAAGTGTACATAAGTGTATACCTTTTTTTTTATTTTTTCTTATTTTTATTTTTTTTCTTTTATTTATTTTTTTTTTATTCAACTTACAATTACCTAAAAAATGCCCTAATATGTGTAAGTCGGCCAATACCCTTTTCACTCCGGATCTAAAGGGTTCGACGCTGGAGTTCCCTGGCTCCCTAGCCACAAGAAATTTTAGTGCTGCATAGCAACATCCAGAACATCCCATTTTGAGACTGCCATACTGAACCGGAGGAGACCCTCCTCAGCTCGTTGAGCCGCGGCGAACTGCAATATGCAGTCTCGCTTGTCAAATGCGCAGGAACCCACAATCGCGGGGAATGTCCTTTAGGGACCGATAAAGTTGATGAAAGGAGTAAGCTGACGTGCGTGCTCTCTAAGACCAGCGGGCAATCTGCTAACTATCGAGGATGTCCTAAGGTCCAAGAAATAAGAAGAATTATACAGGCCAAACGTAAGGGAAAAATGGTAGAAGCGAGGCCAGTGCCCCGTGCTCCAGCTACCACTGTTACACCGGCAGTCTCCTATATCCAAGTGGCATCGGCTGGGCGACCGGTTCAACAGACAGTGCCGAAAGTTACCTAGGTCCCTGCGGCCAGGTAACCAGAAGCAAATTTGGATGTGCAGACGATCCTGCTAGCTATCCAGAGGCAGATCGCTCAACTCCAAAACCAGTTCCAGAACCAGTTACAAGAACAAGCAGCGCGAATAGACCTCATCTATTCGACGCTGTTTGGAGAGCCAAACGCAACACCTGCAACCTTAAAATTCTAGCAGTGGATGTGAATTCACTGATTCGCCCTGAACGTCAATTAAATTTCGGTAACTTGTTGCAGACTCATAATCCTGATGTGTTGATGGTTTGCGAAACTAAGCTAAGCCAGACGCACCCAATCAGGTACAAAAATTACAATATCATTCGAAGAGACCGAAACTACCTAGCTGGTGGAGTCGCACTCTTAATCAAAAAAGGCCTTTGTCATAAGGTCGTGTATAGCGGTGAAGTGCGGAGATTCCAGGCCATAGAAACGTGTATCGCACGCATCCCCCTTCGGGGTGGTAAGCGGCTCTATGTGATCGCTATCTATGCGACTGACAAGTCACGCATCAACCAATATTTCATTTCAGAGCTCGATACTCTTTTCACTAGCCTTCGACTGAGCTCGGAGGAGAACTACTATATCGTAGCCGGGGACTTGAACTCGAGGCATATAGAGTGGGGCAACGTGGTGCATAACACCAGGGGGACCTCATTGTATAACTGGTTGGTAGAACACAATGTTGAGTTCAAGCTAGATTTGCTAGCAACCGATAGGCCATCGTATCCTAGAAGCGGGTCCTATCTGGATCTGATGCTGATAGACGAACGACTATACTAGAAGTGGAAAGACGCACACGGAACTGTCTAACTGCTGTTGAGTACGAGAGTGATCACTGCGGGCTCTTCGCAGCTATTCAGCTCCCGAACGAGGTGGAAGGACTGGAGGAGTATGTCCACAGGCACCCTTATAACTATAATCTTAAGCTTCTCCGGGACTTTATCCACAGAACTACGTTCGAGTGGGATCAATCCGCCGACAAACAGAAACCTGACGAACGAAGAGGTTGACAGGTACCTCATACAAAGGGACGACGTAATCAAACGTACGATAGACAAAACAATTCCGAAGGTAGTTCAAATCGACAACAGCGATGTTTATCGAAATGCTACCATCGACGCACTTCACGTGCACAAAAGTAGGCTGCTGTCAAGACTCAAACTCTTGCACAGGGGTTTTACAGATCCGCAAAACGCGGAAGTCAGAGCATTGAAGTCGGAGATCAAGAACCTCCAACAGAACAAACTATAGCTTGGCTATAAGCTTGCACTGGGGCAACAAAATCCGGGCTGTACGATCCAACAACCCGGGTATGTTCCCGCAATTAAATAAAATATTTCGGAGGAAAGATCAAAACAACATTCAAATCGTAAGGCTTCCCAGGACGACAGAGAACGAACACTTACTGCTTTCAGTTGGCATTGATCCAGATGTGGCAGTGCTAGACAATGACTTCTTTGCGGTGGAAGATCCCCAGGACAAGGTTACAGCTATTGGTGCAGTGTTCCAGAGAGTGTATACGGTCAACGAGGTTAGTAGGCCGAATCACGATCTGGAGAACAGAGCCCTCCTAAGCCACTTCTATCTCCGCAATGAGATAAGTCAATGGCAATCAGAGAATCCAGGTTTCACCAGGTTCAATGACGAGAACATGGCACAAAGCCCGTCGCCAATGATGGGAACCACATTTTGATTCCTCAAGAAGATCTCGAGGGTATCTTCCACTTGCTGAAGAAGAAAAAGTCAGTCAGCGAACAATTTGCTTCGCCATCTTCCCCCCGAAGCGGTCCAAATTTACACAACTTTGTTCAACAATGCGCTTAGTAATGCACATTACCCCACGCACTGGAAAACAGCTGTTGTTCAACCGATCCCTAAACGGGACAAAGATAAGTCCATTCCGACAAATCTTCCGTCGATCAGTCTTCTTCCCTGCATAAGCAAGGTTTTTGAAAAGATAGTCATTCGAGTTCTGAAGCAATGGGCTGATGAAAAGAAAACCATACCGGACAACCAGTTCGGATTCCGAGCGGGGCATGATACCATTAATGCCGCGTCAAAACTGGTGTCCGACATACAATGGAATAAAAACAAAAATCAGTGCACGGGTGCCTGCCTGATTGACTTGGAGAAGGTGTTCGACACCGTTTGGTTGGAGGGCGTCTTCTTCAAGCTGGTCAGGCTTGGCATAAGTAAACCATTGCTATACATGGTCTATGACATGATAACAGGTAGAAAGTTCGTTGTGAAAAATGGTGACGTAACTTCCACTACGGTCTTTAACATTAAAAACGGTTTGCAACAGGGGGCCATTGGTTCCCCGATCCTGTTTTCTATATTCACTGCAAATCTTATAGGTTCCATGCCGCACTTAATTGCGTACGCCGACGACCTAGTTGCGCACAGATCGGGTCCGAAGTTCGAGGTAATAAACATCTTGTTGCAGCGTGACTTCCAGAAAATCCAGCGATTTTGCGACGACTGGAAGTTGCTTATCAACTTCCAGAAATGCGAAACTAGTCTTTTCCGGGACCCGTTGGACAGGGCAACGCGGGATACGCGCCAAAACTGGTGTAAGTTCGGCATAGTTGACCCGCATGGTCGGCAGTTAACTGTAAAAAGTGTAGTCAGATATCTAGGCATTTGGCTGGATCAATATCTGTATTTTGACAAACATATAGATATTGCTCTGACGAAAGCCAGAAAAGCCTTTGCTGTGGCAAGAAGGTTGTTTTTCAGCAGCCAACTTCATACCAGAGTGAAGTTAATCTGCTACATGGCCCTTGTACGGCCCATTATGGTGTACGGTTGTCCATTGTGGTTTAACGTGAGTCTCTACTCCAATACTATGTACCATGAAAGGGTGCGCCTTAACGGCTTTATTCCTCCCGAAGCATTCCTCTATCTAGACACAATTGGCCTTATACAGGATCCACAAGGATGTCCTATCATCTTCCATGTGGATAGGCGACTTCAATACGAACCGGATGTCGTTCGCACACACGAGGATCTCCTCCGGTTCAGTAGAGCGATCCCCGCTCGAGTTAGGAAAGAGTCTGCCAAAGAACGGCAATTTTACAGCCACCGCTAGCTTTTCAAGAGGATCAGATAGCTGACCATAGTGGCCAGCTTACATAGTTCTTAAGGTAGATGTAAGAAAAAAAAATTATAAAACGAAAGATCCAAAAAAAATATAAAACAACAAATCAAAATAAAAAAAAATATATATAAAACAAAAAATCCAAAAAAAAAAAAAAAAGAGTGCTCGCCGGTGACTTCGTGGTACCGGGTTCGAATCCCGAAGAAAAAGTGATATCTTTTTTTTCAATTGAATTAATAATAAAGACACCAAGTGTAAAAAAAAGTATGATGGAGCAAGTGGAGCGACCCGAGCTCGAAAAATCGGGTGATGTTGTGCCGGTGGCTGGGACATCAGGCCACCAGGCAACACAAGATGAGGGGAGAAAGAAGCTCCAACCACACCCCAACCTTGTGAAGCGCCGTTCTAGCCTGGGATTAGCAGACACAAAAATTGCAACCAAAGCCGCAACATCATTTGCAGCAGCAACAACAACAACAACAACCACTGTAGCCACAACTACAGAAGCAGCCAAAAGGCAGCAACCCATGGTCGACGACGTCGAGTACGAGTCGGCAGAAGGGGAGGGGAGATTCTCCTACAGCGGGAGAGAGAATCCCTTCCACACGCTAACGTCCTCGGAATCGGAGGACGAAGAGGAAGAGGACCGGGAGCGGCTGAAAAGAAGCCAACGAGAGAGGGAGGAGCTGGACGCCCACATTCAAGCCCTCCAAATCAAACTAAGGGCCAGAAGAGCAGCCAAAGAGGCTGCATAACAACACCAGCAGCTACAAAAACAGCAGCAGCAGCAACAACAACAGCAGCAGCCAAAAAAGCAGCAACAACAACAGCAGCAGCCAAAGAAGCAGCAGCAACAACAGCAGCAGCCAAAGCATCAAAAGAAGAAGGCACAGCAGAAGCAACCGCAACAGCAGCAGCCAGCCAAAAAGGAGAGATGCCCTCTGATCAACGTCTTTGGACTGGAGACGAAAGACGTTGATATACTCTGTAAGTTGGTCACGAAAAATTCTTATTTTATTAAGTATAAGGGGCCACTACGTGTATCTGTCCATTGCTTATCAATGGCAGACTATCACGTAGTCAAAGAAAGGTTAGCGGTGTTGGAGGCCGAGTTTTTCTCGTACACTCCGAATGGGGAAAAGGTGCAGACCATGCTCCTTAAGGACGTGGATCCTGATACTGATCCCGATGAGATCCTCGCTGTTCTGCGCCAAGCGCAGAGCGACGATGTCCAGGTCGTAGGGGTTAAGCCTTTCATCACTGCGGCATCGAGAAGGGAGAATAGGAAACTTCCTTTCTTCCTAGTTCAAGTCACCCCAGACAGCAAACTAGAGAGCCTAAAAAAAATTACCCATTTAGGCCTCTGTCTGTTACATGGGAAACAATAAAAAAGACAAAGAACACACTCCAGTGTGGGATGGGAAAAAATAAAAAAGACAAGGAAAACACTCCAGTGTGTTCGTTGTCAGAGGTTCGGGCATGCCGCGGCGAACTGCAATATGCAGTCTCGCTGTGTCAAATGCGCAGGAACCCACAATTGCGGGGAATGTCCTTTAGGGACCGATAAAGTTGATGATAGGAGCATGTTGACGTGCGTGCTCTGTAAGACCAGCGGCCATCCTGCTAACTATCGAGGATGTCCTAAGGTCCAAGAAATGAGAAAAATTATACAGGCCAAACGTAAGGGAAAAATGGTAGAAGCGGGGCCAGTGCCCCGTGCTCCAGCTACCACTGTTACACCGGCAGTCTCCTATGCCCAAGTGGCATCGGCTGGGCGACCGGTTCAACAGACAGTGCCGAAAGTTACCTAGGTCCTTGCGGCCAGGTAACCAGAAGCAAATTTGGATGTGCAGACGATCCTGCTCTCTATCCAGAGGCAGATCGCTCAACTCCAAAACCAGTTCCAGAACCAGTTACAAGAACAAGCAGCGCGAATAGACCTCATCTATTCGACGCTGTTTGGAGAGCCAAACGCAACACCTGCAACCTGAAAATTCTAGCAGTGGATGTGAATTCACCGATTCGCCCTGAACGTCAATTAAATTTCGGTAACTTGTTGCCGACTCAGGTACAAAAATTACAATATCATTAGAAGAGATCGAAGCTACCTAGCTGGTGGAGTCGCACTCTTAATCAAAAAAGGCCTGTGTCATAAGGTCGTGTATAGCGGTGGAGTGCGGAGATTCCAGGCCATAGAAACGTGTATCGCACGCATCCCACTTCGGGGTGGTAAGCGGCTCTATGTGATCGCTATCTATGCGACTGACAAGGCACGCATCAATCAATATTTTATTTCAGAGCTCGATATTCTTTTCACTAGCCTCCGACTGAGCTCGGAAGATAACAAATATATCGTAGCCGGGGACTAGAACTCGACTCATATAGAGTGGGACAACGTGGTGCATAACACCAGGGGTATTGTATAACTGGTTGGTAGACCATAACGTTCAGTTCAAGCTAGATTTGCTAGCAACTGATAGGCCATCGTATCCTAGAAGCGGGTCCTATCTGGATCTGATGCTGATAGATAAACGACTGACTATACTAAACGTGGAAAGACACACACGGAACTGTCTAACTGCTGTTGAGTACGAGAGTGATCACTGCGGGCTCGTCGCAGTTATTCAGCTCCCGAACGAGGTGGAAGGACTGGAGGAGTATGTCCAGAGGAACCCTTATAACTATAATAAGGCCCGCTGGCCACGCTTCTCCAGGACTTTATCCACAGAACTACGTTCGAGTAGGATCAATCCGCCGACAAACAGAAACCTGACAAACGAAGAGGTTGATAGGTACCTCATACAAATGGACGACGTAATCAAACGTACGATGGACAAAACAATTCCGAAGGTAGTTCAAATCGACAACAGCGATGTTTATCGAAATGCTACCATCGACGTACTTCACGTGCACAAAAGTAGGCGGCTGTCAAGACTCAAACTCTTGCACAGGCGTCTTACTGATCCGCTAAACGCGGAAGTCAGAGCATTGAAGTCGGAGATCAAGAACCTCCAACAGTTAATACGAATAAACTATAGCTTGGGTATAAGCTTGCACTGGGGCAACAAAATCCGGGCTGTACGATCCAACAACCCGGGTATGTTCCCGCAAGTAAATAAAATATTTCGGAGGAAAGATCAAAACCACATTCAAATCGTAAGACTTCCCAGGACGACAGACAACGAACACTTACTGACTTCAGTTGGCATTGATCCAGATGTGGCAGTGCTAGACAATGACTTCTTTGCGGTGGAAGATCCCCAGGACAAGGTTACAGCTATTGGTGCAGTGTTCCAGAGAGTGTATACGGTCAACGAGGTTAGTAGGCCGAATCACGATCTGGAGAACAGAGCCCTCCTAAGCCACTTCTATCTCCGCAATGAGATAAGTCAATGGCAATCAGAGAATCCAGGTTTCACCAGGTTGAATGACAAGAATATGGCACATAGTGCCGTCGCCAATGATGGGAATCACATCTTGATTTCTCAAGAAGATCTCGAGGGTATCTTCCACTTGCTGAAGAAGAAAAAGTCAGTCAGCGAACATTGTGCTTCGCCATCTTCTCCCCGAAGCGGTCCAAATTTACACAACTTTGTTCAACAATGCGCTTAGTAATGCACATTACCCCACGCACTGGAAAACAGCTGTTGTTCAACCGATCCCTAAACGGGACAAAGATAAGTCCATTCCGACAAATCTTCCGTCGATCAGTCTTCTTCCCTGCATAAGCAAGGTTTTTGAAAAGATAGTCATTCGAGTTCTGAAGCAATGGGCTGATGAAAAGAAAACCATACTGGACAACCAGTTCGGATTCCGAGCGGGGCATGATACCATTAATGCCGCGTCAAAACTGGTGTCCGACATACAATGGAATAAAAACAAAAATCAGTGCACGGGTGCCTGCCTGATTGACTTGGAGAAGGCGTTCGACACCGTTTGGTTGGAGGGCCTCTTCCTCAAGCTGGTCAGGCTTGGCATAAGTAAACCATTGCTATACATGGTCTATGACATGATAACAGGTAGAAAGTTCGTTGTGAAAAATGGTGACGTAACTTCCACTACGGTCTTTAACATTAAAAACGGTCTGCAACAGGGGGCCATTGGTTCCCCGATCCTGTTTTCTATATTCACTGCAGATCTTATAGGTTCCATGCCGCACTTAATTGCGTACGCCGACGACCTAGTTGCGTACAGATCAGGTCCGAAGTTCGAGGTAATAAACATCTTGTTGCAGCGTGACTTCGAGAAAATCCAGCGATTTTGCGACGACTGGAAGTTGCTTATCAACTTCCAGAAATGCGAAACTAGTCTTTTCCGGACCCCGTTGGACAGGGCAACGCGGGATACGCGCCAAAACTGGTGTAAGTTCGGCATAGTTGACCCGCATGGTCGGCAGTTAACTGTAAAAAGTGTAGTCAGATATCTAGGCATTTGGCTGGATCAATGTCTGTATTTTGACAAACATATAGATATTGCTCTGACGAACGCCAGAAAAGCCTTTGCTGCGGCAAGAAAGTTGTTTTTCAGCGTTGTGGTTCAACGTGAGTCCTTCCCAGATGGAAAAGATGAGGGTGTTCGAGAGGCAGTGTCTTAGGAGCTGTCTCCGTCTGTATCGCACACCCGAGTCTGAGTACAAGAAGTACTATCCTAACGAAGTAGGAGAAGAAGTACTATCGTACGAAGAAGGTAGATAATTTTATCATTAAACTGATCAGAAGGCACACTGCAAGAGCTATGTCCTCTTCCAACAGTCTGATCTTTGGGGCTTACTACCCCAATAGTATGTACCATGAAAGGGTGCGCCTTAACGGCCTTATTCCTCCCGAAGCATTGCTTTATCTAGACACAAGTGGCCTTATACTGGATCCACAAGGAAGTCCTATCATCTTCCATGTCGTACGCCGAACAGTGCACAGGCGACTCCAGTACGAACCGGATGTCGTTCGCACACACGAGGATCTCCTCCGGTTCAGTAGAGCGATCCCCGCTCGAGATAGGAAAGAGTCTGCCAAAGAACGGCAATCTTACTGGTGGTTACACCAAAACCAACCTCCGCTACCGCTAGCATTTCCACAGGATCAGGTAGTTGATCATAGTGGCCAGCTTACATAGTTGTTAAGGTAGCTTTAAGAGAAAAAAGAAATAAAAAAAAAATAAAACAAAAATAAAATCAAAAAAAAAAATATAAAACAAAAATTCAAAAAAAAAAAAAACAAATTAATAAAACAAAAAATCCAAAAAATATATATATATGAAACAAAAACAAAAAAAGGTGCATCACGACGTATAAATTAGATATTATTAGGGCATATACACAACATATACGCCCTGGTGCACGTGTCCGTACTGTTACGGACATAGTTAAGTTAGTATTAAGTTTTATGTTAGGCTATTATATATATAGTTAGAATAAGGCAGTTTAAGTAGTTAAGTTTAGCCAAGTTTTTTATAAGTTTTCTTGGCAAATTAATAAAGAAATAAAAGATTGTCTTAATTAAAGCCGAAAGGCACATTTAGAAAGTAGATCGGATTAGCTCAGAGTACCCGCATAGGGTCAGTAGGTTATTATTAAGAACCTTTGTAATTCTTAAGATAGTTAAGCTAGTTTTAAGTAATTTTGTCTAGCAAGTAAGTAAACGGAATGAATTGAATAAAATTACGTTAAACAAAAAAAAATCTTTTTTAATTGAACACGGTTTGAAATGCATGGACATCAAAAAAATTACGAAAAAATATGAACAATATAGTGAAACATTATATTTAGTTTCATTAGAGAACGGTTCAGTCAAATTAAATGATCTGAAAAAACACTACCGATCTGTTCTTCACACGAAAATCAGATGGAGCTTTCAACGAAAATTGAAAGGTAAACCGACACAATGCCATAATTGCCAGATGTTCGGACATGGTGATCGCAACTGTCATATAAAGACATATTGTGGTATCTGTGCCGGTTCTCACAAGACTGCTGACTGCAATAAAAAAGAAACTTGTGTGCAATTGCAATGGGTCTCATAAAGCTAGTGATGCTTCATGCTTGGTTAGATCCAAATATCTAGAGCTTAAAAGCAACTTAGCCACCCGAAAAAACAAATCTCATCAGCTGATTAAAAAAGCTTTTGTCTCAACGAAAGCTCCCGTCACTGCAACCAACATGCCGAAGCAACTTAACCTGTCATCAATGTCAGACTTTCCCGCGCTTCCTCATCGAAGACAGGCAATTGTTCAAAGTTCACAACAAGTGGAAGCCGTCAGCTGTGTGCAACCACCGAGTACTTGGGAGAGTGCTACTAACCAGTCAAGAGGTTTGATCAGTAACAACAACAATCTTTTTACTATGGATGAATTAAATGTCCTAGTTATGGAAATGATAAGTAAATTAGCTACATGTAAATCAAAAGCAGATCAGTTTCAAGTTATCGCACAGCTACTAAGTTTTTGTACTCTAATGATAAGTAATAATATGGTAGATAGTAACTTAAATATTATAACATGGAATGCTAGGGGGATTCGAAACAAAAGCATTGAATTCCTTGATTTTTTAAATAGAAATAACGTTCACATAGCCTTAGTAACTGAAACTTCCATTCCATTGCTTATCAATGGCAGACTATCACGTAGTCAAAGAAAGGTTAGCGGTGTTGGAGGCCGAGTTTTTCTCGTACACTCCGAATGGGGAAAAGGTGCAGACCATGCTCCTTAAGGACGTGGATCCTGATACTGATCCCGATGAGATCCTCGCTGTTCTGCGCCAAGCGCAGAGCGACGATGTCCAGGTCGTAGGGGTTAAGCCTTTCATCACTGCGGCATCGAGAAGGGAGAATAGGAAACTTCCTTTCTTCCTAGTTCAAGTCACCCCAGACAGCAAACTAGAGAGCCTAAAAAAAATTACCCATTTAGGCCTCTGTCTGTTACATGGGAAACAATAAAAAAGACAAAGAACACACTCCAGTGTGGGATGGGAAAAAATAAAAAAGACAAAGAAAACACTCCAGTGTGTTCGTTGTCAGAGGTTCGGGCATGCCGCGGCGAACTGCAATATGCAGTCTCGCTGTGTCAAATGCGCAGGAACCCACAATTGCGGGGAATGTCCTTTAGGGACCGATAAAGTTGATGATAGGAGCATGTTGACGTGCGTGCTCTGTAAGACCAGCGGCCATCCTGCTTACTATCGAGGATGTCCTAAGGTCCAAGAAATGAGAAAAATTATACAGGCCAAACGTAAGGGAAAAATGGTAGAAGCGGGGCCAGTGCCCCGTGCTCCAGCTACCACTGTTACACCGGCAGTCTCCTATGCCCAAGTGGCATCGGCTGGGCGACCGGTTCAACAGACAGTGCCGAAAGTTACCTAGGTCCTTGCGGCCAGGTAACCAGAAGCAAATTTGGATGTGCAGACGATCCTGCTCTCTATCCAGAGGCAGATCGCTCAACTCCAAAACCAGTTCCAGAACCAGTTACAAGAACAAGCAGCGCGAATAGACCTCATCTATTCGACGCTGTTTGGAGAGCCAAACGCAACACCTGCAACCTGAAAATTCTAGCAGTGGATGTGAATTCACCGATTCGCCCTGAACGTCAATTAAATTTCGGTAACTTGTTGCCGACTCAGGTACAAAAATTACAATATCATTAGAAGAGATCGAAGCTACCTAGCTGGTGGAGTCGCACTCTTAATCAAAAAAGGCCTGTGTCATAAGGTCGTGTATAGCGGTGAAGTGCGGAGATTCCAGGCCATAGAAACGTGTATCGCACGCATCCCACTTCGGGGTGGTAAGCGGCTCTATGTGATCGCTATCTATGCGACTGACAAGGCACGCATCAATCAATATTTTATTTCAGAGCTCGATATTCTTTTCACTAGCCTCCGACTTAGCTCGGAAGATAACAAATATATCGTAGCCGGGGACTAGAACTCGACTCATATAGAGTGGGACAACGTGGTGCATAACACCAGGGGTATTGTATAACTGGTTGGTAGACCATAACGTTCAGTTCAAGCTAGATTTGCTAGCAACTGATAGGCCATCGTATCCTAGAAGCGGGTCCTATCTGGATCTGATGCTGATAGATAAACGACTGACTATACTAAACGTGGAAAGACACACACGGAACTGTCTAACTGCTGTTGAGTACGAGAGTGATCACTGCGGGCTCGTCGCAGTTATTCAGCTCCCGAACGAGGTGGAAGGACTGGAGGAGTATGTCCAGAGGAACCCTTATAACTATAATAAGGCCCGCTGGCCACGCTTCTCCAGGACTTTATCCACAGAACTACGTTCGAGTAGGATCAATCCGCCGACAAACAGAAACCTGACAAACGAAGAGGTTGATAGGTACCTCATACAAATGGACGACGTAATCAAACGTACGATGGACAAAACAATTCCGAAGGTAGTTCAAATCGACAACAGCGATGTTTATCGAAATGCTACCATCGACGTACTTCACGTGCACAAAAGTAGGCGGCTGTCAAGACTCAAACTCTTGCACAGGCGTCTTACTGATCCGCTAAACGCGGAAGTCAGAGCATTGAAGTCGGAGATCAAGAACCTCCAACAGTTAATACGAATAAACTATAGCTTGGGTATAAGCTTGCACTGGGGCAACAAAATCCGGGCTGTACGATCCAACAACCCGGGTATGTTCCCGCAAGTAAATAAAATATTTCGGAGGAAAGATCAAAACCACATTCAAATCGTAAGACTTCCCAGGACGACAGACAACGAACACTTACTGACTTCAGTTGGCATTGATCCAGATGTGGCAGTGCTAGACAATGACTTCTTTGCGGTGGAAGATCCCCAGGACAAGGTTACAGCTATTGGTGCAGTGTTCCAGAGAGTGTATACGGTCAACGAGGTTAGTAGGCCGAATCACGATCTGGAGAACAGAGCCCTCCTAAGCCACTTCTATCTCCGCAATGAGATAAGTCAATGGCAATCAGAGAATCCAGGTTTCACCAGGTTGAATGACAAGAATATGGCACATAGTGCCGTCGCCAATGATGGGAATCACATCTTGATTTCTCAAGAAGATCTCGAGGGTATCTTCCACTTGCTGAAGAAGAAAAAGTCAGTCAGCGAACATTGTGCTTCGCCATCTTCTCCCCGAAGCGGTCCAAATTTACACAACTTTGTTCAACAATGCGCTTAGTAATGCACATTACCCCACGCACTGGAAAACAGCTGTTGTTCAACCGATCCCTAAACGGGACAAAGATAAGTCCATTCCGACAAATCTTCCGTCGATCAGTCTTCTTCCCTGCATAAGCAAGGTTTTTGAAAAGATAGTCATTCGAGTTCTGAAGCAATGGGCTGATGAAAAGAAAACCATACCGGACAACCAGTTCGGATTCCGAGCGGGGCATGATACCATTAATGCCGCGTCAAAACTGGTGTCCGACATACAATGGAATAAAAACAAAAATCAGTGCACGGGTGCCTGCCTGATTGACTTGGAGAAGGCGTTCGACACCGTTTGGTTGGAGGGCCTCTTCCTCAAGCTGGTCAGGCTTGGCATAAGTAAACCATTGCTATACATGGTCTATGACATGATAACAGGTAGAAAGTTCGTTGTGAAAAATGGTGACGTAACTTCCACTACGGTCTTTAACATTAAAAACGGTCTGCAACAGGGGGCCATTGGTTCCCCGATCCTGTTTTCCATATTCACTGCAGATCTTATAGGTTCCATGCCGCACTTAATTGCGTACGCCGACGACCTAGTTGCGTACAGATCAGGTCCGAAGTTCGAGGTAATAAACATCTTGTTGCAGCGTGACTTCGAGAAAATCCAGCGATTTTGCGACGACTGGAAGTTGCTTATCAACTTCCAGAAATGCGAAACTAGTCTTTTCCGGACCCCGTTGGACAGGGCAACGCGGGATACGCGCCAAAACTGGTGTAAGTTCGGCATAGTTGACCCGCATGGTCGGCAGTTAACTGTAAAAAGTGTAGTCAGATATCTAGGCATTTGGCTGGATCAATGTCTGTATTTTGACAAACATATAGATATTGCTCTGACGAGCAATCAACGTGAGTCCTTCCCAGATGGAAAAGATGAGGGTGTTCGAGAGGCAGTGTCTTAGGAGCTGTCTCCGTCTGTATCGCACACCCGAGTCTGAGTACAAGAAGTACTATCCTAACGAAGTAGGAGAAGAAGTACTATCGTACGAAGAAGGTAGATAATTTTATCATTAAACTGATCAGAAGGCACACTGCAAGAGCTATGTCCTCTTCCAACAGTCTGATCTTTGGGGCTTACTACCCCAATAGTATGTACCATGAAAGGGTGCGCCTTAACGGCCTTATTCCTCCCGAAGCATTGCTTTATCTAGACACAAGTGGCCTTATACTGGATCCACAAGGAAGTCCTATCATCTTCCATGTCGTACGCCGAACAGTGGACAGGCGACTCCAGTACGAACCGGATGTCGTTCGCACACACGAGGATCTCCTCCGGTTCAGTAGAGCGATCCCCGCTCGAGATAGGAAAGAGTCTGCCAAATAACGGCAATCTTACTGGTGGTTACACCAAAACCAACCTCCGCTACCGCTAGCATTTCCACAGGATCAGGTAGTTGATCATAGTGGCCAGCTTACATAGTTGTTAAGGTAGCTTTAAGAGAAAAAAGAAATAAAAAAAAAAAAACAAAAATAAAATCAAAAAAAAAATATAAAACAAAAATTCAAAAAAAAAAAAAACAAATTAATAAAACAAAAAATCCAAAAAATATATATATATGAAACAAAAACAAAAAAAGGTGCATCACGACGTATAAATTAGATATTATTAGGGCATATACACAACATATACGCCCTGGTGCACGTGTCCGTACTGTTACGGACATAGTTAAGTTAGTATTAAGTTTTATGTTAGGCTATTATATATATAGTTAGAATAAGGCAGTTTAAGTAGTTAAGTTTAGCCAAGTTTTTTATAAGTTTTCTTGGCAAATTAATAAAGAAATAAAAGATTGTCTTAATTAAAGCCGAAAGGCACATTTAGAAAGTAGATCAGATTAGCTAAGAGTACCCGCATAGGGTCAGTAGGTTATTATTAAGAACCTTTGTAATTCTTAAGATAGTTAAGCTAGTTTTAAGTAATTTTGTCTAGCAAGTAAGTAAACGGAATGAATTGAATAAAATTACGTTAAACAAAAAAAAAATCTTTTTTAATTGAACACGGTTTGAAATGCATGGACATCAAAAAAATTACGAAAAAATATGAACAATATAGTGAAACATTATATTTAGTTTCATTAGAGAACGGTTCAGTCAAATTAAATGATCTGAAAAAACACTACCGATCTGTTCTTCACACGAAAATCAGATGGAGCTTTCAACGAAAATTGAAAGGTAAACCGACACAATGCCATAATTGCCAGATGTTCGGACATGGTGATCGCAACTGTCATATAAAGACATATTGTGGTATCTGTGCCGGTTCTCACAAGACTGCTGACTGCAATAAAAAAGAAACTTGTGTGCAATTGCAATGGGTCTCATAAAGCTAGTGATGCTTCATGCTTGGTTAGATCCAAATATCTAGAGCTTAAAAGCAACTTAGCCACCCGAAAAAACAAATCTCATCAGCTGATTAAAAAAGCTTTTGTCTCAACGAAAGCTCCCGTCACTGCAACCAACATGCCGAAGCAACTTAACCTGTCATCAATGTCAGACTTTCCCGCGCTTCCTCATCGAAGACAGGCAATTGTTCAAAGTTCACAACAAGTGGAAGCCGTCAGCTGTGTGCAACCACCGAGTACTTGGGAGAGTGCTACTAACCAGTCAAGAGGTTTGATCAGTAACAACAACAATCTTTTTACTATGGATGAATTAAATGTCCTAGTTATGGAAATGATAAGTAAATTAGCTACATGTAAATCAAAAGCAGATCAGTTTCAAGTTATCGCACAGTTAGCTACTAAGTTTTTGTACTCTAATGATAAGTAATAATATGGTAGATAGTAACTTAAATATTATAACATGGAATGCTAGGGGGATTCGAAACAAAAGCATTGAATTCCTTGATTTTTTAAATAGAAATAACGTTCACATAGCCTTAGTAACTGAAACTTGGCTAAATCAAACTTATCGCTTATCTACTCCGAACTTTAAATGCTATTAACTTGATAGAACTGATGGAAATGGCGGTGGAGTTGCAATTTTTGTGAGGAGATCGGTTCAACACTCGCTTTTACATGTTATTAGAACACAATTAGTAGAAAACTTAGGAATTGAGGTGAAATCATCAAATCGAAAAACAATAAAAGTTGTGTGTGTCTATTTTCCTGGTGCTACTGAAACAAACTCTAATAAGACCAGTTTAAGAAATGATCTCCGAAAAATTTTTTCTTTGCATGATGATTACTTATTTGGAGGTGATCTAAACTGTAGGCATAGAGATTGGGGTTGTACACGTGCAAATGCATGGGGTGATTTACTTTCAAATCTTAGTGTTGTGTTGCCCATTACGTTAATG
>OZ035873.1:48396906-48474406 GCA_964034865.1 Eristalis intricaria | reverse complement strand
CGGGTGGTAAGCAATTTCACGTGATCACTCTATATGCACCGGATAATAATAATCTCGAACATAATTTCATTCCAGAGCTCGAAACTCTCTTCAGATGTCTCCGACTGAGCTCGGAAGATACTTATTATATAATTGCAGGAGATTTCAACTCCAGGCATCAAGACTGGGGATGCAATAGGAATTGCGCACGGGGGATAGCCTTGAGGAACTGGTTGATTGGGCATGATGAATTGAGGGCTGATCTGCTTGCAACCGAAATACCATCATTTCCCAGAAGCGGGAATTATCTGGATCTGCTATTTATTGACAGACGACTGACAATACAGGATGTAGATACAAGCACACGGAATTGTTTAACCACGATTGAGTACGATAGTGATCATATTGCTTTTTCAGCGGTTATTCAACTCCCGAACAAGGTGGCTGGGGGAATATGTCCAGCGAAGTCCTTCTTATTACAATAAGGCTCGCTGGTCAGGTTTCTCCAGGGCTTTAGCCACGGAACTCCGGTCGAGTGCGATCAATCCGCCAACGAACAGAAACCTAACGAACGAGGAGGTTGATAGGTACCTCAAACAAATGGACGACGCTATAGTGCGTACAATGGACAGAACGATACCGATATAGTGCCGACCGATGACTGCGATGTCTATCGGAATGCCACCATCGACGCACTTAAGGTGCAGAAAAGTAGACTGCTGTCAAGACTCAAACTCTTCCATAGCGGTTTACAGATCCGAGAAGTCCGGAAGTTAGATCTCTGAAGTCAGGGATTAAAAACCTCCAACAGCCAAAGAAAATTAATAATAATCTTGCCATACAGATCTTCTATGGTCTATGCCGCAACTTATCGCGCATGCCGATGACCTAGTGGCTTACAGATCAGCACCGAAGGTAGAAGTCATAAGCACCCTGTTGCAAAGGGATGCAAATAAAATAACTGGATTTTGTAATGACTGGAAGTTGCTTATCAACTTCCTAAAATGTGAAACTGTTCTTTTCGGTGCCCCGGTGCACAGGGCTTCAAGTGATACATGTACGAACTGGAAAGAGTTCTACATTATTGACCCTCAGGGCCAGCCGCTAATCGTGAAAAGTGTAGTCAGATATCTCGGCATTTGGTTGGATCATTTTCTGTATTTTAACAAACATATAGAGAAGGCTTTGATCAATGCTAGAAAAGCCTTTGCTGTGGCAAGAAAGCTGTTTTACAGTAGCCAACTTGATACCAGGGTGAAGGTAATCTGCTACATGGCCCTCATAAGGCCAGTCATGGTATATGGTTGTCCCCTTTGGTTCAACGTGAGCCCTCCCCAGATGGAAAAGATGAGGGTGTTCGAGAGACGGTGTCTTAGGACCTGTCTCCGGTTAAATCGGGCACCTGAATCCGAGTACAAGAAGTACTATCGCAACGAGGTCTTGTACAACAGGGCTAAAGAGTAGACAATTGTATAATTTCACTAACGCGACGACACATTGCAAGGAGTATGATGTCTACCAATAGTCTGATCTTCGGGGCTTATTACCCGAACTTTATTTATCATGAGAGGGCGCGCTACACTGGCTTTATTCCACCCGAGGCTTTCCTCTATTTAGATTCGTTAAATCTGATTCAGGACATGAGTGGATGTCCTATAATCTTCCACGCTGTACGCCGAACAGTTGACAGACGACTCCACTATGAGTCGGGTATCGCTCGGGAACTCGAGGATCAACTCCCGTTCAGTAGAGCGATCCCCGCTCGAGATAGGAGAGAGAGAGTACAAAGGAGCGGCACTTCTTTTGGTGGTTACACCAGAACCAGTCTCTGCCATCGCCAACGCCTGATCGGATAGTTCGTCTGTTGGACAACAGCCCACTTACATAGATTTAAGTTAGGTTAAGTTAGACTAAGAAAAAATAAAAAAATTAAAAAAATAAATAAAACAACAAAAAACAAAAAAAAAAAAAAAAAGTGTACAAAGGCGTGTAGATTATATATGTCCAGTATATAAATAAAGTACACGCCCTTGTACACCCGTACGCAATGTCACGGACATAGTTTAAGTTAATTAGAGTTAGGGTTAGTTAGTTTTAAGAAAATTAAAAAAAAAATATTTAGAGCGCCGAGTTTTTCCTAAGTTTTCTTGGCCAGTAAGCAAAAACAATAAGGATTGTCTATATGGATTGCAAAAAAAAAAAATAATATTAGTAGTAGACGCCGAAAGGCAAATAGATAAGTAAGCTTAGGTTATTTTAGAGCAACTGCGAAGGGTCAGTAAGATACATTTTAAGAACATGAATTGTTTAGATATTAAGATAGATATAATCATTTTTGTCTAGTTTTAAGAATCATGAATTTAAAAAATAAAAATGAATTTTAAAGTTCAAAAAAAGGTGGTCGCTTGTGTTTTTTTTCTCTTCTCCTTCGGGTGTGAACCTGTTGGTGTTTCCTCGGCTTCCCCCTTTCCAGGAACACGTTAATAGTTCTTAGTGTGGCGTGATGGGAAGTTAGCGGACTAGCTGATCGTTTGATTGCTCCAACAGGCGGGCTTGAGCGTATTTTGGGGGCAGTTGATAAGAAGCGACGGTTGGGTTCGAACGCGTGAGTTCTCGGTAGGTTGGCCGCGGAAATAAATCAAAAAAAGGAAACAGGAATAAAATAAGAACATGAGTAGGAAGTCGGGATTTCGTGCATGGAATGACGTAATTTGGTTCCCATTGTTGATTTTTTTTTTGTGACTAGCTTCCGAGCGTTTTCTGGGTTTCGGAGAAGTGTTTTGACCGAGCAACGCCGGTAAAGTGTCCCGAAATCGGATTGTATTCGCAAGCCCAAAGAGGAAAACTGCAAAGACCAAGAAGTGAACGCACGTTGAAGAAGAAGCGGATCTGAACGACGAGGCCAGGAAGAGGACAGGTGACTTCTCCCACACGGCGGAAGGAGACTCATTCTATTTTTTTTTCTTTTTTTTTAATCTTATTTCTTTTAATTACTTTTGTTGGTTGGTTACCTTCTATTTCATTCATATTTTTTTTTTAATTGTATCGATTATTTTTTTTGGGAAAGAAGTACACCCTGTTTATTTTATTCTTTTTTTATAATTACATAGTTTGATTTGTGTGAGTGTAGTGAAGTGTATTTATCTCCCTTTTTGTCGCGTTGGTTTTCCAATAGGTTCGTTGGCCGAATCGTTAAGGACAAGGCGCGAGGGTTCTTTCGGGCACCGGCCACGTAGGTTCAAAACCTGGCGGTGACACGTTGAATTTCGGGTGTATTTTTTTATTTTTTTTTTTTCCGTGGTCCCCCTTAACAGTGTTCTGTCCCTGGCCCATTAATTTATTTTTTTTTCTTTATTTTTAATTTTTTTTCTTTTTTTATATAAATGAGATTGCTTATTTAAGTTTTCCTTATATCTATATATATTTTTTGGAAGTAAATATCAATCCAAGAAGAATTGTTAGTACTTAAGCTAGGATTAAGTTTTTTTTTTCATTTGAATAAATTGTAATTTTTGAAGTCAAGTGTCTGTGGTCCCTCTTTGTTTGTCTTTTTTTTTGCTTTCGCTGTTTTGTTTTGGACCGGGTGTTGTTTTTTTTTTTTTTGGTGGAAATTGGATTCCTCCCCTAGTCGCAGTTCTAGAGGTAAGAAGCGTGTTGAGCGGAAGGGCTACTGCGTGGCGCCCAAACTGATCACCTTAACTCACGGCCATTCTCCACTGAGCGGCTGGCGTTCTTCCGCCCAACCCCAATCGGTCTCGGGAATTTCGACGGTGGGAATTTCGACTAGAATATGGACATCAATGGGTTGAGTGCAGAGGAGTTAACCTATGAGTTAGATGTGAGGGGTCTAAAGGGAACTACGCTGGATGAGATGAGGAAGATGCTGCGTACAGCCATCCGCAGAGACGCTAGTTTCATCCTACCGGAGTATCCTTTCAGCTTCAGAAGAGGATAAGACGGCAGTTACCGCGAAGCTAGACGAACTGTTTAAGCTGACAGGAGATTTCGTAGGCAATGAGCACTCGGGCGAATTTAAAAAAATAGTTGCGAAAGCAGAATGGATGTTACGGCGTCTAGGGAGGTCAATCTGTGATACGGCCAAAGACGAGGCCTTTTTGGCAGATGCGAGGCAGCAGGTGGTAGGCATTCTATCCAATTTGGATGTCAAGGCAGCGGTAGATGTAGGAGGTGCGGCTGCACCTGTACCTCAGGAACTCAACCTACACGTGGACGAGAGATTTGAAGCTCAAGTAAGCCCAGTCACCTATTCCTATCCAAGAGCCGCGTCATCACCACTCTTGCCACCGACGAAAAAGGTACCGGTGATGAAATGGGGCCTCAAATTCAGCGGAGACTCGGGTCAATCGATTGCCAGCTTCCTTGAGAAAGTGGAGGAGTTGAGAGAAGCCAGGGGATTCACAACGGACGAGGTGTATTTGTCCGCTTACGATTTGTTCGAGGGGAAGGCTGCCATATGGTAAGGGTGAATAAACTCCGTTTTTTGAAATTGGCGGGGTCTGTTAGATAATTTGAGGGCTGAGTTTCTACCGCTGGGGTACGAGGAGCGGCTGTGGGTGGAGATCAGGGGTAGAACCCAAGGACAGTCGGTATCCGGGGTGCGGAGGTTCATCGGTATGGCCTCCTATCGTCTTTTCGTCCACAACTTCTCCGATCTCATTGCTCCGATCACCGAGCTGTTAAAAAAGAAAAGGAAGTTCGAGTTGACCGACAAGTGTGCGGTGGCTTTCCGGACGTTGATGGACAGATTGGTACGGGCACCGATTCTTACTTGTCCGAACTTTGACCTGCCCTTCACTGTGCACACGGATGCATCTGGCGTAGGTATAGGGGCTGTTCTTACTCAGAAGGTACCTGACGAGGGAGAGAAAGTAGTGAGCTATCTTAGCCGCGCGTTTACCAGAACTAAGCGAAACTTTTCTACGACCGAGCGAGAGTGTCTTGCCGTGATTTGGTCAATAGAGAAGCTTCGCCCATTTCTGGAAGGCAGTAAGTTCACGGTAGTGACCGATCATCACTCTTTAGTCTGGTTGAACAATTTGCAGCACCCACAGAGTAGGTTAGCTCGGTGGGCCGTCAAATTGAAGCAGTTCGACTCCACCATCGTACATCGGAAAAGGAAGGAACATCTGGTACCCGATGCCTTATCTAGGGCAAATGAGGAAGTGGTAACGGTCAAGGTCGCTACCCAGGATCCCTGGTACCTCAAGATGCTTCAGATGGTAAATAAGAGTGGTGAGAGATACCGGCATTGGAGCGTCGATAGCGGAGCCCTTTTCAAACATGTACCAGCGAAATTTCCGAGATTAGTGTCAGAGGAGGAACAGTGGAAACGGGTCATTCCAAAGGAAGGGAGAGCAGAGATCCTTCAGCAGTGCCACGACGACGTTCTAAGCGGGCATTGCTGTGTCCAAAATACCATAGACAAGGTGTCCTGACGGTACTTTTGGCCCCAGATGAGGCAGAGTATTGCGCGGTATGTGCGGTGGTGTCCGGTTTGCCAAGCAGTTAAGCCCAAACTGCAGAGGCCCGGTGCAACGTTTCCAAGCCGTGGGAGATGCTATGCGTGGACTTTGTGGGAGCGCTGCCGAGATCTACGAGGGGATTCAAGTATATCCTTACAATAGTTGACCATTTCTCAAAGTTCCCGCTGTTTTTCCCTGTAAGGTCAGCTACTGCAAAGTCGGTCAGGATGATTCTCGAGGAGCAGGTGTTTCTGGTGTTCGGTGTGCCTAGGTGGATTGCTTGTGACAACGGCGTGCAATTTAGGAGCAAGGAAATTTCTGAGATGGCAGCTACGTACGGCGTGACGTTGGACTTTACGGCCTCTTACCATCCACAGGCGAACCCCGCTGAGTGGTGCAATCAGACCGTTAAGACCATGCTCCGAGCATACGTGTGTGATAATCACCGCCCTTGGGGCGTACTTCTTTCGAAGGTAGCGTGTGCGATCCGGAACTCAACGCACGAGGTTCTGAAGACGACTCGGTTCTTCGTCTTGTACGGTAGGGAGATGCCGGTTAGGGGGGAAAATTCTACTATTCCCGCAGAAGGTTATAGGGCGGATAGGTCCGAGCGCATGGAAGTGCTGCACGGCTGCGACAACAAGCCGTGCAGTCTCAAAAACAGCTGGAAATCCAATGCCAGCAACAGCAACAACAACCAACAGAGAAACCGCAGGCTCTGCTAAAAGGCACCCATACGAGAATAAATATAGGATGCCCCTCAGGCACACCGTGTATTGCCACTATATGGCAGTGCACGAATTAATTAGGCAGGTGTTGCAGAAGGCGGGGAATGAGTACTACACGTACACCCCGAAGGGAGAAAAACTCCAGACTCTGCTCCTTAAGAGCGTAGATCATTTACGGATCCGGAGGAAATTCTCGCGGTGCTGCGCCAGGCGCAGAGCGACGGTCTACGCATAGTAGGAGTTAAGCCGTTTGTCACTGCGGTGGCACGAAGGGAGAATAGGCGTTTACCTATGTTCCTTGTTCAGATAACACCCACTAGCAACGGAGAGCTCCTCAAGAGAATTAAACACTTCGGGAGTGTTGCCATTAAGTGGGACACATTAAAAAAAGGTAAGCACACGATGCAGTGTGCTAGATGCCAGAGGTTCGGGCATGCCGCGGCGAACTGCAAGATGGAGTTCCGCTGCGTGAAATGCGTTGAAAACCACAGTAGTGGAGAATGTCCTCTAGGAATGGACAAAGTCGAAGACAGGAGTACCCTCAAATGTGCAATATGTAGGACAAACGGGCAGCCCGCTAGTTATAGGAGCTGCCCGAAAGTACAAGAACTTAAAAACAAGTTCGAAAGGAGGACACTAAAAACGGTGGCAACAATGCCAGTGCCTCGCGTTCCAGCCACCGCTGTTACGCCAGGCGTCTCCTATGCCCAAATGGCATCATGCAGGGAAACGGCACAACAGACAGTGCCAAAGGCGACCGGCTGGATTCAGGTATTGATCTGTGCTCCATCCTGCTGGCTATCCAGGCACAGATGGCTCAGATGCAAAAATGCATTGCTGAACAAGCAGAGCGGACTGCTCGCTTGGAACAGCAGTTCCTTAAACAGGCAGTCAGATTAGATGTTATCTATTCCAGACTGTCTGGCGAACAATCCACAACGGCCTCAATATAATACCTGCACGCACAGCTGACGATCTTAAGATCCTCGCGATAAATGCAAATTCACTAATAGGGACCAATAGGAAACTTTCCTTCGGCTAACTGTTAAGAGATCAAAATCCTGATGTGATAATGGTTAGCGAAACGAAGCTCAACCAAAAGCACACCCTCTGGTATAATAAGTACAATATTTCTCGGAGAGACCGCACCCATCATGGTGGCGGAGTTGCTCTTTTAATTAAGAAATCTATTAATCATAAGTTCATGTATAGCAATGAAGCGCGTAGGTTTCGTTTGCTAGAGACGTGTATCGCACGCATTCCGCTCTCGGGTGGTAAGCAATTGCACGTGATCACTCTCTATGCACCGAATAATAACAATCTCGAACATAATTTCATTCCAGAGCTCGAAACTCTCTTCAGATGTCTCCGACTGAGCTCGGAAGATACTTATTATATAATTGCAGGAGATTTCAACTCCAGGCATCAAGACTGGGGATGCAATAGGAATTGCGCACGGGGGATAGCCTTGAGGAACTGGTTGATTGGGCATCATGAATTGAGGGCTGATCTGCTTGCAACCGAAATACCATCATTTCCCAGAAGCGGGAATTATCTGGATCTACTATTTATTGACAGACGACTAACAATACAGGATGTAGATACAAGCACACGGAATTGTTTAACCACGATTGAGTACGATAGTGATCATCTTGCTTTTTCAGCGGTTATTCAACTCCCGAACGAGGTGGCTGATCTGGAGGAATATGTCCAGCGAAATCCTTCTAATTACAATAAGGCTCGCTGGCCAGGTTTCTCGAGGGCTTTAGCCAGGGAACTCCGGTAGAGTGCAATAAATCCGCCAACGAACAGAAACCTAACGAACGAGGAAGTCGATAGGTACCTCAAACAAATGGACGATGCCATAGTGCGTACAATGGCCAGAACAATACCGAAGATAGTGCCGACCGATGACTGCGATGTCTACCGGAATGCCACCATCGACGCACTTCACGTGCAGAAAAGTAGACTGTTGCCAAGACTCAAACTCACACAGACAGTTTACAGACCAGAGAAGTCCGGAAGTTAGATCCCTGAAGTCAGAGATCAAAAACCTCCAACAGCTAATAAAAATAAATTATAATCTTGCATAAGCTTGCATTGGGGCAATAAAATCCGGGCTGTACGATCCAGCAACCCGGGTATGTTCCCCGAGTAAATAAATTATTCAGAAGGAAAGATCAAAATGACATTCCGATCGTCCGACTTCCGAGAACAAACGACAACGCACAGCTACTGACATCAGTTGATATAGATCCAGATGAGTCCGTGCTAGATGACGAATTCTTCGTGGTCGAAGATCCCGAAGAGAAGATTACGACCATAGGCGCTGTTTTCGAGAATGTGTATAAGGTCAACGAGGTCAGTCGACCAAATCGCGATCTAGAGAACAGAGCCCAGATTCGATTACGTAAATACGGCAAATAATGCCATCGCCAACGATGTAAATCACATAGTGATCGCGCAAGAAGATCTCCAGGGGGTCTTTAAATCCATTAAGAACAAGAAATCGGCTGGAATAGATGCAGTGGAAATTTACACTACACTGTTTAACAATGCGCTTAGTAATGCATATTACCCGGCACATTGGAAGACAGCTGTAGTGCAACCAATCCCTAAACGGGATAAAGTCAAAAGCATTCCGTCTAATCTTCGGTCAATAAGTCTATTTGAAAGGATTGTCATTCGAGCTCTGCAGACATGGGTCGAGGACAATAATATTCTACCGGACAACCAATTTGGATTTAGGGCAGGGCATTCGACAGTGCATGCTGCTGCAAAGTTGGTTTCCGACATACAATGGAATATGGATAAAAACAGTGTACGGGTGTCTGTTCGATTTGGGAAAGGCATTTGATACCGTCTGGTTAGAAGGCCTTTTCCTTAAGTTGTTCAGACTTAGGCTAAATAAACCATTGCTATACATGATTTATGATATGATAACAGGTAGGAAGTTCGTCGTGAAATGTGGCGGCATAACGTCAAGTAGAATATTTAGTATAGAAAACGGTCTACAACAGGGGGCTGTAGGATCCCCATTATTGTTTTCTATATTAACTGCAGACCTTCTATGGTCTATGCCGCACCTTATCGCGTATGCCGATGACCTAGTGGCTTACAGATCAGCACCGAAGGTAGTAGTCATAAGCACCCTGTTGCAACGGGATGCAAATAAAATAAATGGATTTTGTAATGACTGGAAGTTGCTTATCAACTTCCTAAAATGCGAAACTGTTCTTTTCCATGCCCATGTGCACAGGGCTTCAAGTGAAAGAGTTCTGCATTATTGACCCTCAGGGCCAGCCGCTAATCTTGAAAAGTGTAGTCAGATATCTCGGCATTTGGTTGCATCATTTTCTGTATTTTAACAAACATATAGAGAAGGCTTTGACCAATGCTAGAAAAGCCTTTGCTGCGGCAAGAAAGCTGTTTTACAGTAGCCAACTTGATACCAGGGTGAAGGTAATTTGCTACATGGCCCTCATAAGGCCAGTCATGGTATATGGTTGTCCCCTTTGGTTCAACGTGAGCCCTCCCCAGATGGAAAAGATGAGGGTGTTCGAGAGACGGTGTCTTGGGACCTGTCTCCGGTTGTATCGGGCACCTGAATCCGAGTACAAGAAGCACTTTCGCAACGAGGTCTTGTACAACAGGGCTAAAGAGTAGACAATTTTATAATTTCACTAACGCGACGACACATTGCAAGGAGTATGATGTCTACCAACAGTCTGATCTTCGGGGCTTATCACCCGAACTTTATGTATCATGAGAGGGCGCGCTACACTGGCTTTATTCCACCCGAGGCTTTCCTCTATTTAGATTCGTTAAATCTGATTCAGGACATGAGTGGATGTCCTATAATCTTCCACGCTGTACGCCGAACATTTGACAGGCGACTTCACTATGAATCGAATATCGCTCGCGAACACGAGGATCTCCTCCGGTTCAGTAGAGCGATCCCCGCTCGAGCTAGGAGAGAGAGTACAAAGGAGCGGCACTTCTTGTGGTGGTTACACCAGAACCAGTCTCCGCCATCGCCAACGCCTGATCGGATAGTCGGTCTGTTGGACAACAGCCCACTTACATAGATTTAAGTTAGGTTAAGTTAGACTAAGAAAAAAAATTAAAAATAAAAAAAAATTATAAAAAAAAGCAACAAAAAACAAAAAAAAGTGTACAAAGGCGTGTAGATTATATATGTGCAGCATATAAATAACGTACACGCAATTGTACACACGTACGCAATGTCACGGACATAGTTTAAGTTAATTAGAGTTAGGGTTAGTGAGTTTTAAGAAAATTAAAAAAAAAAAAATGTTTAGAGCGCCAAAAAATGTTTAGAGTTTTCTTGGCCAGTAAGCCAAAACAATAAAGATTGTCCATATGGACTGCAAAAAAACAATATTAGCAGTAGACGCCGAAAGGCAAATAGATAAGTAGTTTAGGTTATTTTAGAGTACCTGCGAAGGGTCAGTAAGATACATTTTAAGAACATGAATTGTTTAGATATTAAGATAGATTTAATCATTTCTGTCTAGTTTTAAGAATCATGAATTTAAAAAAATGAATTTCAAAGTTAAAAAAAGTGATCGCCGGTGACTTCGCGGTGCCGGGTTCAAATCCCGAAAAAAAACCTGAAATCTATTGTTTTTTTAATTTAAATAAATAAAGACACATAGTGTGAAATAAAAGTGAAATGGAGCCAGTGGAGCGACCCGAGCGCATAAAATCGGGTGATGTTGTACTGAAATGAATGTTGAAATCGGACCACCAGTCGGCAAACGAAGAGGGGAGGAAGAAGCTCCAACCGCAACTCAATCTAGTAAAGCGCCGTACCAGCCTTGGATCAGGTGACGTGAAAATTGCGGCTAAAGCCGCAAACAAAACAGCACCAGTAACAGCAACAACAACTGCAGCAACATCCAGAATGGTCGACGACGTAGAGTTCGAGTCGACGGAAGGAGAGGGGTGATTCGCCTACAGCGGGAAAGAGAACCTCTTCCAAACTCTAACGTAAATGAAGAGGACCGGGAGCAGCTGGAAAAGGGCCAGCGAGAGAGGGAGGAGCTGGACGCCCACATTGAAGCCCTCCAAACTAAATTAAGGGCCAGGAGAGCAGCCAAAGAGGCTGCACAACAACAACATCAGCAGCCAAAGCAGCAGCAGCAACAACAACAGCAGCAGCCAAAAAAGCAGCAACAACAACAACATCAGCAGCCAAAGCAGCAGCAACAACACTAACAGCAGCAGCCAAAGCAGCAGCAACAATAACAACAACATCAGAAGAAGAAGGCGCAGCAGAAGCAACCGCAACAGCAGCAACCAGCCAAAACGGAGAGATGCCCTCCAATCAACGTCTTCGGACTGGAGACGAAGGACGTTGATATACTATGTAAGTTGGTCACGAAAAATTCCTATTTTATTAAGTATAAGGGTCCACTACGTGTCTCAGTCCATTGCTTATCAATGGCTGACTATCACGTAGTCAAAGAAAGGCTAGCGGTGTCGGAGGCCGGAGTTTTTTTCGTACACCCCGAAAGGGGAAAAGGTGCAGACCATGCTCCTCAAGGACGTGGAACCCGACACTGATCCTGATGAGATCCTCGCTATGCTGCGCCAGGCGCAGAGCGACGATGTCCAGGTTGTAGGGGTTAAGCCCTTCATCACTGCGGCATCGAGAAGGGAGAATAGGAAACTTCCTTTCTTCCTAGTTAAGGTCACCCCAGACAGCAAACAAGAGAGCCTAAAAAAAATTACCCACTTAGGCACTCTGTCTGATACATGGGAAACAATAAAAAAGACAAGGAAAACACTCCAGTGTGTTCGTTGTCAGAGGCTTGGGCATGCCGCGGCTAACTGCAATATGCAGTCTCGCTGCGTCAAATGCGCAGGAACCCACAAACGCGGGGAATGTCCTTTAGGGACCGATAAAGTTGATGATAGGAGCAAGCTGACGTGCGTACTCTGTAAGACTAGCGGACACCCTGCTAATTATCGGGGATGTCCTAAAGTCCAAGAAATGAGAAAAATTATACAGGCCAAACGTAAGGGAAAAATGGTAGAAGCGAGGCCAGTGCCCCGTACTCCAGCTACCACTGTTACACCGGCAGTCTCCTATGCCCAAGTGGCATCGGCTGGGCGACCGGTTGGATGTGCAGACGATCCTGCTCTCTATCCAGAGGCAGATCGCTCAACTCCAAACCCAATTCCAGAACCAGTTACAAGAACAAGCAGCGCGAATAGACCTCATCTATTCGACGCTGTTTGGAGAGCCAAACGCAACATCGGTATAATGGCTGCGCAGCCAGCCTGCGACCTTAAAATTCTAGCAGTGAATGTGAATTCACTGATCCGCGTCATGCGAGGAACGTCAATTAAATTTTGGTTATTTGTTGCAGACCCATAATCCTGATGTGTTGATGGTTTGCGAAACTAAGCTAAGCCAGACGCACCCACTCAGGTACAAAAATTACAATATCATTAGAAGAGATCGAAGCTACCTAGCTGGTGGAGTCGCGCTCTTAATAAAAAAAGGCTTTTGTTATAAGGTCGTGCATAGCGGTGAAATGCGAAATCCCACTTCGGGGTGGAAAGCGGCTTTATGTGATCGCTATCTATGCGACTGAAAAGT
Source organism: Eristalis intricaria (assembly GCA_964034865.1). Lineage (NCBI taxonomy): Eukaryota > Metazoa > Arthropoda > Insecta > Diptera > Syrphidae > Eristalis > Eristalis intricaria. The sequence continues at coordinate 48,461,585 of OZ035873.1, read as the reverse complement.
CACGCGTCAACCAATATTTCATTTCAGAGCTCGATACTCTTTTCACTAGCCTTCGACTGAGCTCGGAGGAGAACTACTATATCGTAGCCGGGGACTTGAACTCGAGGCATATAGAGTGGGGCAACGTGGTGCATAACACCAGGGTTACCACATTGTATAACTGGTTGGTAGACCACAATGTTGAGTTCAAGCAAGATTTGCTTGCAACCGATAGGCCATCGTATCCTAGAAGCGGGTCCTATCTGGATCTGATGCTGATAGACAAACGACTGACCATACTAGACGTGGAAAGAAGCACACGGAACTGTCTAACTGCTGCGGAGTACGAGAGTGACCACTGCGGGCTCTTCGCAGCTATTCAGCTCCCGAACGAGGTGAAAGGACTGGAGGAGTATGTCCAGAGGCACCTTTATAATTATAATAAGGCCCGCTGGCCACGCTTCTCCAGGACTTTATCCACAGAACTACGTTCGAGTGGGATCAATCCGCCGACAAACAGAAACCTGACGAACGAAGAGGTTGACAGGTACCTCATACAAATGGACGACGTAGTCAAACGTACGATGGACAAAACAATTCCGAAGGTAGTTCAAATCGACAACAGCGATGTTAATCGAAATGCTACCATCGACGCACTTCACGTGCACAAAAGTAGGCTGCTGTCGAGACTCAAACTCTTGCACAGGCGTTTTACAAGATCAAAACGACATTCAAATCGTAAGACTTCCCAGGACGACATACAACGAACACTTACTGACTTCAGTTGGCATTGATCCAGATGAGGTAGTGCTAGACAATGAGTTCTTTGCGGTGGAAGATCCCAGGAGAAGGTTAATGCTATTGGTGCAGTGCTCCAAAGAGTGTATAAGGTCAACGAGGTTAGTAGGCTGAATCACGATCTGGAGAACAGAGCCCTGCTAAACCACTTCTATCTCCGCAATGAGATAAGTTAATGGCGATCCGAGAATCCAGGTTTCACCAGGTTGAATGACGAGAACATGGCACATAGTGCCGTCGCCAACGATGAAAATCACATCTTGATTTCTCAAGAAGATCTCCAGGGTATCTTCCACTCGCTGAAGAAGAAAAAGTCTATGGGAATCGATGGAATACCGAACATTGTGCTTCGCCATCTTCCTCCCGAAGCGGTCCAAATTTACACAACCTTGTTCAACAATGCGTAGTAATGCACATTACCCCACGCACTGGAAATCAGCTGTTGTTCAACCGATCCCTAAACGGGACAAAGATAAGTCCATTCCGACAAATCTTCGGTCGATCAGTCTTCTTCCCTGCATAAGCAAGGTTTTTGAAAAGATAGTCATTAGAGTTCTGAAGTAATGGGCTGATGAAAAGAATACCATACCGGACAACCAGTTCGGATTCCGAGCGGGGCATGATACCATTAATGCCGCGTCAAAACTGGTGTCCGACATACAATGGAATAAAAACAAAAATCAGAGCACGGGTGCCTGCCTGATTGACTTGGAGAAGGCGATCGACACCGTTTGGTTGGAGGGCCTCTTCCTCAAGCTGGTCAGGCTTGGCATAAGTAAACCATTACTATACATGGTCTATGACATGATAACAGGTAGAAAGTTCGTTGTGAAAAATGGTGACGTAACTTCCACTACGGTCTTTAACATTAAAAACGGTCTGCGACAGGGTGACATCGAGAAAATCCAGCGATTTTGCGACGACTGGAAGTTACTTATCAACTTCCAGAAGTGCGAAACTAGTCTTTTCCGGACCCCGTTGGACAGGGCAACGCGGGATACGCGCCAAAACTAGCGTAAGTTCGGCATAATTGACCCGCATGGTCGGCCCTTAGCTGTAAAAAGTGTAATTAGATATCTAGGCATTTGGCTGGATCAATATCTGTATTTTGACAAACATATAGATATTGCTCTGACCAAGCTAGAAAAGCCTTTGCTGCGGCAAGAAGGTTGTTTTTCAGCAGCCAACTTGATACCAGAGTGAAGGTAATCTGCTACATGGCCCTTGTACGGCCCATTATGGTGTACGGTTGTCCATTGTGTTTCAATGTGAGTCCTTCCCAGATGGAAAAGATGAGGGTGTTCGAGAGACGGTGTCTTAGGAGCTGTCTCCGTCTGTATCGCACACCCGGGTCTGAGTACAAGAAGTACTATCCTAACGAGGTCCTGTACAACGAGGCAAACGTGAATAGGGTAGATAATTTTATTATTAAACTGACAAGAAGACACACTGCATGAGCTAAGTCCTCTTCCAACAGTCTGATCTTTGGTGCTTACTACCCCAATAGTATGTACCATGAAAGGGTGCGCCTTAACGACTTTATTCCTCCCGAAGCATTCCATTATCTAGACACAAGTGACCTTATACAGGATCCACAAGGATGTCCTATCTTCTTCCATGTCGTACGCCGAACAGTGGACAGGCGACTCCAGTACGAACCGGATGTCGTTCGCACACACGAGGATCTCCTCCGGACGACGTAGTCAAACGTACGATGGACAAAACAATTCCGAAGGTAGTTCAAATCGACAACAGCGATGTTAATCGAAATGCTACCATCGACGCACTTCACGTGCACAAAAGTAGGCTGCTGTCGAGACTCAAACTCTTGCACAGGCGTTTTACAAGATCAAAACGACATTCAAATCGTAAGACTTCCCAGGACGACATACAACGAACACTTACTGACTTCAGTTGGCATTGATCCAGATGAGGTAGTGCTAGACAATGAGTTCTTTGCGGTGGAAGATCCCAGGAGAAGGTTAATGCTATTGGTGCAGTGCTCCAAAGAGTGTATAAGGTCAACGAGGTTAGTAGGCTGAATCACGATCTGGAGAACAGAGCCCTGCTAAACCACTTCTATCTCCGCAATGAGATAAGTTAATGGCGATCCGAGAATCCAGGTTTCACCAGGTTGAATGACGAGAACATGGCACATAGTGCCGTCGCCAACGATGAAAATCACATCTTGATTTCTCAAGAAGATCTCCAGGGTATCTTCCACTCGCTGAAGAAGAAAAAGTCTATGGGAATCGATGGAATACCGAACATTGTGCTTCGCCATCTTCCTCCCGAAGCGGTCCAAATTTACACAACCTTGTTCAACAATGCGTAGTAATGCACATTACCCCACGCACTGGAAATCAGCTGTTGTTCAACCGATCCCTAAACGGGACAAAGATAAGTCCATTCCGACAAATCTTCGGTCGATCAGTCTTCTTCCCTGCATAAGCAAGGTTTTTGAAAAGATAGTCATTAGAGTTCTGAAGTAATGGGCTGATGAAAAGAATACCATACCGGACAACCAGTTCGGATTCCGAGCGGGGCATGATACCATTAATGCCGCGTCAAAACTGGTGTCCGACATACAATGGAATAAAAACAAAAATCAGAGCACGGGTGCCTGCCTGATTGACTTGGAGAAGGCGATCGACACCGTTTGGTTGGAGGGCCTCTTCCTCAAGCTGGTCAGGCTTGGCATAAGTAAACCATTACTATACATGGTCTATGACATGATAACAGGTAGAAAGTTCGTTGTGAAAAATGGTGACGTAACTTCCGCTACGGTCTTTAACATTAAAAACGGTCTGCGACAGGGTGACATCGAGAAAATCCAGCGATTTTGCGACGACTGGAAGTTACTTATCAACTTCCAGAAGTGCGAAACTAGTCTTTTCCGGACCCCGTTGGACAGGGCAACGCGGGATACGCGCCAAAACTAGCGTAAGTTCGGCATAATTGACCCGCATGGTCGGCCCTTAGCTGTAAAAAGTGTAATTAGATATCTAGGCATTTGGCTGGATCAATATCTGTATTTTGACAAACATATAGATATTGCTCTGACCAAGCTAGAAAAGCCTTTGCTGCGGCAAGAAGGTTGTTTTTCAGCAGCCAACTTGATACCAGAGTGAAGGTAATCTGCTACATGGCCCTTGTACGGCCCATTATGGTGTACGGTTGTCCATTGTGTTTCAATGTGAGTCCTTCCCAGATGGAAAAGATGAGGGTGTTCGAGAGACGGTGTCTTAGGAGCTGTCTCCGTCTGTATCGCACACCCGGGTCTGAGTACAAGAAGTACTATCCTAACGAGGTCCTGTACAACGAGGCAAACGTGAATAGGGTAGATAATTTTATTATTAAACTGACAAGAAGACACACTGCATGAGCTAAGTCCTCTTCCAACAGTCTGATCTTTGGTGCTTACTACCCCAATAGTATGTACCATGAAAGGGTGCGCCTTAACGACTTTATTCCTCCCGAAGCATTCCATTATCTAGACACAAGTGACCTTATACAGGATCCACAAGGATGTCCTATCTTCTTCCATGTCGTACGCCGAACAGTGGACAGGCGACTCCAGTACGAACCGGATGTCGTTCGCACACACGAGGATCTCCTCCGGTTCAGTAGAGCGATCCCCGCTCGCGATAGGAAAGAGTCTGCCAAAGAACGGCAATTTTACTGGTGGTTACACCAAAACCAGCCACCGCCACCGATAGCTTTTCCAGAGGATCAGATAGTTGACCATAGTGGCCAGCTTACATAGTTTCTAAGGTAGATATTAAGAGAAAAAAAAGTATGAAACAAATATAAAATCCAAAAAAAAAATAATGAAAAACAAAAAAATCAAAAAAAAATAATAAACAAAAAATCCAAAAAAAAATTTAAAAAAAAACAATATATGAAACAAAAAAAAGGTGCATCACGGCGTATAAATTATATATGTTACGCATATACACAACATATACGCCCTGGTGCAAGTGTCCGTACTGTTACGGACATAGTTAAGATAGTATTAAGTTTTATGTTAGGGTAAGTGAGTATAAGGTAGGTTAAGTAGTTAAGTTTAGCCAAGTTTTTTCAAAGTTTTCTTGGCACAGAAAAAAGTAGTAACAGATTTTCATAAAGACTAAAACAAAAAAAACGCAGATTAAGCCGAAAGGCACAGTTATAACATAAATTAGATTAGCTTAGAGTACCCGCATAGGGTCAGTAGGTTAGTATTAAGAACCTTTGTAATTCTTAAGTTAGTTAAGCTAGATTTAAGTAATTTTGTCTAGCAAGTAAGTAACATATTTCAAAATAAGTAAAATTACATTAAAAAAAAAAGAAAAAATAAAAAATAAAAAATACTATACAGGGGGACCACGGAAAAAAAAATATAAAAATACACCCGAAATTCAACGCGTCACCGCCAGGTTTCGAACCTACGTGGCCGCTGCCCGAGGGAACCCTCGCGCCTTGTCCTTTTTTTTTTAATGCAAGTCTATTTAATTAATTCTATATTTCTTACTTGCTAGACAAAATTACTTAAAACTAGCTTAACTATCTTAAGAATTACAATTGTTCTTAATACTAACCTACTGACCCCATGCGGTTACTCTAAGCTAATCTAATCTATGTTATAAATGTGCCTTTCGGCTTAATCTACGTTTTTTTTTTAGTCTTTAGTGACAATCTTTTATTTATTTATTACTTTGCCAAGAAAACTTATAAAAAACTTGGCTAAACCTAACTACTTAACCTACCTTATACTAACTTACCCTAAAATAAAACTTAATACTATCTTAACTATGTCCGTATCAGTACGGACACGTGCACCAGGGCGTATATGTTGTGTATATGCATAACATATATAATTTATACGCCGTGATGCACCTTTTTTTTTGTTTTTGATTCATGTATTGTTTTTTTTTTTTGGTTTTGTTGTTTTATTAATTTTTTTGGATTTTTTGTTTTTTAATTTTTTTTTTGATTTTTTTTTTGCTTAATATCTACCTTAAAAACAATGTAAGCTGGCCACTATGGTCAGCTATCTGATCCTCTTGAAAAGTTAGCGGTGGTGGAGGCTGGTTTTGGTTTAACCACCAGTAAAATAGCCGTTCTTTGGCAGACTCTTTCCTATCTCGAGCGGGGATCGCTCTACTGAACCGGAGGAGATTCTCGTGGGTGCGAACGACATCCGGTTCGTATTGAAGTCGCCTATCCACTGTTCGGCGTACGACATGGAAGATGATAGGACATCCTTGTGGATCCTGTATAAGGCCAATTGTGTCTAGATAGAGGAATGCTTCGGGAGGAATAAAGCCGTTAAGGCGCACCCTTTCATGGTACATAGTATTGGAGTAGTAAGCCCCAAAGATCAGACTGTTGGAAGAGGACTTAGCTCATGCAGTGTGTCTTCTTGTCAGTTTAATAATAAAATTATCTACCCTATTCACGTTTGCCTCGTTGTACAAGACCTCGTTAGGGTAGTACTTCTTGTACTCAGACTCGGGTGTGCGATACAGACGGAGACAGCTCCTAAGACACTGCCTCTCGAACACCCTCATCTTTTCCATCTGGGAAGGACTCACGTTGAACCACAATGGACAACCGTACTAGGGCCATGTAGCAGATTACCTTCACTCTGGTATCAAGTTGGCTGCTGGAAAACAACCTTCTCGCCGCAGCAAAGGCTTTTCTGGCTTTCGTCAGAGCAATATCTATATTTTTGTCAAAATACAGATATTGATCCAGCCAAATGCCTAGATATCTAACTACGCTTTTTACAGCTAACGGCAGACCATGCGGGTCAACTATGCCAAACTTACGCCAGTTTTGGCGCGTATCCCGCGATGCCCTGTCCAACGGGGTCCGGAAAAGACTAGTTTCGCATTTCTGGAAGTTGATAAGCATCTTCCAGTCGTCGCAAAATCGCTGGATTTTCTCGAAGTCACGCTGCAACAAGATGTTTATTACCTCGACCTTCGAACCTGATCTGTACGCAACTAGGTCGTCGGCGTACGCAATTAAGTGCGGCATGGAACCTATAAGATCTGCAGTGAATATGGAAAACAGGATCGGGGAACCAATGGCCCCCTGTCGCAGACCGTTTTTAATGTTAAAGACCGTAGTGGAAGTTACGTCACCATTTTTCACAACGAACTTTCTACCTGTTATCATGTCATAGACCATGTATAGCAATGGTTTAGTTACGCCCAGCCTGACCAACTTGAGGAAGAGGCCCTCTAACCAAACGGTGTCGAACGCCTTCTCCAAGTCAATCAGGCAGGCACCCGTGCACTGATTTTTGTTTTTATTCCATTGTATGTCGGACACCAGATTTGACGCGGCATTAATGGTATCATGCCCCGCTCGGAATCCGAACTGGTTGTCCGGTATGATTTTCTTTTCATCAGCCCATTGCTTCAGAACTCGAATGACTATCTTTTCAAAAACCTTACTTATGCAGGGAAGTAGACTGATCGACCGAAGATTTGTCGGAATGGACTTATCTTTGTCCCGTTTAGGGATGGTTGAACAACAGCTGTTTTCCAGTGCGTGGGGTAATGTGCATTATTCAGCGCATTGTTGAACAAGGTTGTGTAAATTTGGACCGCTTCGGGGGGAAGATGGCGAAGCACAATGTTCGGTATTCCATCGATTCCCACTGACTTTTTCTTCTTTAGCGAGTGGAAGATACCCTGGAGATCGTCTTGAGAAATCAAGATGTGATTCACATCATTGGCGACGGCACTATGTGCCATGTTCTCGTCATTGAACCTGGTGAAACCTGGATTCTCTGATCGCCATTGACTTATCTCATTGCGGAGATAGAAATGGTTTATCAGGGCTCTGTTCTCCAGATCGTGATTCGGCCTACTAACCTCGTTGACCGTATACACTCTCTGGAACACTGCACCAATAGCTGTAACCTTCTCCTGGGGATCTTCCACCGCAAAGAAGTTATTGTCTAGCACTGCCTCATCTGGATCAATGCCAACTGAAGTCAGTAAGTGGTCGTTGTCTGTCCTGGGAAGCCTTACGATTTGAATGTCGTTTTGATCTTTCCTCCGAAATATTTTATTTACTTGCGGGAACATACCCGGGTTGTTGGATCGTACAGCCCGGATTTTGTTGCCCCAGTGCAAGCTTATAGCCAAGCTATAGTTTATGCGTATTAACTGTTGGAGGTTCTTGATCTCCGACTTCAATGCTCTGACTTCCGAGTTTTGCGGATCTGTAAAACGCTTGTGCAAGAGTTTGAGTCTTCACAGCAGCCTACTTTTGTGCACGTGAAGTGCGTCGATGGTAGCATTTCGATAAACATCGCTGTTGTCGATTTGAACTACCTTCGGAATTGTTTTGTCCATCGTACGTTTGACTACGTCGTCCATTTGTATGAGGTACCTGTCAACCTCTTCGTTCGTCAGGTTTCTGTTTGTCGGCGGATTGATCCCACTCGAACGTAGTTCTGTGGATAAAGTCCTGGAGAAGCGTGGCCAGCGGGCCTTATTATAGTTATAAGGGTGCCTCTGGACATACTCCTCCAGTCCTTCCACCTCGTTCGGGAGCTGAATAACTGCGACGAGCTCGCAGTGATCACTCTCGTACTCAACAGCAGTTAGACAGTTCCGTGTGTGTCTTTCCACGTTTAGTATAGTCAGTCGTTTATCTATCAGCATCAGATCCAGATAGGACCCGCTTCTAGGATACGATGGCCTATCGGTTGCTAGCAAATCTAGCTTCAATTCAACATTGTGTTCTACCAACCAGTTATACAATGAGGTCCCCCTGGTGTTATGCACCATGTTGCCCCACTCTATATGCCTCGAGTTCAAGTCCCCGGCTACGATATAGTAGTTCTCCTCCGAGCTCAGTCGAAGGCTAGTGAAAAGAGTATCGAGCTCTGAAATGAAATATTGGTTGATGCGTGACTTGTCAGTCGCATAGATAGCGATCACATAGAGCCGCTTACCACCCCGAAGGGGGATGCGTGCGATACACGTTTCTATGGCCTGGAATCTCCGCACTTCACCGCTATACACGACCTTATGACAAAGGCCTTTTTTGATTAAGAGTGCGACTCCACCAGCTAGGTAGTTTCGGTCTCATCGAATGATATTGTAATTTTTGTACCTGATTGGGTGCGTCTGGCTTAGCTTAGTTTCGCAAACCATCAACACATCAGGATTATGGGTCTGCAACAAGTTACAGAGATTTAATTGATGTTCCTCGCATGACGCGGATCAGTGAATTCACATTCACTGCTAGAATTTTAAGGTTGCAGGCTTGCTGCGCAGCCATTATACCGATGTTGCGTTTGGCTCTCCAAACAGCGTCGAATAGATGAGGTCTATTCGCGCTGCTTGTTCTTGTAACTGGTTCTGCAATTGGGTTTGGAGTAGAGCGATCTGCCTCTGGATAGAGAGCAGGATCGTCTGCACATCCAAATTTGCTTCTGGTTGCCTGGCCACAGGGACCTGGGTAACTTTCGGCACTGTCTGTTGAACCGGTCGCCCAGCCGATGCCACTTGGGCATAGGAGACTGCCGGTATAACAGTGGTAGCTGGAGCACGGGGCACTGGCCTCGCTTCTACCATTTTTCCTTTACGTTTGGCCTCTATTATTTTTCTGATCTCTTGGACATCCCCGATAGTTTGCAGGGTGTCCGCTGGTCTTACAGAGCACGCACATCAGTTTGCTCCTGTCCTCGACTTTATCGGTCCCTAAAGGACATTCCCCGCGATTGTGAGTTCCTGCGCATTTGACACAGCGAGACTGCATATTGCAGTTCGCCGCGGCATGCCCAAACCTCTGACAACGAACACACTGGAGCGTGTTCTTTGTCTTTTTTATTGTTTCCCATGTAACAGACAGAGTGCCTAAATGGGTAATTTTTTTTAGGCTCTCTAGTTTGCTGTCTAGGGTGACCTGAACTAGGAAGAAAGGAAGTTTCCTATTCTCCCTTCTCGATGCCGCAGTGATGAAGGGTTTAATCCCTACGACCTGGGCATAGTCGCTCTGCGCTTGGCGCAGAATAGCGAGGATCTCATCGGGATCAGTGTCGGGATCCACGTCCTTAAGAAGCATGGTCTGCACCTTTTCCCCTTTCGGTGTGTACGAGAAAAACTCGGCCTCCGACACCGCTAACCTTTCTTTGACTACGTGATAGTCTGCCATTGATAAGCAATGGACAGAGACACGTAGTGGACCCTTATACTTAATGAAGTAAGAATTTTTTGTGACCAACTTACATAGAATGTCAACGTCCTTCGTCTCCAGTCTGAAGACGTTGATTGGAGGGCATCTCTCTTTGTTGGTTGGTTGCTGCTTCTGCTGTGTTGTCTTCTGCTGATGTTGTTGTTGTTGCTGCTTTTCTGCTGCTTTCTGACGCTGTCCCTTTGTCAGCGGTTGGGACGTTCCGGTTGTTGCTGCTTCTGCTGATGCTGCGGTTGCTTCCCCTTGGTCTGCATCTGTTGTTGCTGCTTTGGCTGCTGCTGTTGTTGTTGCTGCTGCTGCTTTGGCTGCTGCTGTTGTTGTTGCTGCTGCTGTTGTTGTTGCTGCTGCTGTTTTTGTGCAGCCTCTTTTGCTGCTCTCCTGGTCCTTAGTTTTATTTGGAGGGCTTGGATGTGGGCATCCAGCTCCTCCCTCTCTCGCTGGCTCTTCTCCAGCTGCTCCCGGTCCTCTTCATCTTCGTCCTCCGATTCAGAGGACGTTCGTGCATGGAAGGGGTTCTCTCTACCGCTGTAGGAGAATCTTCCCTCCCCTTCTGTCGACTCGTATTCGACGTCGTCGATCATTTGTTGCAGCATTCTGGGCGCTGCTTCTGTTGTTGTCGCTATATTTGTTGTAGTTGCTACTGCTGCTGTTATATTTGCGGCTTTAGCCGGAATTTTCATGTCACCTGATCCGAGGCTGGAGCGGCGCTTCACCAGGTTTGGTTGTGGCTGAAGCTTCTTCCTCCTCTTTTTTCTCCCCTCTTCATGTGTTGACTGGTGGTGTGACGTCCCAGCCACCGGTGCAACATCACCCGATTTTCGGAGCTCGGGTCGCTCAGCTGACTCCATTTCACTTGAATTCACACTCTTAGTGTCTCTACTTGATTTTATTTAAAAAAAAAAAAGATCTCACTGTTTTTTTTGGGATTCGAACCCGACACCGCGAAGTCATCGGCGATCATTTTTTTTGAATATAATTTTATTCAATTTATTCTATTTCCTTACTTGCTAGACAAAATTACTTAAAACTAGCTTAACTATCTTAAGAATTACAAATGTTCTTAATACTAACCTACTGACCCTATGCGGGTACTAAGCTAATCTGATCTACTTTCTAAATGTGCCTTTCGGTTTAATCTGCGTTTTTTTTAGTCATTAAGACGATCTTTTATTTCCTTATTAATTGCCAAGAAAACTTGTAAAAAACTTGGCTAAACTTAACTACTTACACTACCTAATACTAACTTACTCTAAGATAAAACCTAATACTATCTTAACTATGTCCGTAACAGTACGGACACGTGCACCAGGGCGTATATGTTGTGTATATGCATAACATATATAATTTATACGCCGTGATGCACCTTTTTTTTTGTTTTTGATTCATGTATTGTTTTTTTTTTTGGTTTAGTTGTTTTCTTAATTTTTTTGGATTTTTTGTTTTTTAATTTTTTTTTTTTTGATTTTTTTTTTTTGCTTAATATCTACCTTAAAAACTATGTAAGCTGGCCACTATGGTCAGCTATCTGATCCTCTTGAAAAGCTAGCGGTGGTGGAGGCTGGTTTTGGTGTAACCACCAGTAAAATTGCCGTTCTTTGGCAGACTCTTTCCTATCTCGAGCGGTGATCGCTCTACTGAACAGTAGGAGATCCTCGTGGGTGCGAACGACATCCGGTTCGTATTGAAGTCGCCTATCCACTGTTCGGCGTACGACATGGAAGATGATAGGACATCCTTGTGGATCCTGTATTAGGCCAATTGTGTCTCGTCTTGTCTTGTGTTCGGGAGGAATAAAGCCGTTAAGGCGCACCCTTTCATGGTACATACTATTGGGGTAGTAAGCCCCAAAGATCAGACTGTTGGACGAGGTCATAGCTCGTGCAGTGTGCTTTCTGATTAGTTTGATAATAAAATTATCTACCCTATTCACGTTTGCCTCGTTGTACAAGACCTCGTTAGGGTAGTACTTCTTGCACTCAGACTCGGGTGTGCGATACAGACGGAGACAGCTCCTAAGACACTGCCTCTCGAACACCCTCATCTTTTCCATCTGGGAAGGACTCACATTGAACCACAATGGACAACCGTACACCATAATGGGCCGTACAAGGGCCATGTAGCAGATTACCTTCACTCTGGTATCAAGTTGGCTGCTGAAAAACAACCTTCTTGCCGCAGCAAAGGCTTTTCTGGCTTTCGTCAGAGCAATATCTATATGTTTGTCAAAATACAGATATTGATCCAGCCAAATGCCTAGATATCTGACTACACTTTTTACAGCTAACGGCCGACCATGCGGGTCAACTATGCCGAACTTACGCCAGTTTTGGCGCGTATCCCGCGTTGCCCTGTCCAACGGGGTCCGGAAAAGACTAGTTTCGCACTTCTGGAAGTTGATAAGCAGCTTCCAGTCGTAGCAAAATCGCTGGATTTTCTCGAAGTCACGCTGCAACAAGATGTTTATTACCTCGACCTTCGGACCTGATCTGTGCGCAACTAGGTCGTCGGCATACGCAATTAAGTGCGGCATGGAACCTATAAGATCTGCAGTGAATATGGAAAACAGGATCGGGGAACCAATGGCCCCCTGTTGCAGACCGTTTTTAATGTTAAAGACCGTAGTGGAAGTTACGTCACCATTTTTCACAACGAACTTTCTACCTGTTATCATGTCATAGACCATGTATAGCAATGGTTTACTTATGCCCAGCCTGACCAACTTGAGGAAGAGGCCCTCTAACCAAACGGTGTCGAACGCCTTCTCCAAGTCAATCAGGCAGGCACCCGTGCACTGATTTTTGTTTTTATTCCATTGTATGTCGGACACCAGTTTTGACGCGGCATTAACGGTATCATGCCCCGCTCGGAATCCGAACTGGTTGTCCGGTATGATTTTCTTTTCATCAGCCCATTGCTTCAGAACTCGAATGACTATCTTTTCAAAAACCTTGCTTATGCAGGGAAGTAGACTGATCGACCGAAGATTTGTCGGAATGGACTTATCTTTGTCCCGTTTAGGGATCGGTTGAACAATAGCTGTTTTCCAGTGCGTGGGGTAATGTGCATTATTCAGCGCATTGTTGAACAAGGTTGTGTAAATTTGGACCGCTTCGGGGGGAAGATGGCGAAGCACAATGTTCAGTATTCCATCGATTCTTTTTTTCTTTAGCGAGTGGAAGATACCCTGGAGATCGTCTTGAGAAATCAAGATGTGATTCACATCATTGGCGACGGCACTATGTGCCATGTTCTCGTCATTGAACCTGGTGAAACCTGGATTCTCTGATCGCCATTGACTTATCTCACTGCGGAGATAGAAATGGTTTAGCAGGGCTCTGTTCTCCAGATCGTGATTCGGCCTACTAACCTCGTTGACCGTATACACTCTCTGGAACACTGCACCAATAGCTGTAACCTTCTCCTGGGGATCTTCCACCGCAAAGAAGTTATTGTCTAGCACTGCCTCATCTGGATCAATGTCAACTGAAGTCAGTAAGTGTTCGTTGTCTGTCGTCCTGGGAAACCTTACGATTTGAATGTCGTTTTGATCTTTCCTCCGAAATATTTTATTTACTTGCGGGAACATACCCGGGTTGTTGGATCGTACAGCCCGGATTTTGTTGCCCCAGTGCAAGCTTATAGCCAAGCTATAGTTTATGCGTATTAACTGTTGGAGGTTCTTGATCTCCGACTTCAATGCTCTGACTTCCGCGTTTTGCGGATCTGTAAAACGCCTGTGCAAGAGTTTGAGTCTTGACAGCAGCCTACTTTTGTGCACGTGAAGTGCGTCGATGGTAGCATTTCGATAAACATCGCTGTTGTCGATTTGAACTACCTTCGGAATTGTTTTGTCCATCGTACGTTTGACTACGTCGTCCATTTGTATGAGGTACCTGTCAACCTCTTCATTCGTCAGGTTTCTGTTTGTCGGCGGATTGATCCCACTCGAACGTAGTTCTGTGGATAAAGTCCTGGAGAAGCGTGGCCAGCGGGCCTTATTATAGTTATAAGGGTGCCTCTGGACATACTCCTCCAGTCCTTCCACCTCGTTCGGGAGCTGAATAACTGCGACGAGCTCGCAGTGATCACTCTCGTACTCAACAGCAGTTAGACAGTTCCGTGTGTGTCTTTCCACGTTTAGTATAGTCAGTCGTTTATCTATCAGCATCAGATCCAGATAGGACCCGCTTCTAGGATACGATGGCCTATCGGTTGCTAGCAAATCTAGCTTCAACTCAACATTGTGTTCTACCAACCAGTTATACAATGAGGTCCCCCTGGTGTTATGCACCACGTTGCCCCACTCTATATGCCTCGAGTTCAAGTCCCCGGCTATGATATAGTAATTCTCCTCCGAGCTCAGTCGAAGGCTAGTGAAAAGAGTATCGAGCTCTGAAATGAAATATTGGTTGATGCGTGACTTGTCAGTCGCATAGATAGCGATCACATAGAGCCGCTTACCACCCCGAAGGGGGATGCGTGCGATACACGTTTCTATGGCCTGGAATCTCCGCACTTCACCGCTATACACGACCTTATGACAAAGGCCTTTTTTGATTAAGAGTGCGACTCCACCAGCTAGGTAGTTTTGGTCTGTTCTAATGATATTGTAATTTTTGTACCTGAGTGGGTGCGTCTGGCTTAGCTTAGTTTCGCAAGCCATCAACACATCAGGATTATGGGTCTGCAACAAGTTACCGAAATTTAATTGACGTTCAGGGCGGATCAGTGAATTCACATTCACTGCTAGAATTTTAAGGTTGCAGGCTGCCTGCGCAGCCATTATACCGATGTTGCGTTTGGCTCTCCAAACAGCGTCGAATAGATGAGGTCTATTCGCGTTGCTTGTTCTTGTAACTGGTTTTGGAATTGAGTTTGGAGTTGAGCGATCTGCCTCTGGATAGAGAGCAGGATCGTTTGCACATCCAAATGTGCTTCTGGTTGCCTGGCCACAGGGACCTGGGTAACTTTCGGCACTGTCTGTTGAACTGGTCGCCCAGCCGATGCCACTTGGGCATAGGAGACTGCCGGTGTAACAGTGGTACACGAACACACTGCAGTGTGTTCTTTGTCTTTTTTATTGTTTCCCATGTAACAGACAGAGTGCCTAAATGGGTAATTTTTTTTAGGCTCTCTAGTTTGCTGTCTGGGGTGACCTGCACTAGGAAGAAAGGAAGTTTCCTATTCTCCCTTCTCGATGCCGCAGTGATGAAGGGCTTAACCTCTACGACCTGGACATCGTCGCTCTGCGCTTGGCGCAGAATAGCGAGGATCTCATCGGGATCAGTGTCAGGATCCACGTCCTTGAGGAGCATGGTCTGCACCTTTTCCCCTTTCGAAGTGTACGAATAAAACTCGGCCTCCGACACCGCTAACCTTTCTTTGACTGCGTGATAGTCTGCCATTGATAAGCAATGGACAGAGACACGTAGTGGACCCTTATACTTAATAAAGTAAGAATTTTTTGTGACCAACTTACATAAAATGTCAACGTCCTTCGTCTCCAGTCCGAAGACGTTGATTGGAGGGCATCTCTCCTTGTAGGTTGGTTGCTGCTTCTGCTGTTGTTTCTGCTGTGTTGTCTTCTGCTGGGCAGCTGTCTGGCGCTGTCCCTTTGGCAGCGGTTGGGACGTTCCGGGTTGTTGCTGCTTCTGCTGATGCTGCGGTTGCTTCCCCTTGGTCTGCATCTGACGCTGTAGTTGCTGCTGTTGCTGCTGCTGTTGTTGTTGCTGCTGCTGCTTTGGCTGCTGCTGTTGTTGTTGCTGCTGCTGTTGTTGGGCAGCCTCTTTAGCTGCTCTCCTGGCCCTTAGTTTAGTTTGGAGGGCTTGGATGTGGGCGTCAAGCTCCTCCCTCTCTCGCTGACTCTTCTCCAGCTGCGCCGGCGATCACTCTACCGTGACGCTATCGGGTCTTGTAACTTTTTGCACCACTTTTCACACTTGAACTGTCTATGTTCGCACTAAGCCGAAACACGTCTGCACTTGGTGGAGGTCTGTGAACGACTGCGCCTTGTCCTTAACGATTCGGCCAACGAACCTATAGGAAAACCGACGCGACAAAAAGGTACATAAATACACTTCACTACACACACACAAATCAAATTATGTAATTAGGAAAAAGAATAAAATAGACAGGGTGTACTTATTTCCCAAGAAAAAAAAAAAAAGAATCGATACCATTAAGAAAAAAAAAAAATGACAATGTGGACAAAATGGACACCCTGCTAACTATCGGGGATGTCCTAAAGTCCAAGAAATGAGAAAAATTATGCAGGCCAAAC
The DNA here is from genome assembly GCA_964034865.1 of Eristalis intricaria. Classification (NCBI taxonomy): domain Eukaryota; kingdom Metazoa; phylum Arthropoda; class Insecta; order Diptera; family Syrphidae; genus Eristalis; species Eristalis intricaria. The sequence goes on along the minus strand of OZ035873.1, from coordinate 48,445,324 downwards.
GTAAGGGAAAAATGGTAGAAGCGAGACCAGTGCCCCGTACTCCAGCTACCACTGTTACACCGGCAGTCTCCTATGCCCAAGTGGCATCGGCTGGGCGACCGGTTGGATGTGCAGACGATCCTGCTCTCTATCCAGAGGCAGATCGCTCAACTCCAAACCCAATTCCAGAACCAGTTACAAGAACAAGCAGCGCGAATAGACCTCATCTATTCGACGCTGTTTGGAGAGCCAAACGCAACATCGGTATAATGGCTGCGCAGGCAGCCTGCAACCTTAAAATTCTAGCAGTGAATGTGAATTCACTGATCCGCGTCATGCGAGGAACATCAATTAAATCTCGGTTACTTGTTGCAGACCCATAATCCTGATGTGTTGATGGTTTGCGAAACTAAGCTAAGCCAGACGCACCCAATCAGGTACAAAAATTACAATATCATTAGAAGAGATCGAAACTACCTAGCTGGTGGAGTCGCGCTCTTAATAAAAAAAGGCCTTTGTCATAAGGTCGTGTATAGCGATGAAATGCGAAGATTCCAGGCCATAGAAACGTCTATCGCACGCATCCCACTTCGGGGTGGAAAGCGGCTTTATGTGATCGCTATCTATGCGACTGAAAAGTCACGCGTCAACCAATATTTCATTTCTGAGCTCGGAGGAGAACTACTATATCGTAGCCGGGGACTTGAACCCGAGGCATATAGAGTGGAGCAACGTGGTGCATAACACCAGGGTTACCACATTGTATAACTGGTTGGTAGACCACAATGTTGAGTTCAAGCAAGATTTGCTTGCAACCGATAGGCCATCGTATCCTAGAAGCGGGTCCTATCTGGATCTGATGCTGATAGACAAACGACTGACCATACTAGACGTGGAAAGAAGCACACGGAACTGTCTAACTGCTGCGGAGTACGAGAGTGACCACTGCGGGCTCTTCGCAGCTATTCAGCGCCCGAACGAGGTGAAAGGACACCTTTATAATTATTATAAGGCCCGCTGGCCACGCTTCTCCAGGACTTTATCCACAGAACTACGTTCGACTGGGATCAATCCGCCGACAAACAGAAACCTGACGAACGAAGAGGTTGACAGGTACCTCATACAAATGGACGACGTAGTCAAACGTACGATGGACAAAACAATTCCGAAGGTAGTTCAAATCGACAACAGCGATGTTTATCGAAATGCTACCATCGACGCACTTCACGTGCACAAAAGTAGGCTGCTGTCAAGACTCAAACTCTTGCACAGGCGTTTTACAGATCCGCAAAACGTGGAAGTCACAACATTGAAGTCGGAGATCAAAAACCTCCAGCAGTTAATACGTATAAGCCATAGCTTGGCTATAAGCTTGCACTGGGGCAACAAAATCCGGGCTGTACGATCCAACAACCCGGATATGTTCCCGCAAGTAAATAAAATATTTCGGAGGAAAGATCAAAACGACATTCAAATCGTAAGACTTCCCAGGACGACATACAACGAACACTTACTGACTTCAGTTGGCATTGATCCAGATGAGGCAGTGCTAGACAATGAGTTCTTTGCGGTGGAAGATCCCAGGAGAAGGTTAATGCTATTGGTGCAGTGTTCCAAAGAGTGTATAAGGTCAACGAGGTTAGTAGGCTGAATCACGATCTGGAGAACAGAGCCCTCCTAAGCCACTTCTATCTCCGCAATGAGATAAGTCAATGGCAATCAGAGAATCCAGGTTTCACCAGGTTCAATGACGAGAACATGGCACAAAGTCCGTCGCCAATGATGGGAACCACATTTTGATTTCTCAAGAAGATCTCCAGGGTATCTTCCACTCGCTGAAGAAGAAAAAGTCTATGGGAATCGATGGAATACCGAACATTGTGCTTCGCCAGCTTCCTCCCGAAGCGGTCCAAATTTACACAACCTTGTTCAACAATGCGCTGAGTAATGCACATTACCCCACGCACTGGAAATCAGCTGTTGTTCAACCGATCCCTAAACGGGACAAAGATAAGTCCATTCCGACAAATCTTCGGTCGATCAGTCTTCTTCCCTGCATAAGCAAGGTTTTTGAAAAGATAGTCATTAGAGTTCTGAAGTAATGGGCTGATGAAAAGAATATCATACCAGACAACCAGTTCGGATTCCGAGCGGGGCATGATACCATTAATGCCGCGTCAAAACTGGTGTCCGACATACAATGGAATAAAAACAAAAATCAGAGCACGGGTGCCTGCCTGATTGACTTGGAGAAGGCGTTCGACACCGTTTGGTTGGAGGGCCTCTTCCTCAAGCTGGTCAGGCTTGGCATAAGTAAACCATTACTATACATGGTCTATGACATGATAACAGGTAGAAAGTTCGTTGTGAAAAATGGTGACGTAACTTCCACTACGGTCTTTAACATTAAAAACGGTCTGCAACAGGGGGCCATTGGTTCCCCGATCCTGTTTTCCATATTCACTGCAGATCTTATAGGTTCCATGCCGCACTTAATTGCGTATGCCGACGACCTAGTTGCGCACAGATCAGGTCCGAAGGTCGAGGTAATAAACATCTTGTTGCAGCGTGACTTCGAGAAAATCCAGCGATTTTGCGACGACTGGAAGCTGCTTATCAACTTCCAGAAGTGCGAAACTAGTCTTTTCCGGACCCCGTTGGACAGGGCAACGCGGGATACGCGCCAAAACTGGCGTAAATTCGGCATAGTTGACCCGCATGGTCGGCCGTTAGCTGTAAAAAGTGTAGTCAGATATCTAGGCATTTGGCTGGATCAATATCTGTATTTTGACAAACATATAGATATTGCTCTGACGAAAGCCAGAAAAGCCTTTGCTGCGGCAAGAAGGTTGTTTTTCAGCAGCCAACTTGATACCAGAGTGAAGGTAATCTGCTACATGGCCCTTGTACGGCCCATTATGGTGTACGGTTGTCCATTGTGTTTCAATGTGAGTCCTTCCCAGATGGAAAAGATGAGGGTGTTCGAGAGGCAGTGTCTTAGGAGCTGTCTCCGTCTGTATCGCACACCCGGGTCTGAGTACAAGAAGTACTATCCTAACGAGGTCCTGTACAACGAGGCAAACGTGAATAGGGTAGATAATTTTATTATTAAACTCACAAGAAGCCACACTGCATGAGCTAAGTCCTCTTCCAACAGTCTGATCTTTGGGGCTTACTACCCCAATAGTATGTACCATGAAAGGGTGCGCCTTAACGGCTTTATTCCTCCCGAAGCATTCCTTTATCTAGACACAAGTGGCCTTATACAGGATCCACAAGGATGTCCTATCTTCTTCCATGTCGTACGCCGAACAGTGGACAGGCGACTCCAGTACGAACCGGATGTCGTTCGCACACACGAGGATCTCCTCCGGTTCAGTAGAGCGATCCCCGCTCGCGATAGGAAATAATCTGCCAAAGAACGGCAATTTTACTGGTGGTTACACCAAAACCAGCCACCGCCACCGATAGCTTTTCCAGAGGATCAGATAGTTGACCATAGTGGCCAGCTTACATAGTTTCTAAGGTAGATACTAAGAGAAAAAAAAAGTATGAAACAAATATAAAATCCAAAAAAAATAATAAACAAAAAATCCAAAAAAAAATTAAAAAAAAAACAAAAAATCCAAAAAAAAAACAATATATGAAACAAAAAAAAGGTGCATCACGGCGTATAAATTATATATGTTAGTCATATACACAACATATACGCCCTGATGCACGTGTCCGTACTGTTACGGACATAGTTAAGATAGTATTAAGTCTTATGTTAGGGTAAGTTAGTATAAGGTAGGTTAAGTAGTTAAGTTTAGCCAAGTTTTTTCAAAGTTTTCTTGGCAAAGAAAAAAGTAGTAACAGATTGTCATAAAGACTAAAACAAAAAAAAAACGCAGATTAAGCCGAAAGGCACAGTTATAACATAGATTAGATTAGCTTAGAGTACCCGCATAGGGTCAGTAGGTTAGTATTAAGAACCTTTGTAATTCTTAAGTTAGTTAAGCTAGATTTAAGTAATTTTGTCTAGCAAGTAAGTAACATATTTCAAAATAAGTAAAATTACATTAAAAAAAAAAGATAAAATTAAAAATAAAAAATACTATACAGGGGGACCACGGAAAAAAAATAAGAAAATACACCCGAAATTCAACGCGTCACCGCCAGGTTTCGAACCTACGTGGCCGCTGCCCGAAGGAACCCTCGCGCCTTGTCCTTTTTTTTTTTTTAATGCAATTTTATTTAATTAATTCTATATTTTATTTTACTTAAAACTAGCTTAACTATCTTAAGAATTACAATTGTTCTTAATACTAACCTACTGACCCCATGCGGGTACTCTAAGCTAATCTAATCTATGTTATAAATGTGCCTTTCGGCTTAATCTACGTTTTTTTTTTTTGGTCTTTAGTGACAATCTTTTATTTATTTATTACTTTGCCAAGAAAACTTATAAAAAACTTGGCTAAACCTAACTACTTAACCTACCTTATACTAACTTACCCTAAAATAAAACTTAATACTATCTTAACTATGTCCGTAACAGTACGGACACGTGCACCAGGGCGTATATGTTGTGTATATGCCAAACATATATAATGTATACGCCGTGATGCACCTTTTTTTTGTTTTTGTTTCATGTATATGTTTCTTTTTTTTTTGGATTTTATGTTTTATTATTTTTTTTTTTTTTTGGTTTTTTGTGTTTTTTTTTTTTTTCTTAAAGCTACTTTAAAAACTATGTAAGCTGGCCACTATGGTCAACTACCTGATCCTGTGGAAAAGCTAGCGGTGGCGGAGGCTGGTTTTGGTGTAACCACCAGTAAAATTGCCGTTCTTTGGCAGACTCTTTCCTATCTCGAGCGGGGATCGCTCTACTGAACCGGAGGAGATTCTCGTGGGTGCGAACGACATCCGGTTCGTATTGAAGTCGCCTATCCACTGTTCGGCGTACGACATGGAAGATGATAGGACATCCTTGTGGATCCTGTATAAGGCCAATTGTGTCTAGATAGAGGAATGCTTCGGGAGGAATAATGCCGTTAAGGCGCACCCTTTCATGGTACATAGTATTGGGGTAGTAAGCCCCAAAGATCAGACTGTTGGACGAGGTCATAGCTCGTGCAGTGTGCCTTCTGATTAGTTTAATAATAAAATTATCTACCCTATTCACGTTTGCCTCGTTGTACAAGACCTCGTTAGGGTAGTACTTCTTGTACTCAGACTCGGGTGTGCGATACAGACGGAGACAGCTCCTAAGACACTGCCTCTCGAACACCCTCATCTTTTCCATCTGGGAAGGACTCACGTTGAACCACAATGGACAACCGTACACCATAATGGGCCGTACTAGGGCCATGTAGCAGATTACCTTCACTCTGGTATCAAGTTGGCTGCTGAAAAACAACCTTCTTGCCGCAGCAAAGGCTTTTCCGGCTTTCGTCAGAGCAATATCTATATGTTTGTCAAAATACAGATATTGATCCAGCCAAATGCCTAGATATCTAACTACACTTTTTTCAGCTAACGGACGACCATGCGGGTCAACTATGCCAAACTTACGCTAGTTTTGGCGCGTATCCCGCGATGCCCTGTCCAACGGGGTCCGGAAAAGACTAGTTTCGCATTTCTGGAAGTTGATAAGCAACTACTTAAGCCCAGCCTGACCAACTTGAGGAAGAGGCCCTCTAACCAAACGGTGTCGAACGCCTTCTCCAAGTCAATCAGGCAGGCACCCGTTCACGGATTTTTGGTTTTATTCCATTGTATGTCGGACACCAGTTTTGACGCGGCATTAACGGTATCATGCCCCGCTCGGAATCCGAACTGGTTGTCCGGTATGATTTTCTTTTCATCAGCCCATTGCTTCAGAACTCGAATGACTATCTTTTCAAAAACCTTGCTTATGCAGGGAAGAAGACTGATCGACCGAAGATTTGTCGGAATGGACTTATCTTTGTCCCGTTTAGGGATGGTTGAACAACAGCTGATTTCCAGTGCGTGGGGTAATGTGCATTACTCAGCGCATTGTTGAACAAGGTTGTGTAAATTTGGACCGCTTCGGGAGGAAGCTGGCGAAGCACAATGTTCGGTATTCCATCGATTCCCATAGACTTTTTCTTCTTCAGCGAGTGGAAGATACCCTGGAGATCTTCTTGAGAAATCAAAATGTGGTTCCCATCATTGGCGACGGACTTTGTGCCATGTTCTCGTCATTGAACCTGGTGAAACCTGGATTCTCTGATCGCCATTGACTTATCTCATTGCGGAGATAGAAATGGTTTATCAGGGCTCTGTTCTCCAGATCGTGATTCGGCCTACTAACCTCGTTGACCGTATACACTCTCTGGAACACTGCACCAATAGCTGTAACCTTCTCCTGGGGATCTTCCACCGCAAAGAAGTTATTGTCTAGCACTGCCTCATCTGGATCAATGCCAACTGAAGTCAGTAAGTGTTCGTTGTCTGTCGTCCTGGGAAGCCTTACGATTTGAATGTCGTTTTGATCTTTCCTCCGAAATATTTTATTTACTTGCGGGAACATACCCGGGTTGTTGGATCGTACAGCCCGGATTTTGTTGCCCCAGTGCAAGCTTATAGCCAAGCTATAGTTTATGCGTATTAACTGTTGGAGGTTCTTGATCTCCGACTTCAATGCTCTGACTTCCGCGTTTTGCGGATCTGTAAAACGCCTGTGCAAGAGTTTGAGTCTTGACAGCAGCCTACTTTTGTGCACGTGAAGTGCGTCGATGGTAGCATTTCGATAAACATCGCTGTTGTCGATTTGAACTACCTTCGGAATTGTTTTGTCCATCGTACGTTTGACTACGTCGTCCATTTGTATGAGGTACCTGTCAACCTCTTCGTTCGTCAGGTTTCTGTTTGTCGGCGGATTGATCCCACTCGAACGTAGTTCTGTCGATAAAGTCCTGGAGAAGCGTGGCCAGCGGGCCTTATTATAGTTATAAGGGTTCCTCTGGACATACTCCTCCAGTCCTTCCACCTCGTTCGGGAGCTGAATAACTGCGACGAGCCCGCAGTGATCACTCTCGTACTCAACAGCAGTTAGACAGTTCCGTGTGTGTCTTTCCACGTTTAGTATAGTCAGTCGTTTATCTATCAGCATCAGATCCAGATAGGACCCGCTTCTAGGATACGATGGCCTATCGGTTGCTAGCAAATCTAGCTTCAACTCAACATTGTGTTCTACCAACCAGTTATACAATGAGGTCCCCCTGGTGTTATGCACCACGTTGCCCCACTCTATATGCCTCGAGTTCAAGTCCCCGGCTACGATATAGTAGTTCTCCTCCGAGCTCAGTCGAAGGCTAGTGAAAAGAGTATCGAGCTCTGAAATGAAATATTGGTTGATGCGTGACTTGTCAGTCGCATAGATAGCGATCACATAGAGCCGCCTACCACCCCGAAGGGGGATGCGTGCGATACACGTTTCTATGGCCTGGAATCTCCGCACTTCACCGCTATACACGACCTTATGACAAAGGCCTTTTTTGATTAAGAGTGCGACTCCACCAGCTAGGTAGTTTCGGTCTCTTCTAATGATATTGTTATTTTTGTACCTGAGTGGGTGCGTCTGGCTTAGCTTAGTTTCGCAAACCATCAACACATCAGGATTATGGGTCTGCAACAAGTTACCGAAATTTAATTGACGTTCAGGGCGGATCAGTGAATTCACATTCACTGCTAGAATTTTAAGGTTGCAGGCTGCCTACCGATGTTGCGTTTGGCTCTCCAAACAGCGTCGAATAGATGAGGTCTATTCGCGCTGCTTGTTCTTGTAACTGGTTCTGGAATTGGGTTTGGAGTAGAGCGATCTGCCTCTGGATAGAGAGCAGGATCGTCTGCACATCCAAATTTGCTTCTGGTTGCCTGGCCACAGGGACCTGGGTAACTTTCGGCACTGTCTGTTGAACCGGTCGCCCAGCCGATGTCACTTGGGCATAGGAGACTGCCGGTGTAACAGTGGTAGCCGGAGCACGGGGCACGCACTGGAAATCAGCTGTTGTTCAACCGATCCCTAAACGGGACAAAGATAAGTCCATTCCGACAAATCGTCGGTCGATCAGTCTTCTTCCCTGCATAAGCAAGGTTTTTGAAAAGATAGTCATTAGAGTTCTGAAGTAATGGGCTGATGAAAAGAATATCATACCAGACAACCAGTTCGGATTCCGAGCGGGGCATGATACCATTAATGCCGCGTCAAAACTGGTGTCCGACATACAATGGAATAAAAACAAAAATCAGAGCACGGGTGCCTGCCTGATTGACTTGGAGAAGGCGTTCGACACCGTTTGGTTGGAGGGCCTCTTCCTCAAGCTGGTCAGGCTTGGCATAAGTAAACCATTACTATACATGGTCTATGACATGATAACAGGTAGAAAGTTCGTTGTGAAAAATGGTGACGTAACTTCCACTACAGTCTTTAACATTAAAAACGGTCTGCAACAGGGGGCCATTGGTTCCCCGATCCTGTTTTCCATATTCACTGCAGATCTTATAGGTTCCATGCCGCACTTAATTGCGTATGCCGACGACCTAGTTGCGCACAGATCAGGTCCAAAGGTCGAGGTAATAAACATCTTGTTGCAGCGTGACTTCGAGAAAATCCAGCGATTTTGCGACGACTGGAAGCTGCTTATCAACTTCCAGAAGTGCGAAACTAGTCTTTTCCGGACCCCGTTGGACAGGGCAACGCGGGATACGCGCCAAAACTGGCGTAAGTTCGGCATAGTTGACCCGCATGGTCGGCCGTTAGCTGTAAAAAGTGTAGTCAGATATCTAGGCATTTGGCTGGATCAATATCTGTATTTTGACAAACATATAGATATTGCTCTGACGAAAGCCAGAAAAGCCTTTGCTGCGGCAAGAAGGTTGTTTTTCAGCAGCCAACTTGATACCAGAGTGAAGGTAATCTGCTACATGGCCCTTGTACGGCCCATTATGGTGTACGGTTGTCCATTGTGTTTCAATGTGAGTCCTTCCCAGATGGAAAAGATGAGGGTGTTCGAGAGGCAGTGTCTTAGGAGCTGTCTCCGTCTGTATCGCACACCCGGGTCTGAGTACAAGAAGTACTATCCTAACGAGGTCCTGTACAACGAGGCAAACGTGAATAGGGTAGATAATTTTATTATTAAACTCACAAGAAGCCACACTGCATGAGCTAAGTCCTCTTCCAACAGTCTGATCTTTGGGGCTTACTACCCCAATAGTATGTACCATGAAAGGGTGCGCCTTAACGGCTTTATTCCTCCCGAAGCATTCCTTTATCTAGACACAAGTGGCCTTATACAGGATCCACAAGGATGCCCTATCTTCTTCCATGTCGTACGCCGAACAGTGGACAGGCGACTCCAGTACGAACCGGATGTCGTTCGCACACACGAGGATCTCCTCCGGTTCAGTAGAGCGATCCCCGCTCGCGATAGGAAAGAGTCTGCCAAAGAACGGCAATTTTACTGGTGGTTACACCAAAACCAGCCACCGCCACCGATAGCTTTTCCAGAGGATCAGATAGTTGACCATAGTGGCCAGCTTACATAGTTTCTAAGGTAGATACTAAGAGAAAAAAAAAGTATGAAACAAATATAAAATCCAAAAAAAATAATAAACAAAAAATCCAAAAAAAAATTAAAAAAAAAACAAAAAATCCAAAAAAAAAACAATATATGAAACAAAAAAAAGGTGCATCACGGCGTATAAATTATATATGTTAGTCATATACACAACATATACGCCCTGATGCACGTGTCCGTACTGTTACGGACATAGTTAAGATAGTATTAAGTCTTATGTTAGGGTAAGTTAGTATAAGGTAGGTTAAGTAGTTAAGTTTAGCCAAGTTTTTTCAAAGTTTTCTTGGCAAAGAAAAAAGTAGTAACAGATTGTCATAAAGACTAAAACAAAAAAAAAACGCAGATTAAGCCGAAAGGCACAGTTATAACATAGATTAGATTAGCTTAGAGTACCCGCATAGGGTCAGTAGGTTAGTATTAAGAACCTTTGTAATTCTTAAGTTAGTTAAGCTAGATTTAAGTAATTTTGTCTAGCAAGTAAGTAACATATTTCAAAATAAGTAAAATTACATTAAAAAAAAAAGATAAAATTAAAAATAAAAAATACTATACAGGGGGACCACGGAAAAAAAATAAGAAAATACACCCGAAATTCAACGCGTCACCGCCAGGTTTCGAACCTACGTGGCCGCTGCCCGAAGGAACCCTCGCGCCTTGTCCTTTTTTTTTTTTTTAATGCAATTTTATTTAATTAATTCTATATTTTATTTTACTTAAAACTAGCTTAACTATCTTAAGAATTACAATTGTTCTTAATACTAACCTACTGACCCCATGCGGGTACTCTAAGCTAATCTAATCTATGTTATAAATGTGCCTTTCGGCTTAATCTACGTTTTCTTTTTTGGTCTTTAGTGACAATCTTTTATTTATTTATTACTTTGCCAAGAAAACTTATAAAAAACTTGGCTAAACCTAACTACTTAACCTACCTTATACTAACTTACGCTAAAATAAAACTTAATACTATCTTAACTATGTCCGTAACAGTACGGACACGTGCACCAGGGCGTATATGTTGTGTATATGCCAAACATATATAATGTATACGCCGTGATGCACCTTTTTTTTGTTTTTGTTTCATGTATATGTTTCTTTTTTTTTTGGATTTTATGTTTTATTATTTTTTTTTTTTTTGGTTTTTTGTGTTTTTTTTTTTTTTCTCTTAAAGCTTCTTTAAAAACTATGTAAGCTGGCCACTATGGTCAACTACCTGATCCTGTGGAAAAGCTAGCGGTGGCGGAGGCTGGTTTTGGTGTAACCACCAGTAAAATTGCCGTTCTTTGGCAGACTCTTTCCTATCTCGAGCGGGGATCGCTCTACTGAACCGGAGGAGATTCTCGTGGGTGCGAACGACATCCGGTTCGTATTGAAGTCGCCTATCCACTGTTCGGCGTACGACATGGAAGATGATAGGACATCCTTGTGGATCCTGTATAAGGCCATTTGTGTCTAGATAGAGGAATGCTTCGGGAGGAATAATGCCGTTAAGGCGCACCCTTTCATGGTACATAGTATTGGGGTAGTAAGCCCCAAAGATCAGACTGTTGGACGAGGTCATAGCTCGTGCAGTGTGCCTTCTGATTAGTTTAATAATAAAATTATCTACCCTATTCACGCTTGCCTCGTTGTACAAGACCTCGTTAGGGTAGTACTTCTTGTACTCAGACTCGGGTGTGCGATACAGACGGAGACAGCTCCTAAGACACGTCCTCTCGAACACCCTCATCTTTTCCATCTGGGAAGGACTCACGTTGAACCACAATGGACAACCGTACACCATAATGGGCCGTACTAGGGCCATGTAGCAGATTACCTTCACTCTGGTATCAAGTTGGCTGCTGAAAAACAACCTTCTTGCCGCAGCAAAGGCTTTTCCGGCTTTCGTCAGAGCAATATCTATATGTTTGTCAAAATACAGATATTGATCCAGCCAAATGCCTAGATATCTAACTACACTTTTTTCAGCTAACGGACGACCATGCGGGTCAACTATGCCAAACTTACGCTAGTTTTGGCGCGTATCCCGCGATGCCCTGTCCAACGGGGTCCGGAAAAGACTAGTTTCGCATTTCTGGAAGTTGATAAGCAACTACTTAAGCCCAGCCTGACCAACTTGAGGAAGAGGCCCTCTAACCAAACGGTGTCGAACGCCTTCTCCAAGTCAATCAGGCAGGCACCCGTTCACGGATTTTTGTTTTTATTCCATTGTATGTCGGACACCAGTTTTGACGCGGCATTAACGGTATCATGCCCCGCTCGGAATCCGAACTGGTTGTCCGGTATGATTTTCTTTTCATCAGCCCATTGCTTCAGAACTCGAATGACTACCTTTTCAAAAACCTTGCTTATGCAGGGAAGTAGACTGATCGACCGAAGATTTGTCGGAATGGACTTATCTTTGTCCCGTTTAGGGATCGGTTGAACAATAGCTGTTTTCCAGTGCGTGGGGTAATGTGCATTATTCAGCGCATTGTTGAACAAGGTTGTGTAAATTTGGACCGCTTCGGGGGGAAGATGGCGAAGCACAATGTTCGGTATTCCATCGATTCCCACTGACTTTTTCTTCTTTAGCGAGTGGAAGATACCCTGGAGATCGTCTTGAGAAATCAAGATGTGATTCACATCATTGGCGACGGCACTATGTGCCATGTTCTCGTCATTGAACCTGGTGAAACCTGGATTCTCTGATCGCCATTGACTTATCTCATTGCGGAGATAGAAATGGTTTATCAGGGCTCTGTTCTCCAGATCGTGATTCGGCCTACTAACCTCGTTGACCGTATACACTCTCTGGAACACTGCACCAATAGCTGTAACCTTCTCCTGGGGATCTTCCACCGCAAAGAAGTTATTGTCTAGCACTGCCTCATCTGGATCAATGCCAACTGAAGTCAGTAAGTGTTCGTTGTCTGTCGTCCTGGGAAGCCTTACGATTTGAATGTCGTTTTGATCTTTCCTCCGAAATATTTTATTTACTTGCGGGAACATACCCGGGTTGTTGGATCGTACAGCCCGGATTTTGTTGCCCCAGTGCAAGCTTATAGCCAAGCTATAGTTTATGCGTATTAACTGTTGGAGGTTCTTGATCTCCGACTTCAATGCTCTGACTTCCGCGTTTTGCGGATCTGTAAAACGCCTGTGCAAGAGTTTGAGTCTTGACAGCAGCCTACTTTTGTGCACGTGAAGTGCGTCGATGGTAGCATTTCGATAAACATCGCTGTTGTCGATTTGAACTACCTTCGGAATTGTTTTGTCCATCGTACGTTTGACTACGTCGTCCATTTGTATGAGGTACCTGTCAACCTCTTCATTCGTCAGGTTTCTGTTTGTCGGCGGATTGATCCCACTCGAACGTAGTTCTGTGGATAAAGTCCTGGAGAAGCGTGGCCAGCGGGCCTTATTATAGTTATAAGGGTGCCTCTGGACATACTCCTCCAGTCCTTCCACCTCGTTCGGGAGCTGAATAACTGCGACGAGCCCGCAGTGATCACTCTCGTACTCAACAGCAGTTAGACAGTTCCGTGTGTGTCTTTCCACGTTTAGTATAGTCAGTCGTTTATCTATCAGCATCAGATCCAGATAGGACCCGCTTCTAGGATACGATGGCCTATCGGTTGCTAGCAAATCTAGCTTCAACTCAACATTGTGTTCTACCAACCAGTTATACAATGAGGTCCCCCTGGTGTTATGCACCACGTTGCCCCACTCTATATGCCTCGAGTTCAAGTCCCCGGCTATGATATAGTAATTCTCCTCCGAGCTCAGTCGAAGGCTAGTGAAAAGAGTATCGAGCTCTGAAATGAAATATTGGTTGATGCGTGACTTGTCAGTCGCATAGATAGCGATCACATAGAGCCGCTTACCACCCCGAAGGGGGATGCGTGCGATACACGTTTCTATGGCCTGGAATCTCCGCACTTCACCGCTATACACGACCTTATGACAAAGGCCTTTTTTGATTAAGAGTGCGACTCCACCAGCTAGGTAGTTTTGGTCTGTTCTAATGATATTGTAATTTTTGTACCTGAGTGGGTGCGTCTGGCTTAGCTTAGTTTCGCAAGCCATCAACACATCAGGATTATGGGTCTGCAACAAGTTACCGAAATTTAATTGACGTTCAGGGCGGATCAGTGAATTCACATTCACTGCTAGAATTTTAAGGTTGCAGGCTGCCTACCGATGTTGCGTTTGGCTCTCCAAACAGCGTCGAATAGATGAGGTCTATTCGCGCTGCTTGTTCTTGTAACTGGTTCTGGAATTGGGTTTGGAGTAGAGCGATCTGCCTCTGGATAGAGAGCAGGATCGTCTGCACATCCAAATTTGCTTCTGGTTGCCTGGCCACAGGGACCTGGGTAACTTTCGGCACTGTCTGTTGAACCGGTCGCCCAGCCGATGCCACTTGGGCATAGGAGACTGCCGGTGTAACAGTGGTAGCCGGAGCACGGGGCACTGGCCTCGCTTCTACCATTTTTCCTTTACGTTTGGCCTCTATTATTTTTCTGATCTCTTGGACCTTAGGACATCCCCGATAGTTTGCAGGGTGTCCGCTGGTCTTACAGAGCACGCACATCAGTTTGCTCCTGTCCTCGACTTTATCGGTCCCTAAAGGACATTCCCCGCGATTGTGAGTTCCTGCGCATTTGACACAGCGAGACTGCATATTGCAGTTCGCCGCGGCATGCCCAAACCTCTGACAACGAACACACTGGAGCGTGTTCTTTGTCTTTTTTATTGTTTCCCATGTAACAGACAGAGTGCCTAAATGGGTAATTTTTTTTAGGCTCTCTAGTTTGCTGTCTAGGGTGACCTGAACTAGGAAGAAAGGAAGTTTCCTATTCTCCCTTCTCGATGCCGCAGTGATGAAGGGTTTAATCCCTACGACCTGGGCATAGTCGCTCTGCGCTTGGCGCAGAATAGCGAGAATATCATCGGGATCAGTGTCGGGATCCACGTCCTTAAGGAGCATGGTCTGCACCTTTTCCCCTTTCGGTGTGTACGAGAAAAACTCGGCCTCCGACACCGCTAACCTTTCTTTGACTACGTGATAGTCTGCCATTGATAAGCAATGGACAGAGACACGTAGTGGACCCTTATACTTAATGAAGTAAGAATTTTTTGTGACCAACTTACATAGAATGTCAACGTCCTTCGTCTCCAGTCTGAAGACGTTGATTGGAGGGCATCTCTCTTTGTTGGTTGGTTGCTGCTTCTGCTGTGTTGTCTACTGCTGATGTTGTTGTTGTTGCTGCTTTTCTGCTGCTTTCTGACGCTGTCCCTTTGGCAGCGGTTGGGACGTTCCGGGTTGTTTCTGCTTCTGCTGATGCTGCGGTTGCTTCTCCTTGGTCTGCATCTGTTGTTGCTGCTTTGGCTGCTGCTGTTGTTGTTGCTGCTGCTGCTTTGGCTGCTGCTGTTGTTGTTGCTGCTGCTGTTGTTGTTGCTGCTGCTGCTTTTGTAACTGCTGCTGTTTTTGTGCAGCCTCTTTTGCTGCTCTCCTGGTCCTTAGTTTTATTTGGAGGGCTTGGATGTGGGCATCCAGCTCCTCCCTCTCTCGCTGGCTCTTCTCCAGCTGCTCCCGGTCCTCTTCATCTTCGTCCTCCGATTCAGAGGACGTTAGTGCATGGAAGGGGTTCTCTCTACCGCTGTAGGAGAATCTTCCCTCCCCTTCTGTCGACTCGTATTCGACATCGTCGACCATTTGTTGCAGCATTCTGGGCGCTGCTTCTGTTGTTGTCGCTATATTTGTTGTAGTTGCTACTGCTGCTGTTATATTTGCGGCTTTAGCCGGAATTTTCATGTCACCTGATCCGAGGCTGGAGCGGCGCTTCACCAGGTTTGGTTGTGGCTAAAGCTTCTTCCTTCTCTTTTTTCTCCCCTCTTCATGTGTTGACTGGTGGTGTGACGTCCCAGCCACCGGTGCAACATCACCCGATTTTCACTTGAATTCACACTCTTAGTGTCTCTACTTGATTTTATTTTAAAAAAAAAAAAAAGATCTCACTGTTTTTTCGGGATTCGAACCCGGCACCGCGAAGTCACCGGCGATCATTTTTTTTTTTTTTTTAATATAATTTTATTCAATTTATTCTATTTCCTTACTTGCTAGACAAAACTACTTAAAACTAGCTTAACTATCTTAAGAATTACAAATGTTCTTAATACTAACCTACTGACCCTATGCGGGTACTAAGCTAATCTGATCTACTTTCTAAATGTGCCTTTCGGTGTAATCTGCGTTTTTTCTTAGTCATTAAGACGATCTTTTATTTCTTTATTAATTGCCAAGAAAACTTGTAAAAAACTTGGCTAAACTTAACTACTTACACTACCTAATACTAACTTACTCTAAGATAAAACTTAATACTATCTTAACTATGTCCGTAACAGTACGGACACGTGCACCAGGGCGTATATGTTGTGTATATGCCAAACATATAAAATGTATACGCCGTGATGCACCTTTTTTTTGTTTTTGTTTCATGTATATGTTTCTTTTTTTTTTTGGATTTTATGTTTTATTATTTTTTTTTTTTTTTTGGTTTTTTGTGTTTTTTTTTTCTCTTAGAGCTACTTTAAAAACTATGTAAGCTGGCCACTATGGTCAACTACCTGATCCTGTGGAAAAGCTAGCGGTGGCGGAGGCTGGTTTTGGTGTAACCACCAGTAAAATTGCCGTTCTTTGGCAGACTCTTTCCTATCTCGAGCGGGGATCGCTCTACTGAACCGGAGGAGATTCTCGTGGGTGCGAACGACATCCGGTTCGTATTGAAGTCGCCTATCCACTGTTCGGCGTACGACATGGAAGATGATAGGACATCCTTGTGGATCCTGTATTAGGCCAATTGTGTCTAGATAGAGGAATGCTTCTGGAGGAATAAAGCCGTTAAGGCGCACCCTTTCATGGTACATACTATTGGGGTAGTAAGCCCCAAAGATCAGACTGTTGGACGAGGTCATAGCTCGTGCAGTGTGCCTTCTGATTAGTTTAATAATAAAATTATCTACCCTATTCACGTTTGCCTCGTTGTACAAGACCTCGTTAGGGTAGTACTTCTAAGCAGCAATAAGCTTGGATGTGGGCATCCAGCTCCTCCCTCTCTCGCTGGCTCTTCTCCAGCTGCTCCCGGTCCTCTTCATCTTCGTCCTCCGATTCAGAGGACGTTAGTGCATGGAAGGGGTTCTCTCTACCGCTGTAGGAGAATCTTCCCTCCCCTTCTGTCGACTCGTATTCGACATCGTCGACCATTTGTTGCAGCATTCTGGGCGCTGCTTCTGTTGTTGTCGCTATATTTGTTGTAGTTGCTACTGCTGCTGTTATATTTGCGGCTTTAGCCGGAATTTTCATGTCACCTGATCCGAGGCTGGAGCGGCGCTTCACCAGGTTTGGTTGTGGCTGAAGCTTCTTCCTCCTCTTTTTTCTCCCCTCTTCATGTGTTGACTGGTGGTGTGACGTCCCAGCCACCGGTGCAACATCACCCGATTTTCACTTGAATTCACACTCTTAGTGTCTCTACTTGATTTTATTTTAAAAAAAAAAAAAAGATCTCACTGTTTTTTCGGGATTCGAACCCGGCACCGCGAAGTCACCGGCGATCATTTTTTTTTTTTTTTTAATATAATTTTATTCAATTTATTCTATTTCCTTACTTGCTAGACAAAACTACTTAAAACTAGCTTAACTATCTTAAGAATTACAAATGTTCTTAATACTAACCTACTGACCCTATGCGGGTACTAAGCTAATCTGATCTACTTTCTAAATGTGCCTTTCGGTGTAATCTGCGTTTTTTCTTAGTCATTAAGACGATCTTTTATTTCTTTATTAATTGCCAAGAAAACTTGTAAAAAACTTGGCTAAACTTAACTACTTACACTACCTAATACTAACTTACTCTAAGATAAAACTTAATACTATCTTAACTATGTCCGTAACAGTACGGACACGTGCACCAGGGCGTATATGTTGTGTATATGCCAAACATATAAAATGTATACGCCGTGATGCACCTTTTTTTTGTTTTTGTTTCATGTATATGTTTCTTTTTTTTTTTGGATTTTATGTTTTATTATGTTTTTTTTTTTTTGGTTTTTTGTGTTTTTTTTTTCTCTTAGAGCTACTTTAAAAACTATGTAAGCTGGCCACTATGGTCAACTACCTGATCCTGTGGAAAAGCTAGCGGTGGCGGAGGCTGGTTTTGGTGTAACCACCAGTAAAATTGCCGTTCTTTGGCAGACTCTTTCCTATCTCGAGCGGGGATCGCTCTACTGAACCGGAGGAGATTCTCGTGGGTGCGAACGACATCCGGTTCGTATTGAAGTCGCCTATCCACTGTTCGGCGTACGACATGGAAGATGATAGGACATCCTTGTGGATCCTGTATTAGGCCAATTGTGTCTAGATAGAGGAATGCTTCTGGAGGAATAAAGCCGTTAAGGCGCACCCTTTCATGGTACATACTATTGGGGTAGTAAGCCCCAAAGATCAGACTGTTGGACGAGGTCATAGCTCGTGCAGTGTGCCTTCTGATTAGTTTAATAATAAAATTATCTACCCTATTCACGTTTGCCTCGTTGTACAAGACCTCGTTAGGGTAGTACTTCTAAGCAGCAATAAGCAGCTTCCAGTCGTCGCAAAATCGCTGGATTTTCTCGAAGTCACGCTGCAACAAGATGTTTATTACCTCGACCTTCGGACCTGATCTGTACGCAACTAGGTCGTCGGCGTACGCAATTAAGTGCGGCATGGAACCTATAAGATCTGCAGTGAATATAGAAAACAAGATTGGGGAACCGATGGCCCCCTGTTGCAGACCGTTTTTAATGTTAAAGACCGTAGTGGAAGTTACGTCACCATTTTTCACAACGAACTTTCTACCTGTTATCATGTCATAGACCATGTATAGCAATGGTTTACTTATGCCAAGCCTTACCAGCTAGAGGAAGAGGCCCTCCAACCAAACGGTGTCGAACGCCTTCTCCAAGTCAATCAGGCAGGCACCCGTGCACTGATTTTTGTTTTTATTCCATTGTATGTCGGACACCAGATTTGACGCGGCATTAATGGTATCATGCCCCGCTCGGAATCCGAACTGGTTGTCCGGTATGATTTTCTTTTCATCAGCCCATTGCTTCAGAACTCGAATGACTATCTTTTCAAAAACCTTGCTTATGCAGGGAAGTAGACTGATCGACCGAAGATTTGTCGGAATGGACTTATCTTTGTCCCGTTTAGGGATGGTTGAACAACAGCTGTTTTCCAGTGCGTGGGGTAATGTGCATTATTCAGCGCATTGTTGAACAAGGTTGTGTAAATTTGGACCGCTTCGGGGGGAAGATGGCGAAGCACAATGTTCGGTATTCCATCGATTCCCACTGACTTTTTCTTCTTTAGCGAGTGGAAGATACCCTGGAGATCGTCTTGAGAAATCAAGATGTGATTCACATCATTGGCGACGGCACTATGTGCCATGTTTTCGTCATTGAACCTGGTGAAACCTGGATTCTCTGATCGCCATTGACTTATCTCATTGCGGAGATAGAAGTGGTTTAGCAGGGCTCTGTTCTCCAGATCGTGATTCGGCCTACTAACCTCGTTGACCGTATACACTCTCTGGAACACTGCACAAATAGCAGCAACCTTGTCCTGGGGATCTTCCACCGCAAAGAAGTCATTGTCTAGCACTGCCTCATCTGGATCGATGCCAACTGAAGTCAGTAAGTGTTCGTTGTCTGTCGTCCTGGGAAGTCTTACGATTCGAATGTCGTTTTGATCTTTCCTCCGAAATATTTTATTTACTTGCGGGAACATACCCGGGTTGTTGGATCGTACAGCCCGGATTTTGTTGCCCCAGTGCAAGCTTATAGCCAAGCTATAGTTTATTCGTATTAACTGTTGGAGTTTCTTGATCTCCGAATTCAATGCTCTGACTTCCGCGTTTTGCGGATCTGTAAAACGCCTGTGCAAGAGTTTGAGTCTTGACAGCAGCCTACTTTTGTGCACGTGAAGTGCGTCGATGGTAGCATTTCGATAAACATCGCTGTTGTCGATTTGAACTACCTTCGGAATTGTTTTGTCCATCGTACGTTTGATTACGTCGTCTATTTGTATGAGGTACCTGTCAACCTCTTCGTTCGTCAGGTTTCTGTTTGTCGGCGGATTGATCCCACTCGAACGTAGTTCTGTGGATAAAGTCCTGGAGAAGCGTGGCCAGCGGGCCTTATTATAATTATAAGGGTGCCTGTGGACATACTCCTTCAGTCCTTCCACCTCGTTCGGGGACTGAATAATTGCGAAGAGCCCGCAGTGATCACTCTCGTACTCAACAGCAGTTAGACAGTTCCGTGTGCGTCTCTCCACGTCTAGTATAGTCAGTCGTTTGTCTATCAACATCAGATCCAGATAGGACCCGCTTCTAGGATACGATGGCCTATCGGTTGCTAGCAAATCTAGCTTCAACTCAACATTGTGTTCTACCAACCAGTTATACAATAAGGTCCCCCTGGTGTTATGCACCACGTTGCCCCACTCTATATGCCTCGAGTTCAAGTCCCCGGCTACGATATAGTAGTTCTCCTCCGAGCTCAGTCGAAGGCTAGTGAAAAGAGTATCGAGCTCTGAAATGAAATATTGGTTGATGCGTGACTTGTCAGTCGCATAGATAGCGATCACATAGAGCCGCCTACCACCCCGAAGGGGGATGCGTGCGATACACGTTTCTATGGCCTGGAATCTCCGCACTTCACCGCTATACACGACCTTATGACAAAGGCCTTTTTTGATTAAGAGTGCGACTCCACCAGCTAGGTAGTTTCGGTCCCTTCTAATGATATTGTAATTTTTGTACCTGAGTGGGTGCGTCTGGCTTAGCTTAGTTTCGCAAACCATCAACACATCAGGATTATGGGTCTGCAACAAGTTACCGAAATTTAATTGACGTTCAGGGCGGATCAGTGAATTCACATTCACTGCTAGAATTTTAAGGTTGCAGGCTGCCTGCGCAGCCATTATACCGATTTTGCGTTTGGCTCTCCAAACAGCGTCGAATAGATGAGGTCTATTCGCGCTGCTTGTTCTTGTAACTGGTTTTGGAATTGAGTTTGGAGTTGAGCGATCTGCCTCTGGATAGAGAGCAGGATCGTTTGCACATCCAAATTTGCTTCTGGTTGCCTGGCCACAGGGACCTGGGTAACTTTCGGCACTGTCTGTTGAACCGGTCGCCCAGCCGATGCCACTTGGGCATAGGAGACTGCCGGTGTAACAGTGGTAGCTGGAGAACGGGGCACTGGCCTCGCTTCTACCATTTTTCCCTTACGTTTGGCCTGTATAATTTTTCTCATTTCTTGGACTTTAGGACATCCCCGATAATTAGCAGGGTGGAAAGACACACACGGAACTGTCTAACTGCTGTTGAGTACGAGAGTGATCACTGCGAGCTCGTCGCAGTTATTCAGCTCCCGAACGAGGTGGAAGGACTGGAGGAGTATGTCCAGAGGCACCCTTATAACTATAATAAGGCCCGCTGGCCACGCTTCTCCAGGACTTTATCCACAGAACTACGTTCGAGTGGGATCAATCCGCCGACAAACAGAAACCTGACGAATGAAGAGGTTGGTAGGTACCTCATACAAATGGACGACGTAGTCAAACGTACGATGGACAAAACAATTCCGAAAGTAGTTCAAATCGACAACAGCGATGTTTATCGAAATGCTACCATCGACGCACTTCACGTGCACAAAAGTAGGCTGCTGTCAAGACTCAAACTCTTGCACAGGCGTTTTACAGATCCGCAAAACGTGGAAGTCAGAGCATTGAAGTCGGAGATCAAGAACCTCCAACAGTATATACGTATAAACCATAGCTTGGCTATAAGCTTGCACTGGGGCAACAAAATCCAGGCTGTACGATCCAACAACCCGGATATGTTCCCGCAAGTAAATAAAATATTTCGGAGGAAAGATCAAAACGACATTCAAATCGTAAGACTTCCCAGGACGACATACAACGAACACTTACTGACTTCAGTTGGCATTGATCCAGATGAGGTAGTGCTAGACAATGAGTTCTTTGCGGTGGAAGATCCCAGGAGAAGGTTAATGCTATTGGTGCAGTGTTCCAAAGAGTGTATAAGGTCAACGAGGTTAGTAGGCTGAATCACGATCTGGAGAACAGAGCCCTGCTAAACCACTTCTATCTCCGCAAGGAGATAAATTAATGGCGATCAGAGAATCCAGGTTTCACCAGGTTGAATGACGAGAACATGGCACATAGTGCCGTCGGCAACGATGAAAATCATATCTTGATTTCTCAAGAAGATCTCCAGGGTATCTTCCACTCGCTGAAGAAGAAAAAGTCTATGGGAATCGATGGAATACCGAACATTGTGCTTCGCCATCTTCCTCCCGAAGCGGTCCAAATTTACACAACCTTGTTCAACAATGCGCTGAATAATGCACATTACCCCACGCACTGGAAAACAGCTATTGTTCAACCGATCCCTAAACGGGACAAAGATAAGTCCATTCTGACAAATCTTCGGTCGATCAGTCTTCTTCCCTGCATAAGCAAGGTTTTTGAAAAGATACTCATTAAAGTTCTGAAGTAATGGGCTAATGAAAAGAATATCATACCGGACAACCAGTTCGGATTCCGAGCGGGGCATGATACCATTAATGCCGCGTCAAAACTGGTGTCCGACATACAATGGAATAAAAACAAAAATCAGAGCACGGGTGCCTGCCTGATTGACTTGGAGAAGGCGTTCGACACCGTTTGGTTGGAGGGCCTCTTCCTCAAGCTGGTCAGGCTTGGCATAAGTAAACATTTATTATACATGGTCTATGACATGATAACAGGTAGAAAGTTCGTTGTGAAAAATGGTGACGTAACTTCCACTACGGTCTTTAACATTAAAAACGGTCTGCAACAGGGGGCCATCGGTTCCCCGATCTTGTTTTCTATATTCACTGCATATCTTATAGGTTCCATGCCGCACTTAATTGCGTACGCCGATGACCTAGTTGCGCACAGATCAGGTCCGAAGGTAGAGGTAATAAACATCTTGTTGCAGCGTGACATCGAGAAAATCCAGCGATTTTGCGACGACTGGAAGTTACTTATCAACTTCCAGAATTACGAAACTAGTCTTTTCCGGACTCCGTTGGACAGGGCAACGCGGGTTACGCGCCAAAACTGGCGTAAGTTCGGCAATTGACCCGCATGGTCGGCCGTTAGCTGTAAAAAGTGTAATTAGATATCTAGGCATTTGGCTGGATCAATATCTGTATTTTGACAAACATATTGATATTGATCTGACCAAGCCAGAAAAGCCTTTGCTGCGGCAAGAAGGTTGTTTTCCAGCAGCCAACTTGATACCAGAGTGAAGGTAATCTGCTACATGGCCCTTGTACGGCCCATTATGGTGTACGGTTGTCCATTGTGGTTCAATGTGAGTCCTTCCCAGATGGAAAAGATGAGGGTGTTCGAGAGGCAGTGTCTTAGGAGCTGTCTCCGTCTGTATCGCACACCCGGGTCTGAGTACAAGAAGTACTATCCTAACGAGGTCCTGTACAACGAGGCAAACGTGAATAGGGTAGATAATTTTATTATTAAACTGACAAGAAGGCACACTGCACGAGCTATGTCCTCTTCCAACAGTCTGATCTTTGGGGCTTACTACCCCAATAGTATGTACCATGAAAGGGTGCGCCTTAACGGCTTTATTCCTCCAGAAGCATTCCTCTATCTAGACACAATTGGCCTAATACAGGATCCACAAGGATGTCCTATCATCTTCCATGTCGTACGCCGAACAGTGGATAGGCGACTTCAATACGAACCGGATGTCATTCGCACCCACGAGGATCTCCTCCGGTTCAGTAGAGCGATCCCCGCTCGCGATAGGAAAGAGTCTGCCAAAGAACGGCAATTTTACTGGTGGTTACACCAAAACCAGCCACCGCCACCGATAGCTTTTCCAGAGGATCAGATAGTTGACCATAGTGGCCGGCTTACATAGTTTCTAAGGTAGATATTAAGAGAAAAAAAAAGTATGAAACAAATATAAAAGCCAAAAAAAAAAGAAAGAAAAACAAAAAAATCCAAAAAAAAAACAATATAAGAAACAAAAACAAAAAAAAGGTGCATCACGGCGTATGAATTATATATGTTAGTCATATACACAACATATACGTCCTGGTGCACGTGTCCGTACTGTTACGGACATAGTTAAGATAGTATTAAGTTTTATGTTAGGGTAAGATAGTATAAGGTAGGTTAAGTAGCCAAGTTTTTTTTAAAGTTTTCTTGGCAAAGAAAAAAGTAATAACATATTGTCATAAAGACTAAAACAAAAAAAAACGCAGATTAAGCCGAAAGGCACAGTTATAACATAGATTAGATTAGCTTAGAGTACCCGCATAGGGTCAGTAGGTTAGTATTAAGAACCTTTGTAATTCTTAAGTTAGTTAAGCTAGATTTAAGTTATTTTTTCTAGCAAGTAAGTAACATATTTCAAAATAAGTAAGATTACATGGAAAAAAAAAGAAAAATTAAAAAATACTATACAGGGGGACCACGGAAAAAAAAATATAAAAATACACCCGAAATTCAACGCGTCACCGCCAGGTTTGGAACCTACGTGGCCACTGCCCGAAGGAACCCTCGCGCCTTGTCCTTAACGATTCGGCCAACGAACCTAATGGAAAACCGACGCGACAAAAAGGTACATAAATACACTTCACTACACACACACAAATCAAATTATGTAATTAGGAAAAAGAATAAAATAAGCAGGGTGTACTTTTTTCCCAAAAAAAAAAAAGAATCGATACCATTCAAAAAAAATGAATGAAATAGAAGGTAATAACTATACCAAGCAAACAAAAGTAATAAAAAGAAATAAGATTAAAAAAAAGAAAGAAAATTCCCCACACGGTGGAAGGAGACTCATTTATTTCCGCGGCCAACCTACCGAGAACTCACGCGTTCGAACCCAACCGTCGCATCTTATCATCTGCCCCCAAAACACGCTCAAGCCCGCCTACATCCCAATGCCACCCACGCCATCCCGACCGGATGTTCGCTCTCACTTCCACTTGCGGGACGTACGCCTGTTGGAGCCATCACCCGATCAGCTAGTCCGCTAACTTCCCATCACGCCACACTAAGAACTACTAACGTGCTCCTGGAAAGGGGGAAATCGAGGAAACACCAACAGGTTCACAGCAGAAGGGGAAGAGAAAAAAAAACACTGAAGCCCTGCGGCGGTATGGAACCGGACACCCCTGAAACTGGAAGTGACCACCTTTTTTTTAACTTTAAAATTCATTTTTATTTTTTAAATTCATGATTCTTAAAACTAGACAAAAATGATTAAATCTATCTTAATATCTAAACAATTCATGTTCTTAAAATGTGTTCGGCGTACAGCGTGGAAGATTATAGGACATCCACTCATGTCCTGAATCAGGTTTAATGAATCTAAATAGAGGAATGCCTCAGGTGGAATAAAGCCGGTGTAGCGCGCCCTCTCATGATACATAAAGTTCGGGTAATAAGCCCCGAAGATCAGACTGTTGGTAGACATCATACACCGTTAGTGAAATTATAAAATTGTTGTACAAGACCTCGTTGCGATAGTACTTCTTGTACTCGGATTCAGGTGTCCGATACAACCGGAGACAAGTCCTAAGACACCGTCTCTCGAACATCCTCATCTTTTCCATCTGGAAATTCCATCTTTCACGCTGAACCAAACGGGACAACCATATACCATGTAGCAGATTGCCTTTAACCTGGTATCAAGTTGGCTACTGTAAAACAGCTTTCTTGCCACAGCAAAGGCTTTTCTAGCATTGGTCAAGGCTTCCTCTATATGTTTGTTAAAATACAGATAATGATCCAACCAAATGCCGAGATATCTGACTACACTTTTCACGATTACCGGCTGGCCCTGAGGGTCAATAATGCAGACCTCTTTCCAGTTCGTACGCGTATCACTTGAAGCCCTGTGCACCGGGACATGGAAAGGAACAGTTTCACATTTTAGGAAGTTGATAAGCAACTTCCAGTCATTACAAAATTAAGTTATTTTATTTGCATCCCGTTGCAACAGCGTGTTTATGACTACTACCTTCGGTGCTGATCTGTAAGCCACTAGGTCATCGGCATACTCGATAAGGTGCGGCATAGACCATAGAAGATCTGCAGTAAATATAGAAAACAATAATGGGGATCCTACAGCCCCCTGTTGTAGACCGTTTTCTATACTAAATATTCTACTTGACGTTATGCCGCCAAATTTCACGACGAACTTCCTACCTGTTATCATATCATAAATCATGTATAGCAATGGTGTATTTAGCCTAAGTCTGAACAACTTAAGGAAAAGGCCTTCTAACCAGACGGTATCAAATGCCTTTTCCAAATCGAACAGACAGGCACCCGTACACTGTTTTTTATCCATTTTCCATTGTATGTCGGAAACCAACTTTGCAGCAGCATGCACTGTCGAATGCCCTGCCCTAAATCCAAATTGGTTGTCCGGTAGAATATTATTGTCCTCGACCCATGTCTGCAGAGCTCGAATGACAATTTTTTCAAATGCCTTGCTGATGCAAGGGAGTAGACTTATCGACCGAAGATTAGGCGGCATGCTTTTGTCTTTATCCCGTTTAAGGATTGGTTGCACTACAGCTGTCTTCCAATGTGCCGGGTGATGTGCATTACTAAGCGCATTGTTAAACAGTGTAGTGTAAATTTCCACTGCAGCTGGAGGGAGATGGTTGAGCACGATGTTCCGGATACCATCTATCCCAGCCGATTTCTTGTTCTTAATGGATTTAAAGACCCCCTGGAGATCTTCTTGCGCGATCACTATGTGATTTACATCGTTGGCGATAGCATTATTTGCCATATTTACGTCATCGAAACTGGTGAAACGAGGATTCTCAGGTCGCCATCGACTGATCTCCTCACGGAGATAGAAGTGATTTACCAGGCTTTGTTATCTAGATCGTGATTTGGTCGACTGACCTCGTTGAAATTATACACTCACTCTAAAACAGCGCCTATGGTCTTAACCTTCTCTTGGGGATCTTCGACCACGAAGAATTCGTCATCTAGCACGGACTCATCTGGATCTATACCAACTGATGTCAGTAGCTGTGCATTGTCGTTTGTTCTCGGAAGTCGGAAGATCGGAATGTCATTATGATCTTTCCTCCTGAATAATTTATTTACTTGCGGGAACATACCCTGGTTGCTGGATCGTACAGCCCGGATTTTATTGCTCCAATGCAAGTTATGCAAGATTATAATTTATTTTTATTAGCTGTTGGATGTTTTTGATCCCTGACTTCCGGACTTCTCGGGTCTGTAAACTGTCTGTGCAAGAGTTTGAGTCTTAACAGCAGTCTACTCTTCTGCACATGAAGTGCGTCGATGGTGGCATTCCGATAGACGTCGCAGTCATCGGTCGGCACTACCTTCGGTATCGTTCTGTCCATTGTACGCACTATGGCGTCGTCCATTTGTTTGAGGCACCTATCAACCTCCTCGTTCGTTAGGTTTTGTGTTCGTTGGCGGATTGATCGCACTCGACGGGAGTTCCCTGGCTAAAGCCCTGGAGAAACCTGGCCAGCGAGCCTTATTGTAATTAGAAGGATTTCGCTGGACATATTCCTCCAGATCAGCCACCTCGTTCGGGAGTTGAATAACCGCTGAAAAAGCAAGATGATCACTATCGTACTCAATCGTGGTTAAACAATTCCGTGTGCTTGTATCTACATCCTGTATTGGCAGTCGTCTGTCAATAAATAGTAGATCCAGATAATTCCCGCTTCTGGGAAATGATGGTATTTCGGTTGCAAGCAGATCAGCCCTCAATTCATCATGCCCAATCAACCAGTTCCTCAAGGCTATCCCCCGTGCGCAATTCCTATTGCATCCCCAGTCTTGATGCCTGGAGTTGAAATCTCCTGCAATTATATAATAAGTATCTTCCAAGCGATTTCCGAAAATTTCACTTTTTTTCCGGGCTTTGAACCCTGCACAACGAAGTCACCGGTGATCAC
The DNA here is from genome assembly GCA_964034865.1 of Eristalis intricaria. Lineage (NCBI taxonomy): Eukaryota > Metazoa > Arthropoda > Insecta > Diptera > Syrphidae > Eristalis > Eristalis intricaria. Next base: position 48,417,683 of record OZ035873.1, on the reverse strand, counting down.
TCTTTTTTTTTAATGTAAATTTTGTTTTTATTTTAATGAAAGAAACTTACTTGCTAGACAAAATATACTTAAAACTAGCTTAAATATCTTAAATAACTTATTGTATTTAATCCTAACTTGCTGACCCTATGCGAGTACTCTAAGCTATTCTAATTTATAATTATTTGTGCCTATCGGCTTTAACAACGTTTTTTTAGTCCTTAGAGACAATATTTTATTAATTTTAATTACCAAGAAAACTTGAAAAACTTAGTTATGCTTATGCATAACATATGCATCTATACACTGTGGTGCACCTTTTTTTGATTTTTTATAATTTTGTCTTAAAATAACTTAATTCTATGTAAGTTGGCCACCATGGTCGACTGTATCACCGTTTGAAAGAGCCAACGCTGGCGGAGACCGGTTCTGGTGCAACCACCAATCAAAAAGAGCCGTTCGCCTGTCCACTGGTCGGCGTACCGGCGATCACTCTACCGCGACGCTATGGGGTCTTGTAATTTTTTGCACCACTTAACGCACTTGAACTGTCTATGTTCGCACTAAGCCGAAACCCGTCTACTCTTGATGGAGGTCTGTGAACGACTCGACCCCCCCTGTATAGTGTTCTGTCTCTGGGCTTGCCCATTAATTAATTTTTATTTTTTTTTTCTTTATTTTTCGTTAATTTAAGTTTTCTTTGTATCTATATATATATTTTTTTTAAGTAAATATCAATCCAAGTAGCATTGTTTGTACTTAAGCTAGGCTTAGAAGTTTTCTTTTTTGCGTTTGAATAAATTGTAATTTGTCAAGTCAAGTGTCTGTGGTCCCTCTTTCTTTCTTTTTTTTTTGCTTTCGCTGTTTTGTTTTGGACCGGGTGTTGTTTTTTTCGGTGGAAATTGGATTCCTCCCCCTAGTCGCAGTTCTAGAGGTAAGAAGCGTGTTGAGCGGAAGGGCAACTGCGTGGCGCCCAAACTGACCATCTTAACTCACGGCCATTCTCCATTGAGCAGCTGGCGTTCTTCCGCCCAACCCCAATCGGTCTCGGGGATTTCGACGGTAACAAAATGGTACCGCATTTATATCTTGTATATTGAAAGCTTCTGGGGGGACGAAGCCATTGTGACGTACCCTCTCATGGTATTGTGAATTGGGGTAGGAAGCCCCCGAGATCAAGTTATTGACCGAGTTCATCGCTCTAGCAGTGTGACCAGGATTCAATTTCAACAGGAAATTGTCCACTCTTATCAGGTTTGCCCTGTTGTATAAGACCTCATTGGAATAGAATTTTATGTACTGGGACTCTGGAGTTAGATAAAGGCGAAGACAAGCCCTCTCGAACAACCGAATCTTTACCGTTCAGCTTGCACTCACGTTGAACCACACGGGACAACCATAGGTAAACATTGGACGAATGAGGGCCATGTAGCAGATAACCTTACTCTCGCATCGAGTTGGTTGTTGTAAAACAGTCTCTTTGAAAGAGCAAAAGCGCCTCGGGCTCTGGCCAAAGCAACATCTACATGTTTGTTAAAATATAGATACAGATCTAGCCAGATCCCAAGGGACCTGACTATGGTCCTTTGCGCCAGTGGTTCCCCGTGTCGTCCAACGATTGCGAACTGTCGCCAATTCTTTTTCGCTTCCGCCGAGACCTTATAGGGCGGCGTCCTAAGCAGAATGGTTTCCGACTTCTGGAAGTTGATGCTCAAGTTGATCCTCAACTTCCAGTCATCGCAACGTCTCATGAATGAATCGAAGTCACCCTGCGTGAGGGTGGTGATTTCCTCGATCTTTTTGCGCGATCTGTACACGATCAAGTCATCGGCATACGCAATTGCATGTGGAAGAGAACTTAAATGATCGCTCAAGTAAATGTTGAACAGGATCGGCGAATTAACGGCACCCTGTTGGAGACCATTTTTAACTTGAAATATACTGTCGAGGTCACATTGCCATTTTTGACAACGAACCGTCTACCGGTAAGCATGTTACACAATAGGTACAGCAGTGCTTTTCTTATGCCTAGCTGATCGAGCTTGTAGAAAAGACCTTCTAACCATACGGTGTCGAAGTCCATCTCCAGGTCAATCAAGCAGGCACCGGTACATTGTTTCTGGCTCTTGGTCCATTGGATATCCGACACAGGCTTTGATGACATGAATAGCGTCATGCCCCGCTTTCAAACCGAATTGGTTATCCGGAATTATATTTCTGTCCTTAGTCCAATTGATCAAGGCTCTATTGATCACCTTCTCGAATACCTTGCTCATGTTCGGAAGGAGACTTATTGACCGGAGTCTGCAAGGATTCGATGAATCCTTTCCTCTCTCGGATATGGGTTGTACAATCGCAATTTTCCAATGCTCCGGATAATGTGCATTATTCAGAGCATTGTTAAACAGGATTGTGTACATATTACCTGGTTTCGCTAATCAGGATAAGCTCTGGGCTTTGGTCATCCAAAAGTTTATAGAGCTCGTTTTTTCGAGGGACCCCTATCAATGAATTTGCATTCACTGCAAGGATCCAGTAAGTAGACTCGTTCGTCTGCGCAGCCATTAAAACGGTTGACATGGTTGGCTCTGCAGGAGCGCCAATAATTGGTCTACCCGCTCCTCTAACCAATCCATACGCCTTTCAATGGAGGATTTCCAATCCGGCGTTGGATCGTGTGCTCTTGGCACTGAAGGCTGCGATACTTCGGTATTCCCCTGACCGGACACCATTTGGGCGAAGGTCATTTGAGGAGTTACGGGTATGGCTGCCCCGAGTGGATTTTTCACTGGGGGCTGCTTCTGCAGAACCGCTTTGCTTTGCGTTCCTGGTACTTAGGGCAACCCCGATAGTTTGCGGTGTGCCCCGCGTTCCCACAGAGTACGCACTTGAGCTGACTCTTGTCAGCTGCTCCCTCTTGCCCCAAAGAACAATTTTCCGCAGTGTGGTCCTCACCACACTTAACGCATCGAGGCAATACCATCGCGCCTTCGTATACTATCCCATTCTCTCCTTGCTTTTACTGTGAAGAAGGGCTTGACACCGACGATCTCAATTCCGTCGCACACTTGCTCTTTGAGCATTTGATAGATCTTCTCCGTTTCGAGCGGAAAGGCGGTCCTCAACAGGCGGGACTGGCGCTTTCCCCTTTTGGTTTAAAAGAGAAGAACTCCAACTTCGAGATCTTTAGATATTCCATTAATTCATTATAGTCATCCACTGTCTTGCAGTGGATGGCATATTTATCAGCACCTTTGTTCTCACTAATATAATATTTACCTTCACCTATGGCCTCCTTACACACATTAGCGGTTCGTTGAATGTGTGCTGTGTACACATTTATTGGGGGCACCTTTTCTTTCTTCTGATTCTGCTGTTGCTGACTTTGATTTTTTTTTAAACTACCTTATACTAACTTACCCTAATATAAAACTTAATACTATCTTAACTATGTCCGTAACAGTACGGACACATGCACCAGGGCGTATATGTTGTGTATATGCCTAACATACATAATTTATACGCCTTGATGCACCTTTTTTTGTTTTTGTTTCATATATAATTTTTTATTGGATTTCTTGTTTTATTAATTGTTTTGGATTTTATTTTTGTTTTATAATTTTTATTTTTTTTCTTAAAGCTACCTGAAAAAACTATGTGAGCTGGCCACTATGGTCAACTATCTGATCCTCTGGAAAAGCTAACGGTGGCGGAGGCTGGTTTTGTAACCACCAGTTTCATATGTAGAGCGGGGATCGCTCTACTGAACCGGAGAAGATCCTCGTGGATGCGAACGACATCCGGTTCGATAGGACATCCTTGTGGAATCTATATAAGGCCAATTGTGTCTAGATAGAGGAATGCTTCGGGAGGAATAAAGCCGTTAAGGCGTACCCTTTAATGGTACATACTATTGGGGTAGTAAGCCCCAAAGATCAGACTGTTGGAAAAGGTCATAGCACGTGCAGTGTGCCTTCTGATTAGTTAAATAATAAAATTATCTACTCTATTCACGTTTGCCTCGTTGTACAGGAGTGTACGGAGACAGCTCCTAAGACACTGCCTCTCGAACACCCTCATCTTTTCCATCTGGGAAGGACTCACGTTGAACCACAATGGACAACCGTACACCATAATGGGCCGTACTTGGGCCATGTAGCAGATTACCTTCACTCTGGTATCAAGTTGGCTGCTGAAAAACAACCTTCTTGCCGCAGCAAAGGCTTTTCTGGCTTTCGTCAGAGCAATATCTATATGTTTGTCAAAATAAAGATATTGATCCAGCCAAATGCCTAGATATCTAACTACACTTTCTACAGCTAACGGCCGACCATGCGGGTCAACTATGCCGAACTTACGCCAGTTTTGGCGCCTATCCCGCGTTGTCCTGTCCAACGGGGTCCAAAAGACTAGTTTCGCACTTCTGGAAGTTGATAAGCAGCTTCCAGTCTACGCAAAATCGCTGGTTTTTCTCGAAGTCACGCTGCAACAAGATGTTTATTACCTCGACCTTCGGACCTGATCTGTGCGCAACTAGGTCGTCGGCATACGCAATTAAGTGCGGCATGGAACCTATAAGATCTGCAGTGAATATAGAAAACAAGATCGGCCCCCTGTTGCAGACCGTTTTTAATGTTAATGACCGTAGTGGAAGTTACGTCACCATTTTTCACAACGAACTTTCTACCTGTTATCATGTCATAGACCATGTATAATAAATGTTTACTTATGCCAAGCCTGACCAGCTTGAGGAAGAGGCCCTCCAACCAAACGGTGTCGAACGCCTTCTCCAAGTCAATCAGGCAGGCACCCGTGCTCTGATTTTTGTTTTTATTCCATTGTATGTCGGACACCAGTTTTGACGCGGCATTAATGGTATCATGCCCCGCTCGGAATCCGAACTGGTTGTCCGGAATGATTTTCTTTTCATCAGCCCATTGCTTCAGAACTCGAATGACTATCTTTTCAAAAGCCTTGAGAAATCAAGATGTGATTCCCATCATTGGCGACGGCACTATGTGCCATGTTCTTGACATTGAACCTGGTGAAACCTGGATTCTCTGATCGCCATTGACTTATCTCATTGCGGAGATAGAAGTGGTTTAACAGGGCTCTGTTCTCCAGATCGTGATTCGGCCTACTAACCTCGTTGACCGTTTACACTCTCTGGAACACAGCACCAATAGCTGTAACCTTCCCCTGGGGATCTTCGACCGCAAAGAAGTCATTGTCTAGCACTGCCTCATCTGGATCGATGCCAACTGAAGTCAGTAAGTGTGCGTTGTCTTTCGTCCTGGGAAGCCTTACGATTTGAATGTCGTTTTGATCTTTCCTCCGAAATATTTTATTTACTTGCGGGAACATATCCGGGTTGTTGGATCGTACAGCCCGGATTTTGTTGCCCCAGTGCAAGCTTATAGCCTAGCTATAGTTTATTCGTATTAACTGTTGGAGGTTCTTGATCTCCGACTTCAATGCTCTGACTTCCGCGTTTTGCGGATCTGTAAAACGCCTGTGCAAGAGTTTGAGTCTTGACAGCAGCCTACTTTTGTGCACGTGAAGTGCGTCGATGGTAGCATTTCGATAAACATCGCTGTTGTCGATTTGAACTACCTTCGGAATTGTATTGTCCATCGTACGTTTGATTACGTCGTCCATTTGTATGAGGTACCTGTCAACCTCTTTGTTCGTCAGGTTTCTGTTTGTCGGCGGATTGATCCCAATCGAACGTAGTTCTGTGGATAAAGTCCCGGAGAAGCGTGGCCAGCGTTCCTTATTATAATTATAAGGGTGCCTGTGGACATACTCCTCCAGTCCTTCCACCTCGTTCGGGAGCTGAATAGCTGCGAAGAGCCCGCAGTGATCACTCTCGTACTCCGCAGCAGTTAGACAGTTCCGTGTGCTTCTTTCCACGTCTAGTATGGTCAGTCGTTTTCTATCAGCATCAGATCCAGATAGGACCCGCTTCTAGGATACGATGGCCTATCGGTTGCAAGCAAATCTTGCTTGAACTCAACATTGTGGTCTACCAACCAGTTATAAAATGTGGTAACCCTGGTGTTATGCACCACGTTGCTCCACTCTATATGCCTCGAGTTCAAGTCCCCGGCTACGATATAGTAGTTCTCCTCCGAGCTCAGAAATGAAATATTGGTTGACGCGTGACTTTTCAGTCGCATAGATAGCGATCACATAAAGCCGCTTTCCACCCCGAAGTGGGATGCGTGCGATACACGTTTCTATGGCCTGGAATCTCCGCACTTCATCGCTGTACACGACCTTATGACAAAGGCCTTTTTTGATTAAGAGTGCGACTCCACCAGCTAGGTAGCTTCGATCTCTTCTAATGATATTGTAATTTTTGTACCTGAGTCGGTCCGTCTGGCTTAGCTTAGTTTCGCAAACCATCAACACATCAGGATTATGGGTCTGCAACAAGTTACCGAAATTTAATTGACGTTCAGGACGGATGAGTGAATTCACATTCACTGCTAGAATTTTAAGGTTGCAGGCTGCCTGCGCAGCTATTATACCGGTGTTGCGTTTGGCTCTCAAAACAGCGTCGAATAGATGAGATCCATTCGCGCTGCTTGTTCTTGTAACTGGTTCTGGAATTGGGTTTGGAGTTGACCTATCTGCCTCTGGATAGAGAGCAGGATCGTCTGCACATCCAAATTTGCTTCTGGTTGCCTGGCCACAGGGACCTGGGTAACTTTCGGCACTGTCTGTTGAACCGGTCCCTCAGCCGATGCCACTTGGGCATAGGAGATTGCCGGTGTAACAGTGGTAGCTGGAGTACGGGGCACTGGCCTCGCCTCTACCATTTTTCCTTTACGTTTGGCTTCTATGATTTTTCTGATTTCTTGAACCTTAGGACATCCCCGATAGTTTGCAGGGTGTCCGCTGGTCTTACAGAGCGCGCATGTCAGCTTGCTCCTGTCATCAACTTTATCCATCCCTAAGGGACATTCCCAACGATTGTGGGTTCCTGCGCATTTGACGCAGCAAGACTGCATATTGCAGTTCGTCGCGGCATGCCCAAACCTCTGACAACGAGCATACTGGAGTGTGTTCTTTGTCTTGCATACTATGTGCTCGGCCACGGCTAGTTGCGCAACATAGCTTTAAAAATCGCACTTCACGCACTGATGGGATTTTTGGTTTTCTTGTTTGTTTTTTTTCGTTACTGCTGCTACGACACGTCCACTCGTTCTGAATGCCGGAGAGCGACTGGAGCCGGTGATCACTCCGATTGTTACTATATTTCGGTGATTATTTCCGCACTTAACGTCTTACTAGTTTCGCACTAAGTCGACACGTCGGCACTTCGTGGACTGGCGAACACTCTACCGAGAAGCTACCGATTTTCGTTGTGTTTTGGCAGCACTTTCCGCACTGAATGTCTTACAGTTTCCGCACTAAGTCGAAACAGTGCGGGGGTGTGCAGACTATGTACTCGGACACGGCTAGTTGCGGAACCTTACTTTAAAAATCGCACTAAACGCACTGATGAGATTTTTAGTTTTCTAGTTTGTTTTTTTTCGATCAGAGATTTTCGATCAAGATCATCAATGTAGTAGTAGAATACCCTCCCGAAGCAGTTCTCTGAAAACGTAGTTTATGTATTTTTGGAAAATACTTGGAGAATTACAAAGTCCAAAACCACTTTAAGAAACTCATACTGTCCACTTTGTGTCACAAATGAAGTGTATTTTCTACTTTTTTCGTCCATCCCGACATGGAAAAATCCATTTTCCAAATCCAATGTCGTGAAGTAAAGCGCATCCACCAAACGATCGATTTGGTCTTCTATTACTGGTAACGGGTACCTGTCTTTGTGGATCTTCTTATTGAGAGCCCTATAATCAACACGCAGGCGATTGGTGCCATCTTTCTTTTTGACGAGAACCACTTGGCTGGCGTAGTTAGACACTGCTTCCCGAACAACGCCTTCTTTGATCCACTGCTCCACTTGCTGATCAATAATATTTCTTTCTAGTGGTGGAAATCTTCTCGGTGATCTGTAGACAGGCTCGTCATCGATTGGCACACTTTTCATCTGAATGGCTGACTCTTTTCTTTCTTTATATGGCTCTACATTCCGGGGTGGACCTGGGCCTCAACCAACAAGCCTCTCCAACCAGCGCGGTCTCTGGCTAGCTGTCTCCAGTGTCGCACGCCAAGTTGGTTGAGATCCTTCTCCAACTGGGTGCGCCACCTTAAATGCAGGCGTCCTCTGTTGCGTTGTCCCGAGGGTTCGGAGTCGAAGACTCTTCGGGCCGGAGCTGAGTTGCCCGTACGCTCTTCATGGCCTAGCCATCTTAGGCGTTGGATCCGCAGACGCCTGACTAGACTCATGTCGCTGTACAGCCCGTACAGTTCGTGGTTGAATCTTATCCTCCAGAAACCGTCAACGCAAACCAGGACCAAAGATCGCACGCAGATCTTTTCTCTCGAAGATACCAAGGACTTCGTCATCCGCTTTTGAGATTGTCCATGCCTCCGAGCCGTACAGCAGGACTGGGACTCGGTACTGATGTTATTTGTACTATTTACTGCGGAGCCGAGGTAGACGAAATCCTTGACTACCTCGAAGTTATAGCTGCCTTTGTGACGCTCTGTCCAAGATGTGGATGTTTTGTGTCCTTTCTTGATGACAGCATATACTTCGTTTTGCCCTCATTCACCGCTAGACCCATTTTAGCCACCTCCGCCTCAATGCCAGCAAACGCCTCATTGACGGCTCGCTGTAATCCGCCAATCACGTCCATGTCAGCCGCGTATGCTAACAGTTGTACGGACTTCTGGAAGATGGTGACTCTAGTGTTGGCGTGTGCGTCTTGCACGATATTTTCCAGGATGATGTTAAGGAAATCACATGACAGCGCGTCGCCTTGTCTAAAACCTGAGCTGGTGCATGCGCCCAACCAGGTCATCTCCAGCTGCCTTCAAGGTTTCAGCGGGCAGTCCGTCCGCACCGGCAGCTTTGTTAGACATCAGTCTTGATATGGCTATTTTGACCTCGTCTAAGTCGGGGGGACGGAATTCTCGTCGATCATCGTCCTTATTGAGTGGGACAATCTGCCTTACAGTGGTATTTGTGTCATCATCGCCGTTTAGCAGTCTGCAGAAATGGTTCTTCCAAATTCTCAGTATCGACTGCGACTCTACTACTAGCTGTCCATTCTCGTCCCGGCAGGCTTCTGTCCGAACTTTATATCCACTGGATAACTGTTTCACTCTCTGGTAAAACTTTCGGACATCGTTCCTACCGTAGCACCTCTCCATCTCCTCGATCGCGCGCTTCTCGTTCTCTTTCTTCTTTCTCCTGAGAAGCCGGTTCTCGTCCCTTCGTCTCTGTTCGTAGAGCTCACGAACAGCTCTCGTCGTTCGTTGCAGCGTTGCTTTGTAGGCTTCCAGCTTCGCTGCATGTGCCAGCCTACACTCGTTGTCAAACCATGGGTTTTTTCTAGGTGGTGCCGTAAAACCCAGCACATCAGTGGCAGCATCTTTGATGGCTTCCTGACAACGCCTCCAATCTTCTTCGATTGTTTGTGCAGGTGGCGACGAACTTGGAGAGAAATTCCGGGAGACCCGATCGGCAAAGATCCTAGCAGTCCGTTGCGATTGTAGCTTTCCCACGTCAAACCGTGGTGTCCTTTCTCGACTCCGTTGATCTCTTGATAACCGAGTTCTTACCTTGGCTACGACAAGGAAATGGTCCGAGTCGATGTTGGCTCCTCGGAACGTTCGGACATCAAGAATGCTGGAAGAGTGTCTGACGTCGATCGCAACATGGGACCGCCACGTCCCTTTATGGATGTTATGGTGTGGGAACCGCGAGCTAGCTACATAGAGATTACGTCCCAGCCACAAAGTCCACCAGCCTGAGTCCGTTATAGGATGTGGTGTCGTGCAGGCTGTGTTTACCGATGACTTTGGCAAAGATGTCTTCCTTACCCAGCTTTGAATTGAAATCTCCTAGAACGATCTTGGTGTCGAAACTGGGGCACTGATCGTAAGTCCTTTCTAGGAGATCATAGAAGTCATCCTTGCTGTTGTCATCTTTGTCCTCTGTCGGGGCGTGGTCGCAAATCAGGCTGATGTTCCCGAATTTAGCCTTGATGCGGATTGTTATGAGGCGTTCGTTTTTACAGACACAGCTTAAGACTTTTTGCCTAAGTCTGTCTCGAACAACAAATCCACATCCAAATAAGCGCCTCTCCGTGTTGCAATCACCGTAGTAGATGTCGCAGTTTCTCATCCTCTTTTTGCCCGGCCCATTCCACCGCACTTCCTGGATTGCGGTAATGTCTGCTTTGTAGCAGTCCAGGGCCTCCTCGAGTTCTTCGGCTGCACGTGGTCTGTTAAGGGACCTAACATTCCACGTGCAGGACCGAAAATCGTTGTCCTTGTATCGTTTGCTGGGGTCGTAAACATTAATTCCATCCGTATCCGAGGCAGTTGGTTATCTCTGAACCATAATATTTTTACGTGGTGAGGGAATTACCCTCACGCACAACCCCCAACTGGGAGGCCAGGCCTTTTTCTTTAACCCTCGGGCGGAGGGTCCGGGTTTATCCGGTGTCGGTAACCTCGCTGAGGCTATGAGCGCCGCCGTTGTGCCTGAAACTACAGGGATCTTCCGGCACCATCTCTATTCCAAGGCCCCGACCTGACCTTGAAAGAACCTTCTAGACCTGTGCTCCGAAAATGTCGAAGTACCTGCGCACCAGGTAACTCCGTCTGACTGGAGTTTCGGATGCCGCCGTTGGCCAGACAGTTTTCCAGGTCCTCCGCCGCTATACATAAAGAGAGGTGAGCCCTGGTACAGGCACACTCTCCCCCCTCTCTTGTCTGCAGCCGCCAACGACGTCCAACGGGGGATGGTTACCCCATCTTCGATCGAAGGTGCTCGGCTCCCAGATTTCACCACGAGAAGTTGAGAGTAGGAGTACGCTGATAGAGGCTAAGTGCAGACGCTTGTGCCAGCATGAGACGCCATATCAACACTTTGAAATCCAACTCTCAACTGAATCTAATCCCTTGCAAATATATCATAAATCGCTCGAGAGCTTATATTATCGCCAGCGTCTCCAGCACGAAGTTGTGATAGTTTGCTTCACAATCTGTTGTTCTTTTAGAGAAATAGAATATCGAGTGAAACTTCCCATCAGATTTCTTTTGCATGGAATCGCAATGCTTTTCTGTCTCGTTGCGAGGATCATAAATGGACAATATTGGGGCCTCTACTAACTTCTATTTTTAAAAGCTGAAAGCATTCTTGTTCCTTTTCACCAAAGCTGAACTTGGCATGTTTCCTTATAAGATTATACAAAGGTTTTGCAATCACAGAAAAATCTTTAACGAACCTCCTACAATAGCAACACAGCCCTAAAAAGCTATGGACCATCATGTCCTTGTGAAGAACAGGAAAATCAGTTATTGATTCGATACCTTTTTCATTCGGACGTATGCCCTCCTTGAACACCGTGTATCCCAAGTACTTCACCTGAGCCTGTAAAAATTTGCATTTGTACCACCTCAGTTCAAGTTTATTCCTAACCATCCTACTGAACAATTCCTCTAAAATCAACCCATGCTGCACTACAGTACATGTGGCGATCATTACGTCATCTAGGTATATACCTTCCTTTCCTTCTGTAATGAGGTCGGCAAAGATTTTGGAAATGAATCGTTCAAATGCTGATGGTGCATTTTGTAAGCCAAAAGGCTTTCTAAGAAACTCATACTGGCCTGTCGGCGTTAAGAAAGCAGTGAATTTATCGTTCATATACACGTGATGAAACGTACTTTTGAGGTGCAGCAAAGGATAAATAGTTTCTTTTGCTAACCAATCTAGGAGGTCGTCGATCAGTGGTATAGGGTAATTATACCAGACTGTCACTTTGTTCAACATGCGGTAGTCATGGCCAGTTCAGTCAAAATCGTAACTCTCCTGTCTGCTTTTTAGCAAACACTACCGGTGAGGAGTACTCGAAATCACTAGGCCTAATAATCTTCCTTTCTAACAGGTCAGTAATCATTTCCTGAAGCTTATATTTTTCGAAAATCGGTAAATACTATTGCCATTTCGTATTTCATATTCAGCAAATCGGTACGCTTACAGTTTACATAACACCGGTTAAAGATATTAGTTATATCCTCTTTTGCTCTAAAAACCAAATTCTCGCCTATCTCTATTTCTACTTTATCGCATTAAACTTCCATCAAATCGAATTAATACATTTAATTTTCCTGTAGCTTAACATTCTAACAAAAATTTTTATTTTCTACATTTAACTTGATATCAATTTCCGTTTATTATTTACTTTCAGTTCATCTCTCTCTTGTGAGCGTAACCTAGCTATATGAAATTCCTGTCCAAGACCACGGGATACGCCATCGTTTCATCCGATACTACAGATATATATTACACGAAACATATTCATTTTCTAGTAAACCTCTAATGCTTATTTTCCCAAAAATAACTAATTTAGTTCCATTTATTTCATGGTAATTCATTACATTTTTATTCATAACATCAAAAGAATCAACTTCGAACGGACAAAAGTGGATAGATAATTGTCTTACGAATTCATTTTCTTCCCCTTACTGCACTTGGTGAAGCATCTCCATCGTCTTGTTTCTCCGCATGCATGGCAGGCCACGATTTCTCTCCGTGACTTTCGGCACTCCGCTGCAATATGTCCCAGCGCGCTACAGTTGTAGCATCGCCTGGTAGATCTCAAATCCTTATTTTCGACGGAAGATGAGAGAACTTGTCTCGGCAGTGAGACACCACAAAACGCTTCCATTATCTGAGTGAAGTGAGTGAAATGATGCATTTTGGCTTGTGCCCGCAGTTGAGAGTTGGGCATTCCGTCGATAATATACTCCACAAGTTCGTTGTTGGAGTGAATTAAATCTCTGCATGTAAATAAAAACCGCGTTCACACGTTCGTTCAGTTCAACGTTTATTGAAAGAGTAAAGGCATAAAGATATAATTACAGATATAATTACAGATGTACAGAATGTGTGAGAGGAGAAATACAGATACAAGAGATAAAAAAGAAGTGTTGCTGCTATTATATTTTAATTTTAACGCTCCTCAACACGATATATCTTATATAAACATATTACAATTAACTGCCTAATGTCAGAAAAAGAAAAGAAACAAAGAAATTAATATAAGCCCATTGCCTTAGTAATGTTGCTCTGTCTTAATTTTAGAAGATTCTTAGTCAATATGTCCGCTATCATATGATGCTGACAAATTCCAGACTGATATTTTTTTTGTTGATAGATCTCACGAACAAAATGGTATTTCACGTCTATGTGCTTGCTTCTCGAATGGTACACAAAATTCTTGTCGAGTTGTTGCGCACTCAGTTTATCGCCGTTGATGACCATCGGAGCTGTTTCGTCGTAAATACCGATTTCCTGCATTAATTTGAGGATGTAAACTGCTCCCTTCGTCGCTCTGCATAAAGCTATGTATTCAGCCTCTGTACTACTTAATGCCACACAATTTTCCGTTTTGGATTCCCAAGTGAAAACACAACCTGCGAAATAGAAAATGAAACCAGAATAAGATTCCATTTCCATTACCTCTATCCGAGCCCCAAACAGCATCGACGAAGCATTCAACTGGTTGGCCAGTTCGGTGGAAGTGCAGCATGATGTCCTGAGTCTGATACCCTGGGTCCAACGGCGTTGCAACTTCACGGCAGACATTCATATTGTATTGTCCCAAAAGATCTTATATATACTGCTTCTCACTTAATGTGATTGCTCCAGTTTATCCGTCCCAATTTACTTCCATACTCAAAAAGTGTTGTACAGCGCCCTTGTCTACGATGTCGAATTCGTCAGCTATCCTTGATTTGATGGTAATCAAATTATCCTTGTTGAACCAGTTCTGTTCGGAGCTTTGACCGTGAAAGTCTTTCTTCTCAGCCACTAGCACACAGTAATAACCCAAAATTCCCAAACGCGATCGTTCTCCTAATCTCGAAGACCACAGGTCTTCAAATAAAAAACTATTTAAAATGAGTTCTAGTGAAATAAACTCAAGAACTAATTACTTCGCGCCACTGCAGTGCCTACCGGATTTGGACAACGACGACATTGTTTGTGACGAAATTTTGAATACACCCGTGAAAAAAAAATTAAAATACCATCTATATGCGTTTTGCAAAAAAATTTAAGTGAGATACATACACTTCTCCGCGAAATTAAAATTGACAACTATTCAGTGAAGAAAATGAGTATTGGTATCAAAATAAATCTTGATAGTGTTGATCTGCATCAAAAGTTGTGCAATTTATTAAAATTAAAAAATGTGCAGTACTTTACCCATGATCTACCAGCATCAAGGTCATTTAAAGTGATGTTGTATGGGCTAGAGGAATTATCTCCGGAAGAGCTTAAAAGCGAACTAGTATCACTCGGACTGAAGTGCCAAAACATTAAAATCATAAAAAAGCAATTTGATCGGTTCGTGGATATATTTTATTTAGTTTTCCTCGAAAGTGGTTCCATACGACTTGCAGAACTTAAAAAAAACTCTAGAGCCATTTATAAAACGCAAATTAAATGGGATTTTGCACGAAGACAACTAAATCGAGTTACGCAGTGTTTTAACTGCCAAATGTATGGGCACGGCGAAAAAGACTGCCATATTAAAACCCATTGCGCCATTTGCTTCGAGTCATACAAGATAAGAATGCGCTTCAAAAAATATTAAATGTGCCAACTGCAATGGTACGCACAAATCAAACGATTCATCGTGTGTTAGTCGTAAAAGCTTTCTGGAAATGAGGGAAAAGCTTTCGGCTAAAAACAAAACGCAGCGTGCCAGAAGGGCACAACCAACTTTTGAAGCTGACATCATGCAATTTCCCTCACTCCCACCTCATCGAAATGCACCAGCTGGAGTGTCACCGAAAGCTAAAAACATCTGCAACACATCGAATGCGTGGGCCAAGTCTACCAACAACAACAGTGTGCAGAACAAAGAAGGCCTTTTTTCTTTGGAAGAAATAAATGCACTCACTGCAGAGATGATGATCATGCTCGGCAATTGTACTACGAAGGCGGAACAATTCAAAGCTATAACCCAACTTGCAATTAAGTATTTATATAATTCTAAGTAATGACCTGTAGCTTAAACATTATATTTTACAGTTTATTTATTTATTTATTTATTTATTTATTTATTTATTTATTTATTTATTTATTTATTTATTTATTTATTTATTTATTTATTTATTTATTTATTTATTTATTTATTTATATATATATTTATATATTTATTTGTTTATTTATTTATTTATTTTCTATTCATTCACTTGTTACATCTATTATATTTATTAATTAATTTATTTATTTGTTTTTGTTTTCTTTATACTTTCCCTGTTAATCATTTTAGTCACACATTATCATTGTACACTGAAATCAAGTGTTGAAACCGCTTCTCTCTTCCCCCTGCGGATTTGTTTTGTTTTAATGAAGGTTTTTAGTGGTTTTTCCTTCGAATTGCATATTAATCTGTGATATTATCTTTAATAAGAAATTGTACAAATATTTTAGTAGTAAGGTACCAAACCAAATCTCTGTACCCCTAAAAGTGTATCCAAAAATGTAACTTCTTACCACAATAAAATATCTAAAAAAAAATCCTTGTTGAAGCTGACCACAAGTATATCGTCGACATATACTGCTATGATGTTGAACTCGTTTTTCGTATTCAGTGTATACACACAATGTTCGCTCTCGCATAGCTTGAAACCATAAATAATAAATAAAGCTTTGTTTAACTTCAGCACTTTATCTGAGTTCTTTGAGTCAACGAACATTTCGGGTTCGCGCATGTAAACTTCATCGTGAAGATCGCTATTTAAATATGCTGCTGACACGTCAATTTCATGTACGAAGAGATTATGTTCCACTGCTAAAGCCAGGATCATTCTGATGGTCGCATACCTAACGACAGGTGAAAAGGTTTCGTTATAATTAATGCCATATTTTTGGCTGCATCCTTTCGCCACAAGTCTTTCTTTATATCGATCTATGTTGCCTTCTTTGTTGCACTTCAAGTTAAAAACCCATTTGCTATTTATGACGCTTTTATTTTCTGGTTGGTCACATAGCGTCCATTAGAAATAAGAGAGTTGTATTCACTTTTCATAGCCTCGATCCACTTACCACGCTGTTTACAATTGACTGCTTCTTGTAAACTGTGTGGGGTATCAATAGTCACGTTTTCCATTAAACTCACAATATTGAATTGCTTTTTCGGACGCAAAGGTTTGCCTGTGCGTATAAGCTTTGGCCTGCCTGGTCGTCTTTTGCACTCATCTCTTTTATTGTCTACGGTGGTCTCGCTTTCAATACGTGATTCATCAGTTTCTTCAAAATTGTTGTCGTTTATCTCGGAAACTCCTTCTCCATCGTTGCAATCTTTTGAGTTCACGTTATTGGTATTCTCGTACTCAGCAGTATATACGTCATCAGGGATTAAAAATGATGTTAAATCTTTCTGCGTGTTGTTGATGTTATTATCTTCCATGAGCACCACGTCTCGGATGACTATCATTTTCGTTGTTTCGATATCATACAACCGGTAAGCTTTTTACGTTTCAGAGTATTCCATCATCAAGACATTCCTGCCCTTAGAGCGAAATTTCATATGCTGTTTTTTATCAAGCGCTATACCCTTTAAACAAAAAACCCTTAAATGTGCAACATTTGGCTTTTCAGCTATCCATATCTGAAAAGGAGTTTTGTCAACTAGTATCTTTGTCGGCGATCGATTTCTTCAATAAGTAGCAGTATTTACGCTTCGGCCCAAAACTGCTCTTTAAGGTTAGCGTGTATGAGCACTCTTCTGCCCATTTCTACCAACGTGCGGTTAGCTCTATCCGCTACACCATTGCGGTGTGTTGCTGCGGTGTGTATGGGACCGTAAGCTGCCTTTTGATACCGTTTTCTGTCAAGTATCTGTTAAATGCATTGTTATACACATGAACGTACCTCGAACAGTCGTCAATATATGTGACGAAATACCTTGAGCCGCTGCTTGAGCATACATTCATGGGAACACATACATCCGTATGGATAAGATCAAGAACTTGTTTTGATCTTTGTTCAGTGGTTTTAAAGGCCTCGCACTTATCTTGAATTTCAGGCACGTAACACACTTGTATGCTTTAATATCAGAATAATCGCTAATTTTCATTTTTTGAACCATATTCTTCTGCGTCAATTCCTTTAGGCTCTCAAAACTCAGATGGCCGTATCTGTTATGCCACATAACCGAAGCCGCTTTTGTTTCTGGCGTTGCAAAGCAGGAACTGTCTGCATTCCTCAACAAAAATAAATTGCTTACCTTGTTTGCTTCCATAACTACCTGTGCGGTTTTAGATTATACTATTGCAGAAGTGTTGTTTAAAGATACAATGTGATTATTATCTACTGCCTTCTTCACTGAAACAAAATTACCTTGTAATATTGGTACGTAAAGTACGTTGCGAAGTTTTACCACACAGTTATTACCATTTATTTTAACATCACCGCGACCACATGCAGCAACAGTTCTTCCACCAGCGACTTGTATTTGTTCGTTCTGTTGTGTTAATTGAGTAAACATATCCCGTTCACAACACATGTGCGATGTTGCCCCGCTATGCATACACCAAGTATTTCGCGTAAGTATGTTTGTTGCCGCCACAATACTTAAGAAAAATCAGGATCTGTTATAGGTCTCCTTTTTTCTTTCCCTACACTGCCGCGAAATGACCCTTACGACCGCAATCAAAACACTTCCCGTTATTGTTTTTGTATTTGCTTCCAGCATCATAAACACCACTACCAACACCACTATGTCCACTGCTCGTGCTACGTGTTGATGATCCTGTTGTTTCCTTTTTTGTGTACCCACGTGCGACGAACGCTTGGTCTATTTCGCTACCTCTTTCTTGCCGTCTTATACCCTCTTCTAATAACTTCACCTTGATGATGGCAATTCGTCCCGAGTTTGATCGCGACAACGAAATTCTCAAAACTAACGGGTAAACTTGAGAGTAGGATGATGGATATTATCTCGTCGGGCAAATTTTCTTCGCTGTAACTCCATCTCTATCTTCAAAAGCTGAATTTCCTTTTTCATCAGCTTTAAACTCATCGGTCGTTTCCCTCTCATTTGAACTTCTTCATTTTCTACCGCATCATCGTCGTTTTCTCGTTCGTCTTCATCTCGTTCGCCTTCATCTCCTTATTCTTAATTTTTTTCGTCTTCGTCTCTTTCCTCGTCATCTCTTTCGTTGGCATCGCGGCGAACATCATCATCGCTGCATCCGTCATTATCATTTTCGGCTTCACCCTTTCCATTGTTCGGCGTCCGCATAGTACCCCAAACCACTGTCCTCTTTCCTCGAACGGGATTTCGGTGAGGCGTAGAATCAGCGTTGACTTGTTGCCGGACGATTTTTTCCCAAAAAATCAAGCCAATTTTTTCGCTGGAGAACTGTTCGAATCTTTCACTTTGCATATTTTTTGTTTTAACATTATTCAGCAAGGTTTCCACAAGGAGATAATAATATCGCAGAGCCATTAGACTCGCTCCGTGTTTTATCGTTATTTCAACAAACGATGCTTAAGTGAGCTGGCCAACTGCATTCCACCTCTCCATGAATTCACCCACAATACCCAAGCCTACTTTCGAATGCACAGTTAAATCCAGAGACTCGTTCTTCAGCCGCACTACATGAATATGGAATTCTCTTCCCAGCCTAATATTTCCCCTAGAATACAACCCGCAGATATTTAAGAGCAATGTGCACAGGTACCTCCTCTCCCTTTTCTCCATCTATACCTTCGCCACGTGCTGTGTCTTGACCCCGGCTACATAAGGGTATTAGCAATCCCTTGAGCACGTGCAAATTATATATGAAAAAAAATACCCCAGACCTTTTCAATCAACCTACTACCATAAATTAACTTGGTTCAGATCACTTCGCAATAATCTTGAAAATTCCTTCAACCCCTTTACCCAAAAGGAACCAAATCTACTGTTTCAAATATACCAATTTGAATAAATGAAAATGTGTTATGAGACGTAACATCAACAGCTTATACAACAACTATAATAGTTTCACCAACAGAAATCCATGAGGCTAATGACTCTTTTACTTCTCTTATACGGGAGAATTTTTTGCAGAATTTATCTTTTTGAATTAAAGTCGATCAATGTAACCATCAAAGGGTCCGTTTTGGAACATGGTCAAAATTATTAAAAGGAAAAACCTACAAATTCCGGGACTTAAAATAGGTAATACACTATTACTTTCCACCACAGGGAAACCAAATGCGTTAGCGGACACATTTTTTGCTAATCATCAAATCGCTAACAATGTTACTGCCAGCAACGTCACCAAAGCAGCTGTTGAAGCATTTTAAATGATTCAAGTCACAAGAGGAAGCATGCACGTTTATAAATATTAATAAAAATGAGTTTTCGTGTATGTCACCAAATGTAAAGTCATTGAGAAAAAATTGAACGCTTTTTGTAATATGTTGTTTATTATCTCTCTATATTGTCACTTGAAACTGGTATAATATTCAAATCTCCCGCCGTAGCGGCCATATTTAACAAAGAATGTTTGAACATAAATATCAATGTATTTCATGAAACGAACAAATGAAGAGTAAAAATATCGCTTTTGTTGTTATGTTGATGATTTTCTTTCAAAGATGGATGTAATTATGTAAAACAAACATAAAAAATGAAAAAATTACGTTTATATAATTGAAGGTTATAATGGTGAATTTTTTAACCGAAACAACTTAGGAGGTTGTGTGGATGCAATATATGCTAAATGCTAAATTGTGAAATATTGTAGTGTTTGAAAAAGTGTCTATTAATGTCTATTAATGGTAATTTTGCGGCCTTAATATTTTCTGTGTGCAGATAACCAAAGGCAAATGTAAAAAAGCTTCACTCGTCAATTCAGTGACCCTATCGATGCAATTGGAGTGAAAAGAAACCTGATAATTTTGGGGGACACAAACATTAACATCAAAGACCAAACTAACGCAGATGTCTGTGAATATCTTTCGATGATAGCATCAAAAGGTCTAGGTCTAAATACGAAAACTCTGATTGAATATAATTTGAACTGCACGCCTATTTCAATCTTACCGGCTGTCGACAAAGTTTTGGACAAATTTCGAAATGAATTTGGATTCCGTTAAAAAGGCAAAAGTATAAACAGACTGGTAGAAGACTTTGCAAACAAAATATACCAAGGCCTGGGCAAAACCACAGTTCAGAAGAATACCTACTCGTCAAAGCTAGGTCCACTACTATTTATCATATACGTCAACGTTTTACTGAACAATTTACGAGTAATGCCTATGCGATACAGCCATCGTAGTTAGCCATAGGAGCGTTGACAAAGCACGTAGACGTATGCAATTTGAATTTCAATAGAGTCAAGTCTGGTGTCACGACAATTGATTAATTATCAACCCACTTAAGGGGTACACATTCGTCCACGGCATATTCACAAAACAAAACTTTAGATTAAGAAGCACAACGTAGATTGTTTACAAAAAAAATATGTGTGACGGAATAAAAGAAGAAGACTGCATTGGAGTTTTATTTATATTTGTAAAATCAATAAATTGTCGAACAAATTGCATCAATCTGCGTACGCACTTAAGCTATCTCAGCACACCAGCAGTAATCAAGCAATACTGTTTCGTACTGGTGGAATCGCACTCAAGTTACGGA